>JANEZZ010002790.1:600000-920660 GCA_026122225.1 Heloderma charlesbogerti | reverse complement strand
TTCATCCAATGGGGTAGGGCAGTTGGGTCGGGGGGGTTTGATAGTGTGAGCAGTGGCTTGGGATACGGGTTGGGGTGGTGGATCGAATGGTGATGGGGGGATGGTGTATTAGGGTTTGGGGAAGGGATGGGGGGGGGGCAGTGTCAGAGGTAAGGCTATGGGGGGTGGGGTGGTGTGGGCGGGGGGGGGTCGTGTATTGAACCGGGTGGTGGAGAGTCTGGCGTGGTGTTTCTTGTGTTTGTTTTTGGTGTGTTGTAGTTGTGGTCGTGGTTTTGTTTTTGTGCAGCTTTTTGTGTTTGGGTCGTTATGTTTTGTTTTTTTTTTGGTTTTTATTCTTTATGGTTTTGTTGGTTCTCTTTTTTTTTGCGTTGAGATTTTGTTGTTTATTTACGTATTTCATTTCCTTAATTGTCTTTTTTTTGTATTTATTTTTTTTTATTTGTTTTTTTTTCCTTTCGTTTTTTTTACAGAATAGCGAGGGATCATGCAAGGTCCTCTTGGCCTCCCATAACATTTGTATACAAAACGTTGGATCCAGGGAAGCTTCCTCTGTCGGAAGAACATGCTTTCTCTCACGGAAAATGCCTTCTTCAAAAGAAGAATGCACCTGCCTCTGTTGGGGTAAGCTCATGTGTTGAAAGACGATTTGCTGGATCCAACCCAGAATGCTTTTGTCTTCACCAGATATAGCTTACATATTCCTAAATCCAAGATTGTTAGTTTGACACATGGTTTTGAAAGCTGTGAATTGTGCTTTTGAGCATGCTAACTAGTATTTTTCAAATGCACTTCCAGGTATGTTTGCCAATGTTTCTTCACAATTCACAGTTAGCAAAACAGTTATTCTCTGCCTACACTGACGAGTATGGAAGTCTGGATCCAACATCTAGAGTATGCCATATTCCAAAGCAAAGGCTCCATGACACGGCTTTTAACTTTCACTCTAGGGTATTGACTCACAACTACCAGCATGTCCTGGCCCTGGTGTTTGCAGTAAAGGAGATCAATGAAAATCCACAGATCTTGCCCAACATCACTTTGGGCTTCAACATCTATAATAGCCTTTTCCTTGCAAGCTGGACTATTCTTGCCTCAATGGAACTTCTTTCCACACAGAACAGATTCATCCCTAACTACAAATGTGACAGCCACAGCAATCTAGTTGGGCTCATTGGGGGACCTAACTCGGAAGTCTGCCTTCACATGGCAACCACCCTGGGCATCTACAAGATTCCACAGGTAAGTTGTATGAATGGACGTGGAAGCTGAACAAACCACACTTCACTTGCCTTTTAAATGTGGTCATGTGGATTGAAGATAGGAAGTGACAAGCCTCATTACAAATCTCTATGATATGTTGCTTATGAAGAACTAACCAAGTAATTTTTAAGTGTATGTCTCAAATTTATGACAGGTATGAATTCGAGCTAAGTGATATATTTGTTATATATATTTGATATATATTGTTAGCATGGGTCAAATGGCCTGTGGAAATGTTTAGATGCTGTCCATTCATTCATTCTAGATCCAAGTGAGGCAAGAAACTATTCTTACTACTGTTAATTTTATTTATTTTAAACTCTTTTAATTTAGCATGTAGTGTTAAGGGCTTTCCATGTTCACCCCATCGCCAAAATGCTGGGAAATGTTTATTTGGGCAATATACATATGGTATGCCAGGCTATGTTGTAGTTTGTTCCAGTTTCAACACTGCCTTGGATGACAGTCAGTGGCAGAATGGTGGACAAATCTCCTCCTGATTTGTCTGTTCACTGGACTAGAGGCACGGAGTCTCAGCAGCTGACGCTACCGTCCCATGGAACTGGTATGAGCTCCTTTTCAATCATAGTGAAAGGGCAGACTGAAGAATGCAAGTGGCTGCTGTGATTCAAAATCACCATGTATAATTGGGAAAAAGTCCCATTGGACTCAGTGGGATTTATGTCTAAGTAAACAGGGTTTGTGTGGCAGATTTAGGTCCTTAGCACAAAATATTGTGCATATGCACAGAACAAGATTTCATATTAAAGGAGAACTCCCATATGAGCTCACACATAGGAGGACTCTCCTGTGGGTTACTTTCAGATAAAATAACAAATTCAATCAGAGTAGGTTTGCCCATTGCTAGTTACAAGTAGCCAACTGGCAACCAATACCATTTACACAGAATGGCAAGAGTTGGAGGCGATCTTGAATCCTATCTAGCTAAACCTCTGCCCATTGCAGGATAAGCCACAGGTAAAGCATTCCTCCTTACTTCTCCTGTACATCTCCAACAAAGGCTATTGGTTAGTTTTGTAACTGTGAAACAAAACTCCTGTATATAGTGCAATCCTATACATGTCTACTCAGAAGTAAACTCTATTGAATTTAATATGGCTTACTCCTGGGTAAGTGGGTAGACTATTGCAGCCTCAACTGGGTAAAAGGGGGGAAAAAAAGTTTTAACCTGCTTTATTGGTGGCAGGGGTGTTCTGCTGCTGCATTAGAAAATGATAACTTTGGCATTCCTTCCAGGAACTTAAAGCAAATACCATACTGTGAAAATATGGGAAGCAAATTCTGCACAAACACTCTCCATTATTCTGCCCATTATTCTGCCAAAAATGGCAGCTCAGGGGTTTCTGGAAATGTAATGTTATGTAAATGGTGGCTGTAAAGGGGCCTTTTACACAACATTACAGGCATGAACGGTCCACTTGCGCACGTAATGCTGCATAAATGGCCCCTTTATGGCCGCTATGTGCGCACCATTACATTTCTGGAAAATGCCAAGCCACCATTTTTACACAAAATGGAGGCTCACTAAGGGGATGGGTGGCCCTGCGGCATTCGTTATGTGCTCCGTGAGCAGTCCAGCAGCTCGCATGGTTGGTGTGGCAAGCAGGGGTGGGCGGCAGAGGCGGTTGAGAAGGCACCCGGAGAGCGTGGATGGAGGTGAGGCCATCCAGCTCTAAGAAGAACCAATCTTGTTATTCTGACTACTAAGTTTGCCACTTGGTGAAGGACTTGGTCAAAACCTTTTGAAATTCCAAGTACGCATCCACTATGCTCCTTTGTAATGCCTGTGTTTGAATGATACTGTATCCTGATATGCTGTCATCCCAGATATGTGAGGAGGGGGGTGATGTAAAGGTCCCATCTGTGAGCCCCCCAAATTGCTTCAAGTAACGTTGGATGAATCTGTGATTTTAGGTTTCTCTGCTTCTCTCTCTCTCTCTCCCCCCCCCAAGTTTATGTTTAGTTTGTCCCATACTTTGAAAATTTTGCATAAGTTCACATGAAAAGTGGTACACATTTGCGCATTTTAAATAAAATTTGCCTTACCCCTTTTTGCAAGCATTTCTGAATGTTATTTCACCTAACATATGCATTATTAGCATCTTTCCCTAATATGTTCATCATTGAATCCATGTTTAATGGGAGAGGTCCATTGCAAAATTCAAGAGAACTGTGAATTTCAGAGGATAACTAAGTTTTGCATATATTGGTTTGAAAGTGAGAAATTAGGTAAGTTCACATTCAAATCAAATGTGAAACAAATGAATTTCTCCTCCATCCCCAGCTGTAAGTCTCCCCTTGCATCCTGGCTGGTATCTTGAACAACAGTCTTGTTAGGCAGTAAGAGTATTCTGGAAATGTTGGCTGCACATGCCCACTTGTCAACGTAATCTTTAAACGAGTCACAAAATTCAAGATATAGACAGGATGAAGAGTAAAACTGTGCCATTGGGCAACCTTTTCAGGAATTATGTCTCTTACGTTTTCTCATTCCTTTTTTTGCTTAAGTTCATATATGGCTCTACTCCAGTGATGAATGACAACACTCAAGCAGTTTTCTTCCACCAGATGTTCCCAGATGGGACCAGTCAGAATATGGGGATTCTCAAGCTGCTGCTGCATTTCAGATGGATCTGGATTGGGGTGATTTTCTCTGATGATGATAATGGAGAGACGTTTGTGCAGAATGTGCTTCCCGTATTTTCACAGCATGGTATTTGCTTTGAGTTCCTGGAAGGAATGCCCAAGATATCGTTTTCTGGTAACATCGCTAATGCAGCAGCAGAATGGTTTGAAACATCTAATGCTGTCATGGGAAGCACTACCAATGTTTTGGTCATTCAGGGTGAAATTCATACCATTAGTGTTTTAAGAGCGTTGTTCCACTTTTCAGAATTTGAGGATATACCAATCAAGACCAAAGTCTGGATTATGACAGCTCAGATGGATTTCACATCCCTTGCCTTTCAAAGACCTTGGGACATAAACTTCATCCATGGTGCCATATCCTTTGCCATTGACTCAAAGGAGGTTTGGGGATTCCAGAGATTCCTTCAGATAAGGAACCCCACCTCAGCGAAAGAAGATGGATTTCTAAGGATCTTCTGGGAAGAGGCATTTGACTGTTCTTTCCCAAACCCCACTTTAGACAGGAAAGCTGGGGAAACCTGCACTGGGGAGGAGAAACTGGAGACTCTTCCTGGGTCTGTTTTTGAGATGAGCATGACTGGCCACAGTTACAGCATCTACAATGCTGTCTATGCTGTGTCCCATGTGCTCAATGCCATATATTCATCAGAGTCAGAGTGGAGAGCAAAGATGGAAGGAGTGAGAAGGAATCTCATGTCTAAACAGCCATGGCAGGTATGTCTATGGGTTCAACTCCTCACTCAGGCTGGGGTGGGGTCTAATTGCTATGTTAGTCATCCCTGATGGAGCTGCAAAAGGCACACAAAGGAGGCAACTGGCTCCTCCTGATGTAATCCCAGTCCTTTTCAAAGTGCTGAGATAGTAATGGATTTCGATGTCTCTCTCAGCATGGAGAAAGGTGAAATGGATGGGGCTTGGGTCATGGTATCACTGCGTGTGACCATTCCCACTGACATCCTCTAGCCTATGCAGGGCCCAGTAGTTGGCAATCCCCCGGCACCTCCACATTGAAGCAGTTGCCCACATCTGGAGAACTGCAAAGCATTATACCGGGGGGGATGAATTCCAGCCCAAGAACCAAATTGGCTCTGGACAACTACATTGGGGGCTGCATGGGAGCAATCAGAGGGACCACAGTCCAAACTGGTTGGGCCCCAGCAATGTTGGAATGTGCCCCAGCATGTTTGCGTCTCCCCCATTATACTTATTCTCACTGATGGACTCACACATACTGTTTGCATACACACATACACACACCCTGCCACACACATACACCCCACCCCACCACACACACACATGCACGGGACTCAGCTGGCACCTTAAGGAGTTGCACACTGGCTTTTCTCCATACCATTCTTCCCTGATTAGAGAAAGGGAGAGAAACACATCCAACTGAGCCGAGGCTTCCAGAAGTGTCCCTTGAGGCTGCAGCTCAGATTCTCTCACACATCTTCAACCTTCTCCCAGGGGGCAGGGCTTCGGGAAAGAGCGAGATCCCTTCCTGATGCCTCCGTGGTCAGATGGGATTCCCCAACCCTGCATCATACATGTGGCTGCCTCTTGAGACTCTCTGACAAGTGAGTGGTGGACTGGTGGTGAATTAAAGTATTGAGGGAATGTATTCCAGAGTTCGGAGCAAAACAGGGGAAAGATATTTCACGTGTGCCCTGCAAACACGGCTCTGTGGGTAATAGTCAGGAGAAGCTGTCCTGCAAATCTTAATACCAAGGCAAGCTCATAATGAGCCAGGTGGTCCCTTACCTACCTAGGCATTAAGCCATTTAGGGCTTTAAAGGTTAAACCCAATGCCTTGAACTGAGCCCAGAAACAAACTGACAACCAGTGCAGGTCTTTCGGGATCGGTATTATATGGTCCTGAATGATACCATGCATGGGTTAGCAGCCTAGCTGCTGCATTGTGCACATGGATCTGGCCATTCTGAAAGGGCTCTGAGACCCTACTTTGTGTCCTACCTGTGCCATCTGAAGTGAGGGGTGGTGACCACAGACAGGGCCTTTTTAGTTGTGGTGCTCCAGCTTTGGAATTTCCACCCCAGGGAGGTTCACTTGGTGCTGAGTCAATTCTCTGTTCAGCAACAGATCACCTCCCCCACCGGTGTTTAGCCATGCCAGCATACACTGTCACTGTGTCTTGCTGTTTAGGAGGAGGAGGCGGAGGACGATGATAATTTAAATCTTTATAAATGACACTGAAAACTTCAACTGAAGAACTGCTAAACAGTGCTTAAAATTAGTAAATAGATGAAGATGGTGATGGTGATGGTGACAACAATCATACAGTACTACGTTCTAGCATTAATAGTGCTTAACTCTTGTCAGCCTCGATACAGCTTTTAAGGATGTGATCCATACCCATTGACCTGGGAGTAAGCTCAATTGAACTCACTGGGACTTAGGTATCAGTAGACACAAATCGGACTGTGCTGTAGGACTATTAACCACCATTCTCAAGTGTGAACGATTACCAGACAGGATATGTAATGATGAGGTTTCGCTCCACCCCCATTTAGCTCCACCAGTTTCTGAGAAGTACCTCCTTCATCAACAATGCTGGGGAAAATGTTTCCTTTGATGAAAATGAGAACATAATTGCTGGGTTTGATATTATCAACTGGGTCACATTCTCAAACCAGACCTTTCGGAAAGTAAAAGTTGGAAAGATAGACCCAAAGCCTTCCTCAGCCAAAGTGTTCCTTCGTGAGGATGCCATTGTATGGCCCAGCAGATTTAATCAGGTAGAGTATGTCTACATTTGAGGGCATTCCAAGCCATTTCCTCAGGGCTCAAGAAGTGGTGTGCTGATGAGATACTTCAATAGGCCCAGCCTTCTGCAGACATTGTTTGTGAGTTTGATCCACATGTGAGGCAGGGAACCTGAGGAGGAGCTCAGTATAGCTTCCCTCCTCTTGCTGTCCCTGTCACCCTCCAAAAGATAGAGGGGTAACCTAGTAAGCCGGGAGCATTTTTGACTCATGGAACCTACCTCCTCAATTTAGAAACCTGCTTTTCCAGGGTGGTAATGTAGGGATGGATGGATATTGTGAGATTTGAATTTTATTTTATACCTGGGACTCTTAAGTTGATCAGAATGAAGAGTTTGGCATCTCATGAGGTGGAGATAGGACACAAACAAGAAAAGAGGAGAAAGAAAACAAGAGGAGAAAGAAAAAGAGATTTGTTGAAAATAAAGAAACAAACAACAGCTGAGCATCCTCAGAGAGTTGTAAATTATCTGAGGCTTCAAAGGCAGTACACCTCTTAGTTACACACTGAGTTACAAGTACCTCAACAAGGAACTACACCCTCCTTGGGCACAACGCAGTTACCCAAAGGTGGTGCACTAAATAGCTACATATACATTTAGTCCCTGCTTGTTACACAGCCTCCCTGCAGCCAAGCTCAAGCCAGACTCTGCTGACTGTGTAAAAGTCACACAGTTTCAGCCAGGTTCATGCCAGAACCTGCTGTCTGCATGAAAACCTCCAAAACAGTGAGTATGACAGTGCAAGGATCACTGAGCCTTCTCGATGGCCTGGATGGTGAAATCCTATTGCGAGCGGAGATGGGTTAAAGAAGACACAGACAACAAGCTTAGGTTGAAAATTGGGCCACATTTATTGAAATAGCAGCAAAGGGGTAACTAGGACGGGCATCTAACTGTGTCAGCGGCTAGCTGGCACTTCTTGGGCGAAAACACACCCAGCCTGAGGGGTGGCGGTGATCTCGCCATCCCTCCGGACTGCCCCTTCTGGGGGAGGTAGACCTTCTGGTGTCAACCCCGACCCGGTGCCGCACAACACCTGGGTGAGTGAGTAGGGTTGGTCTCCCAGGCAACCCTTATCCCCCCGCCGAGCCGCACAACCCGTTCGGGGGGCCTCAGGCATCACCTGTCACCATAAGGTGCCTCTGCATGCACACCATCCCTACTTTCCTGTTTTTGCCCATCCTAGCCGCCATCTGGAATGTGATCGATGATAAAGACCATATTCCTTTACAGGACACACTTGACCCGCAAAACAGTGTGACGTAGGCAGAAAAGATGCACAGTAATAGGCCAATCGAACTGTGAGCCAAAAAATTCCTACATGGTTCCCAAAGGGCAACCAGTAATAAACCCACACTGCTTAGGGGAGGGTGGGAGGGAGCTGCGTCGAGCCAGAGAGCTGAGATTGGGAAGGGGGCTGAGTTTAAGGCAGCACAGCCTGCCCCTCCTTGCATGGTGGTGCCACTGGGGTGCACCAATCAGAGGCCCCTGCGTCTTGTCACCCCACCCGCCTGCAATGCCCCCCCCCTTTCAGCCAGACAAGCTGGCCTTGGGGTGAGGGCATTTGCGAACAGAGATGGGTTATAGAAGACGCAGACAACAAGCTTGGGTTGAAAATTGGGCCACATTTATTGAAATAGCTGCAAAGGGGTAACTAGGACAGGCATGTAACTGTGTCAGCGGCTAGCTGGCACTTCTTGGGCGAAAACACACCCAGCCTGAGGGGTGGTGGTGATCTTGCCATCCCTCCGGACTGCCCCTTCTGGGGGAGGTAGACCTTCCGGTGTCACCCCCAACCTGGTTCCGCACAACACCTGGGTGAGTGAGGAGGGTTGGTCTCCCAAGCAACCCTTATCCCCCCGCCGAGCCGCAGAACCCATTCAGGGGGCCTCAGGCGTCACCTGTCACTATAAGGTGCCTCTGCATGCACACCATCCCTACTTTCCTGTTTTTGCCCATCCTAGCCACCACAGGAGTCACAAGCCTAGAGCTTGTGAAACTCCCCCCCCCTGCACAGAAGAACTTCCCGCAGGCCCCTTTGCAGATCAGACAGAATTATGTTATACACTACATGAGACAGGCGGACACAGTCCTTCCTGTAATGCTCCCTCCATGTCCACAGAATTCCCTGGCGGGTGGAGCATCCATCACCTCATTCGCATAGGCCATAAGCCATTTCTCGGTGCACTTTCAGACGCTGGCAACATCATTCCATTCCTTCCCATTGATCCATGGGAGTATTGAGGGCTGCAATAGGCTACTTCCGGCCAGGTATGCCGGACCACCTGCATCTCAACCAAGGTCTGTTCTATCAGGTCCTCACCTGGCTTACAGACGAAGTCATTCCTCTCAATGTGCAGCACCTGGACCTGCGGAGGAAGACTGACAAACTTTGGTGGACCCGAGTGAGGAGGGGACTTCCACCGTATGCCATGTCTGTGAAGCCACTGGATCTTAATGTGATGGCGTGGCAGAAGCTGAAGTCTGAAGATGACATACAAGCCCTTCATGAAACTCCAGACAACATAACGAGCCCGTGTAAGAGCACCCGTACCAGCGTACAATGACTCTGCTGGTCTCAGGAATAAACACATTAGGGCAAGCAAAGCGAAAATTGTATCAGGAAGAAGCGGACAACTCGTGAACGCAGGCCGGAATGCTGTGAAGTCCCATTTTTGAAATGCCATAACATGCCTGAGAGAGAAACCTCCAGCGGCTACCATGGAGACTGCTTCAATGTAACAATATTGGGTTCTGAACTGCAAATTACCTAAGCCTAGCGGGGTAGAGCTAATCTAGAAACTGCCAAAATTGCCTTTATGTCAACAGTGAGCCATTGAAGTGATAAAACCGAGGCCCCTCCTCAGACCCGCGGCATTCCCTAAAACCCATAAGGTGCCGACGGGGCATAACCCATTGACTTACGTTTGGACGTGGTCCACTGCCATGCCCTTGCCATACCGATCAGTTTGATCACCAATTACATAAATGGGTTACATTGGGCCAGACCTGTACTTTGAAGCATATCAAGGCCCTCCGGGACAAGTCGGTCTTGGGAATCCAGACCAACCCTGAATTCCTAAGGGGGGGGGTTGAAGAAGGCCGTTAAGGCTGCTACGTGGAACAGGGAAACATCTTACTGGAAGGCTCAAATGGAGGGCCGTTACCCCAGAGCCCGAAAGGGGTATCCAGAGAGAGAGGATGGCTAATTTACTAAAGCAGGCAACATCTGTGCCCAACCCTATATTGCACACCGAACCAAAAATCTGACATGGAGTCAGTGCATCCCACCATTGTGGGCTGGAAGGCTAAATGGCCAACTTGCGACTTATGGTCCCAGATAGTCTGTTGTTCCTTAAGGAGGCGCAAAATTGCAGCCAATGATCTATAGATAAGGGCCATGAATCCTATTGCTGAAGCTTTGCCTAATGCGCGGCACACCCTACCTGATCTGTAGCAGACGGCTCCTGTACAGAGATCCATGGAATGCAGTATGGCATGCCTAGCTTCAGTCTCCCAGTCTCCCATAGCACTGCAAGAATGGGATCTGGGAATGGAGCACCTGCAGGGCTAAGACCCGGAAGTCGTTGAACTAATTTCATGACAACGCATCGACCATTGGGTTTGCCTAACCCAGCACATGGTGGACCCAGAACCGGATGTTGTAACACTGACACTGGAGCGCAAACAGACTGACACATGACATGATCCTCCAATTTCAGGAGGATGGAGAGTGAATAACGTGGTCACGTTGTCATACCGAAGGGGGGGGGGGTTAATGACTTGGCTATAAGGTCATCCAAAATGTGTTTGGAGGCAGCAGCATTCACTCTACAGGCCATTACCTACCGCACGATATTACCTGCCCTAAGATTCTGAAACCCCCTGGGGTAGCGGCAGAACCACATGAATCCGCAGTCCAGCTTTTAGGAGCAGCTCGCACCTCGGTAAGGAGGTGCCATTAAAGCCCTACCAAGTTGAAGCCATGCCCATGGATACATGTGCACAGCAGAAGTGATCCTGGTTCAATGGTGCGGAAGCCGCAGTCCTTGCACTGCCCAAACTGAGCTGGTGTGAGAAGACACGGTCAGGGGCTGCTACCCTAACTGTGAAAAGAAGATGCCCTACAATATCTTTGCATGGCCCCCCAAAGGAAAACCCTAGGAAGATGTATAACTGCTTGAAGCTGTGCTCAGATGACCTGAAAGTTGTCCTGAGGGAGGCGAGAATAACGCCAAAGGGTATCAGATTGGCTTCACCCAATGTTGATGTAGGAAACAGGCCCTCAGCCTTTGTGAATTAAGGGACACCAAAGTAACAGAAAAGGGAAGCAATACTTGCGTTAGGTCAGAACATTGACCAATGTCTTTGGACTCCATGTAGCATATGCCCACCATGGACCCGTGGCTGGATCCCAAACCAAGACAACTGCCACATCGACGAGGTGTATTGCACTGAATGCAGATGATCAGGGATCTCGTGATTAACAGGCTGGCCCTCCGGGCAGAGAGGTAACAAATCAGGATAAATTCCCTAGAGGATTTCCTGGGCCCCATTTCAAGAAGGAAGATCCCTAGAGTAGATAACGGGGTGTAGAAAAAAGGGGAGGGGGCTATAATCCTTCTGCCAGTACTGCCTTGTTAACTTCTCAGGAACCTGTCAATGCCTGGCGAGGAGAAATGTTGCTTACGAGGTAAGGATGGCATATGTTGACGTAGAAAAAGGGGGAGGGGCCATAGAACCTAGCATAAAACCATGTTCCAAGTTAAAAAGTGTTGCCCCTGTTGGGGTAGCATCTTAAAGCCGGAGTAGCGGCACAACCTTACCGGGCATGGGCCCACCAGAGCTACCTACTGCCTTGGCCTTTCCAAGGGGGGGACCTACCATCCCCAGGCATTGGACAAGAGGTGGACGAGTACTGACTGCTACAAGGGAGCACTCATGACGGAAACAGCACGTGTTCTGGTAGTATGCGCCCTTGGGGCTGTATTCCCAGCACAGACAGCGGTGCTGAAGCCGCGGACCCGCCATAGGCTGAGGGCCAATGCAGGAGACAGACTGGTGAACGTGGCCACTGCCAGATCTGTCGCCGAACAGCCAGGAAGGAGTCAAAATTGGCGCGAAAGGTCCTGGTCCCACAGGTCCCTGCACAGAGAAGGGTCAATGGTGGCCCTCCTGCGAAAGCCTTGACATAAGCCAGGCACACACCTCCTCAGGTGAAAGCCATTAGGAGAAGGAGTAGCCCTGGTGGCCTCACAACTCACCAGATTAGCGTAGGGACCTGATATGCCACTTACATGGATGCCCAAGCGGGTGGGGGCAGGGTGAGAGATCCTAAATTGCTTCAGCAGAACCCTGTAAGATGCTGCATAAGCGGCTGGGGGTACTGTGGGGTGTGACTGGCGGGGATGCAGGTGGCCCGGGCATCATATAGGGAGATGACATTGGTTGGGACAGCCGTCCCAGGGAGGTAAGCTAAGGCGGCAACCACACGGCCTTGCAGGTCGCCCGTCTGGACAAGTGGGGTGAGGTGCAGTCATCTCATCCATATCCAGGTCGGCCACGACCTGGTCCCGTGGAGCAAGGGAGATGATGCCGCTTGCAGTGCTCCTGACGGAGATGCCCCAGGAGGGCGGACCGCCCCAGCTGTGGAGTGTCACCTGGGCGAAACCACAAAGGAGGAGATAGAGGCTTCAACAGCATCCAGACGAGCTGCACCCCATGTGGCTGTGTGCTGATCCTTGACTGGAAAATTGGATGTTGATGCTTGGGCACTCAGGGAAGAGGAGGCTGCAGAAGGGAGGAGCTCAACCGTGGGCAGTGAGCCATCCAGAAGAGCTAATGGAGAGGAAGTGGAGGCTTCAACAGCATGCAGATGAGCTGAAATAGAAAGTATTAGTGAGCATTGAGTCTGGTGTTGTGTTTGCTTGGGCTAGACAGCCAAGGGTTTCTATGGTCTGGCCGGGGGAGGGGGAGAGATCCCCAAGGAACACTCATCAGCTTCCAAACGAACACGAATTGATGCCAGTACCGGGTCTGCTTCCTCCTCAGACTCAGATTCGGGCCTTGGCAGCAGTCTCTTGGGGAGGGGAGGCAGGGTCCTACCCTTCCCTTTCTTTCTACCTTGGCCTTTCCTGGGGGGCATGATGTAGAAAGTGGGTTAAGCTTGGCACCGTGTTGGCGAGAAAGAGGCAAGGATCCAGGTGCCCGGACCTAGTCCAACACTCCAACCAGCACCCCTAGAAAATGCAGCAGGAGGCTACACGCTGGGCTCCGAGGGCAACAGGCAACACCCCCCAGGCCTCAAGATCCGCGGACAGAGGTGAGTGGCACGGAGGGGGGGGATTGTCGCCTGTTGTAAGAACCGGAGCCCACAAGGTGTGGGAAGGGCCTGTGGCCATGGGAACCGGGCCTGAATAAAGGTGCTGCCTTTCCCTCCCTCCCTCCCTCCTTTTTTCTTCCTTCCTTCCTTCCTTCCTTCCATGCTTGCTTTCTTTCTTTCTTTCTTTCTTTCTTTCTTTCATCTATTCATTCATTCATTCATTCATTCATTTATAATCTATTCATTCATTCATTCATTCGTTTATAATCTATTCATTTATTCATTCATTTATAATCTATTCATTCATTCATTCATTTATTATTATTATTTATTTATTATTATTATTATTATTATTATTGGGGGGGTGTTTGCTTTGACTTGGGGTGGGTGCGCACACCGCCACCGCAAGCCCTCTGCACTCCCGGTAGATTTACGTAGACTACGGCGAAAATAAGGGCAACGCTATTTGCGTTGCCCTTATTTTCTCTGTAGTCTACGTAAAGATTTACATAGACTACCGGGACCAAATAAGGAACACAAATGGCAGCGCCCCATGGGGGCCGCCATTTGCGCACGCACTTTTTTTTTTTTTCAAAGTCACCCGTGATAGGCTACATAACGATTTACGTAGCCTATCACTTTTTTTTTTTTTTTACTTTTGTAGTTCGCGGCCGGGGAGAAGGGGCGCTTCTCCCCGGCCTGAATTTCGGCCAGGCGAGGCGGGGCACCTCCCCCCCTGGCCTGAATTAATCCAGGTGAGGTGGGGCTCCTCCCCCCCCCAGCCTGAACTTCAGGGGGAGAACCGAAGCACCTCCCCCCCACCGCGAAGCAAGCTGCGAGACCAGGTAAGTGACTTTCGTACATCCCTAAGTGCGACCCCTTGGGCCTCCAGTGACGATGATGGATCTAGGAGTACCCCCAGACTACGGACCTGATCTTTCAGAGGGAGTGCAACCCTGTCCAGAACAAGCAATTAGCCTATCTCACAGACCCGGGAACCACTCACCCACAGGGCTTCCATCTTGCCAGGATTCAGCTTCAGTTTATTGGCCTTCATCCAGCCCATTACTGAGTCTAGGCACTCAGCCTCTCCTGATTCAGATGTCACAGGGAGATAGAGCTGTGTGTCATCAGCATACTGATGGCATTTAGCTCCAGATCCCCCAGTGACCATTCCCAGCGGCTTCATATAGATGTTAAACAATATTGGAGACAAGATGGTACCCTGTGGCACCCCATAGTTCAATTGCCAAGGGGATGAGGAATAGTCACCCAATGTTACTCTCTGAAATTGGCCCGATAGGTAGGACTAGAATCACTGTAGCACAGTGCCTCCAATACCCGTCCCACAGAGTCGATCCAGGAGGATACCATGGCTGATGGCATCAAAAGCTGATGAGAGATAGAGAAGACTTAACAGGGTTGCACTCCCCCTGTCCCTCTCTCGATAAAGGTCATCCGTCAGGGCGACCAAGGCTGATTCACTGCCGTAACCAGGATGAAACCCAGTTTGAAATGGGTCTAGATAATCAGTATCCTCCAAGAGTGCCTGCAGCTGGTCCGCCACGAGCCTCTCAAGCACCTTCCCTAGAAAAGGGGTATTTGTGACTGGGCGGTAGTTGTATAATAACATTGGGTCCAGATTGGGCTTCTTCAGGATCACTCTACAGCACACCTGGTCATCTTCACTTCGGGTCTTGAGCCATTTGCTCTCTATCTGATGTCCAGCCACAATTCCATGAATTAGAAAGAAAGAGGAAGTTTAGAAAGCAATTTACAGGTCATAGAGAGAAGCAGAGAAGCACTCTCTACTGCAAGTGATAAAGCTTGATTATGTGAATGAAAGAGTGTCAAATATAAAATAATAAAAAGTATTGTATATAAAACAGTATCAAAGAAAATAGCCTAAAAGAATTCCACCATGCACAGGTGCACAGCACGTACAGTCCAGTCTCTCTAAACACACATCCATTGTGTGTCAATTTCAGTTTCCCACAGTTTCTCATTTTCCAGTCTTAAAATCAGCTTCTCCTAACTTTGAGATTTTTTTTAAGTTCACATGAAAATTCATTTGCATTTTTGTGTGCCTGTCTCCTGTAGTGGGTTTGACACCGGAAGAACTGACGCTGAATTAGAGGTATGAATTGACACATTGTCCCATCTGCTAGTTGAATGTATGGAGCCTGGTGTAGCTTCACATAGTGAGTATATTTTTTCATGCTTTAGCTACCCAAAGGGGGCCTCTCACATGAGCTCTTTGGTATCAAGCGCGTGCAGCTCCATATGTCAACAACCCTTTCAGCTGCAAGGCCTAGGCCAAGCTCCCTCCTCCTGAAGTTACGGGTGTCAGGCCTTGATTCTCACGGAGGAGCTGAGAACCTCCCTTCCCATGCTGTAATGTCAGGGCCCTGTTCTCAGCATAAGGGTGACTGATTTCCCAGCCTGCAAAGCTACGAGCATCTTCATGAAGCAGGGAGGGAACCATATCAGCCTGTGCTAAGAGCAGACCAGTGTGCTCTTGGGTTACTGGCCTCGAGAAACGTGTGGCTCTAAGAACAACTTCTCATCTCTCTTGGGACCTAGAGAGAAACCCAGCGATAACAGCTTCATCAGCTAATGAGAGGCGGAGCTTTCTTTTCGTATTTATTCTGTGTTTATTCTCTATCAATAAATGGTCATCCTTTTGCGCAAGGGGCTTTGTTTCATCTTGGCAATCGAAAGTAATCTATTTTGACTGGCCCCTGACAGAATCAGGACCCCAGATCAATACATCTCTGAATGCATACATTTTTGTATGCAATGTTGCCTAATATAATGTATTTTAATGTTAATTTCACTGATGTACACATTTTGGTTTGGATATTTTGATGGGAGAATTCCATTGAGAAATTCAGAGGAGTGAAAATTTCAAAGGAGAAGTGAGTTTTGCTTCGTGTATGTGTTTGGAAGTCGAGAATAACATAAGTTCATATTAAAATGTGAACCAAATGAATGTCTCTCCCATCCCGAGTTCTAAGTTGTACAGGGAACCTGCATGAGTACATAAGGCTCCCCACTTCAGGGGTTATCCCTCTAAATTTTGGAGGCTGACTAGGACAATGACCAGGGGCTTGGAGCTAACATGCTTGTCCTCACTCACCCCCCAGTATGTTAATTAAAAACACCTGTAGAATGTCTGATAGTTGTTGTTGTTGTTGTTGTTGTTTATTACATTTATATCCCCCCCCTTTTTCCACCTTTAGGAACCCAAGGCGGCATACATGGTCCTTCTCCTCCTCTTCCTCCTCCCTTTTATACTCACAACAACAAACCTTGTGAGGTGGGTTGGGCTGACAGTCTGTGACTGGCCCAAAGTCACCCAGTGAGCTTCCATGGATGAGTGGGGACTCAAACCCAGATCTCCCGACTCCCAGTCCAACACTCTAGCCACTACACCACACTGGCTCTCTATGAATACTAAAGGGCTACTATTTATCTGTTCTGGAAGGGGAAGACTGAATGGCAGTTTTCAATCCCTGATCTTGTTACAGAGGTTGGATCTCTATAGCAAGAATACTATGTTTTGCAACTAGCCTACAAATAAAGATGTATAGGAATTCATGGCAGCAATTGAAAAGTTGTAAGTGTCTTCACAGGACCACCCACTAATATTGGGTTGCTTCCGGACTAAGTCAGTGACACTTATCCTGTTGAAAACTGTGGCACCACATGACAAACTTTCCAAATGGATTTCAATGGGACCTAAGTGTGACTGAGCCTTAGGATTCAGTGAAGCCAAAGACTATAGCAGAAAGCAACATTTAATTATAAAGAATAATAAGGAAGGTGAAAAAGAACCCAGCAGTACTGACAGATGCACAAAATGGTAGTTCATTATGGGAAAGTTCCCTATTTAAAATTTACAATTCAACAAAAACTGGACTATGTTTTGAGGCCGTGGGACTATTTCCCAGAGGCCTTTACCATGTGGTAAAATAATGTATTTATGATACAGCCCATTATGTACCAATTGCTCCCCAGAAGCAATGTCATTATGCCATGCCAACAATCACCCATTTTTAAACATCAGGTTGACTAACAGGACGAATTCTGGTCAACTCCAGACACTTTTGAGTGGAATGGATTGTCTGGATCAATTTTGAATGGGCTTCAGGTCTGGCTTTGTAATGCAAACTGCCTTGATCACTCTGTGGGATGACCTCTGCCGGGAGAGGGGCAGGGGGAGTGAGACCCTCCTGGTTCTCTTGGACCTCTCAGTGGTTTAAGATACCATCGACCATCCTTCTGGATAGGCCTTCTGAGCTGGGCTTTGGTAGTACTGCATTACTGTCATTCTACTCCTAGTTGAATAGCCGGTTCTAGAAAGCGGTGCTGGGGGTTATTATTCTGCCTCTTGGCCATTATGCTAAGGGATTCCACAGGACTTAATTTTATCCTGCAGGCTGTTCAACAAGGCTGTTCAGCATCTACATGAAACTGTTCAGGGAGGTTATCCAGAGAGACAGGTTGAAGTGTCACCAATACACAGATGACAACCAGCTCTCTCTCTCCTCTCCAAATGAGGAAGTGGCTGTTCTGTACCAGTGCCTAGCAGCAGTAATGGACTGAGTGAGGCCCAAAACAGGGCAGCATGTTGCATACTCTGCCCTAGGCACTGAAGATAGGAAGATCCCATCTTATGCCATATAAAGTAGTAAGGCTCAGTCACAATAGTCATGAATGTTGGAGAGGGTAATAATGTGCATGGGAGACTTGAATCCAGGAAAAGAAGACAATTTCAGTGGCCAACTGCAGTTGAGTTTTGAATGCCATTGCACTTTTACTACATCAGGAAAACATGTATATAGAGACTTTCAGGTTCTCCCATGAGTAATGCTTTAACCTCCCTCTTGTGTGCAGATGATGCTATTTTGGCTATGTAAGAATAGGCACCAAAGTGAGTTCACTATCGGTATATATCTTTCAAAGAACCCTTGCATATGAAGTGCTCTCTTGAATCAAGAGTATGATTCTTGGCCAGCAGCAACCCAGTTCTTAACTGCAGTTCAGCTACCAGTTGGAAGCAAAATCTAACATCACAACATTCTCCTCTTTCATATATTGACAGTCACGCCCTTGTTCTCTGTGCAATGACAATTGCCATTCTGGTTATCGCACGACCAAGAAGGAAGGGAAGCCATTTTGCTGCTATGATTGCCTTCCCTGTCCAGAAGGGAAGATTTCAAATCAAACAGGTAAGAGATGTAGCACATACACCATATCAAGTTTGTTAGTCATGCTCCCAAATTGACTGTGACATGTCTCATCAGGGTATGTAGGCACTAAGTGCCCTAACATTTTAAAGGTTTCTTCACAAGTGAGTGCTGGTAGAGGTTGGGATGATGGAGAAATATGCAATGCAATGGAATCAAATGACTTCAGATTTCTATGAATCTGACCTGCAGATACCATAGTGGCCCAGCTTTTCTCAAGACACACGGATTCTGCAGTCTTGCAGACAGTTTTTGTTTGTTTGTTTTGTTGTTAACTTTCTGGAGTTTTACACAAACGTATTTGTAGAAAAGTACATCCATAATAAACCAGCTGAAAATGTGCATTTCCCCATAGGCCAAAGCATAATAAAGGGCATGGGGGGGGGTGTTCCTCATTTGCACAAGTGCAAAGTTCTGCAAATTTGGGGAATTGGAAAAAAATACAATTCCTTCAATGAGTGGAGAATGGAAGAAAAGGCACCTAGCAATCCAGGAAATGCAGACAGAATGGATTTTACAAAATCTGTCCGTCCCTAGAGGAAATTGCTGAATAGAAGACATGGTAATATGTCTTCTTCATGCGTACATAGCATATTAATTAACAAAGCAAATGAACAGGCACAAAATGACAACGTATTTTGTAAGACTGCATAGAACCATGTCCCTTGAAAATAATTGGAAGCAAATTGAGGATTTTTACAGTGCTACAATTCCCCACACACCCTGGCATAGCTTGAATCTGCTTTTTCTATGGCTCTTTATAGTATTCACTGCCATGATCATCCATCCTACTGCTCTTCTTCTGTGTCCTTGTTTCTTCTGCCTTCTTGTGTGATCCTAGCTAATTCAGGATCACATAATAAACAAGGTGATGCAACGCTGTTCTTTTACCAATCAGAACAGGCTACAAACCATAACGGCTGAGAACAAACAATGTCAACACAGGTTTTTTTTTGTGAGGAGGGTTTCACACTGCCAAGTCAACTGAAAACTCTCTCCTATGATGTGAAATCCCTATCCTATATAATTTGCTATTTCAGCAAAGAGACATCTGGAAAAGCTGCTGGTTATATGGGCAACAAAGGGATCCCTTTGAAAATGAGCAAAGTACAGTGGATGAACTTTGTTCATATTCAAAGAGAAGCTATATGTCAGGGGAGACAGTGGGGTACCCTCAAGAAGTGGGGTGCCCTCAAGAACTCCCATAATCCCCTGCCAACATGGTCAGTAGTCAAGAATTATTGTAGTTGTAGTCCAAAACACCCCTTCATGGATCACTGCCTTGTTGTGGCGAAGGGCCTTGCGTAACTCAGTGAAGCCATAAGCTATGCCATTCAGGGCCACCCAAGATGGACAGGTCATGGCACAGAGTTCTGACAAAATGTGGTCCACTGGAGAAGGAAATGGCAACCCACTCCAGTATTCTTGCCAAGAAAACCCCATGGAACGTATCACAAGGCTAAAACAGATGATGCCGGAAGATGAGCCCCTCAGCTCGGAAGGTGTCCAATATACTACTGGGGAAGAGCAGAGGGAATTTCCAAGTAGCACCACAAAGAGTGAAGCGGCTGGGCCAAAGCCGAAAGGACACTCAGCTGTGGATGTGTCTGGTGGTGAAAAGAAAATCTGATGCTGTAAAGAACAATATTGTTTAGGAACCTGGAATGTCACATCAATGAATCAAGGTAAGCTGGAGGTGGTCAAACATGAGATGACAAGATTGAACATCGACATGTTGGGATTCAGTGAACTAAAATGGACAAGCATGGGCGAATTTAATTCAGATGACCATCATATCAACTACTGTGGGCAAGAATCCCTTAGAAGAGCACTCATAGTCAACAAAAGTGTGTAGGGGTGGACGAAAGTCCCTTACCTGTCGTCGAAGGACGTTCGCGGTGGGGGGGAGGCGCTTCGCTGCTCCCGCCGCGAAGTTCAGGCCGGGGAGGAGGCTTCCCGCCTCACCCGGCCGCGAACGCGAAAGTTTTTTTAAAACTTTAAAACTTTTTTTAAAACTTTTTAAAAAGTTTTTTAAAACTTTAAAAGCAAATAGCGTTGCCCTTATTTTCGCCGTATTCTACGTAAAGATTTACATAGACTACAGTGACCAAATAAGGAACGGGAATGGCGGCTCCCTATGGGGGCCGCCATTATCCGTACGCGCTTTTTTTTTTTTTTTAAGTCACCCGTGATAGGCTACGTGATGATTGACATAGCCTATCACAGCTGACTTTGCAAATCTAGCCGTGATAGGCTACGTGAATCGTCACGTAGCCTATCAGGGGGCATTTTTTTTTTCTTTGATTGCAATGGCGGCGGCGGCAGCCGGTCGAAAGACCGGCTGCCGCTCCTGCCCCGCTCGAACACCCGCCGAACCGCCGGCCGGACCCGCCACCAGGAGGGACATTCGGTGAAGGTAAGTCCCATCCCGGGGGGGGCGGGGGGCGGGGGGGTTCGGAGGATTTCTCCCCGAAACTTGTTCGGGGGGCCGAACATGTTGGCGCTCGGCCCCCCGAAGTTTCGGGGAGAAATTCTCCGCCATCCCTAAAAGTGTGGGAAAAGCAGTACTGGGGTACAATCTCAAAAATGATAGAATGATCTCAGTACGAATCCAAGGCAAACCATTCAACATCACAGTAATTCAAACCTATGCGTCAACCACTGAGGCCGAAGAAGCTGAGGTTGATCGGTTCTATGAAGACCTACAACACCTTCTAGAACTAACACCAAAAAAAGATGTCCTTTTCATTATAGGGGATTGGAATGCCAAAGTAGGAAGGCAAGAAATCCCCGGGATAACAGGCCTTGGTGTGCAAAATGAATCAGGACAAAGGCTAATAGAGTTTTGCCAAGAGAACATGCTGATCATAGCAAACACTCTTTTCCAACAGCACAAGAGGCGGCTCTACACATGGAGATCACCAGATGGTCAATATCAAAATCAGATTGATCATGTCCTTTGCAGCCAAAGATGGAGAAGCTCTATACTGTCAGTAAAAACAAGAGCTGGAGCTGACTGTGGCTCAGATCATGAGCTTCTTGTTGCAAAATTTTGGCTTAAATTGAAGAATGCAGGGAAAACCATTCAGGTATGACCTAAATCTTCCAACCGGCCACCGCCGCTGCCATTTCCAGGCAGGCTTGTGTAAAAAAAAAATAGTCGGGATAGGCTATGTAAACATTTACGTAGCCTATCATGGTTGGGTGGGTTTAAAAAAAAAAAGCGTATGCAAGTGGTGGCTACAGCCTCCCCCATTTGCGTTCCTTCTTTTTACTGTCTTAACCTACGTAAATATTTACGTAGACTATGATGGCGAACCCCTTCATGGATCACTGCCTTGTTGTGGCGAAGGGGCTTGCGTAACTCAGTGAAGCCATAAGCTATGCCGTGCAGGGCCACCCAAGACGGACAGGTCATGGCAGAGAGTTCAGACAAAATGTGGTCCACTGGAGAAGGAAATGGCAACCCACTCCAGTATTCTTAACAAGAAAACCCCATGGAACGTATCACAAGGCTAAAAGAGATGACGCCGGAAGATGAGCCCCTCAGGTCGGAAGGTGTCCAATATACTACTGGGGAAGAGCAGAGGGTATTTCCAAGTAGCGCCAGAAAGAGTGAACCACCTGGACAAAGCCGAAAGGACACTCAGCTGTGGATGCGTCTGGAGGTGAAAAGAAAATCTGATGCTGTAAAGAACAATATTGTTTAGGAACCTGGAATGTTAGATCAATGAATCAAGGTAAGCTGGAGGTGGTCAAACATGAGATGGCAAGATTGAACATCGACATCTTGGGAATCAGCCAACTAAAATGGACAGGCATGGGCGAATTTAATTCAGGTGACCATCATATCTGCTATTGTGGGCAAGAATCCTTTAGAAGAAATGGAGTAGCACTCATAGTCAACAAAAGGGTGGGAAAAGCAGTACTGGGGTACTGCAGTACTGGGGTTCCCCAACCACTGGTGCCGCAGAAGCTGAGGTTGATCGGTTCTATGAAGACCTCCAACACCTTCTAGAACTAACACCAAAAAAAGATGTCCTCTTCATCATAGGGGACTGGAATGCTAAAGTAGGAAGTCAAGAAATCACCGGGATAACAGGCAGGCATGGCCTTGGTGTACAAAATGAAGCAGGACAAAAGCTAATAGAGTTTTGCCAAGAGAACACGCTGATCATAGCAAACACTCTTTTCCAACAGCACAAGAGACGACTCTACACATTTACATCACCAGATGGTCAATATCAAAATCAGATTGATTATGTACTTTGCAGCCAAAGATGGAGAAGCTCCATGCAGTCAGTCAAAACAAGACCTGGAGCTGACTGTGGCTCAGACCATGAGCTGCTTCTTGCAAAATTTTGGCTTAAATTGAAGAACATCGGGAAAACCACTAAACCTTTCAGGTATGAGCTAAATCATATCCCTTATGAATATACAGTGGAGGTGAGGAATAGATTTCAGGGATTAGACCTGATAGACAGAGTGCCTGAGGAACTATGGACGGAGGTCCGTAACATTGTTCAGGAGGCAGCAACGAAATCCATCCCAAAGAAAAAGAAATGCAAGAAAGCCAAGTGGCTGTCTGATGAGGCTTTACAAGTAGCTGAGGAAAGAAGGGAAGCAAAAAGCAAGGGAGAAAGGGGAAGATATATCCAACTGAATGCAGAGTTCCAGAGAATAGCAAGGAGAGACAAGAAGGCCTTCTTAAATGAACAATGCAAGGAAATCGAGGAAAACAACAGAATGGGAAAGACTAGAGATCTCTTCAAGAAAATTGGAGACCTCAAGGGAACGTTTTGTGCAAAGACGGGCATGATAAAGGACAAAGAAGGCAGGGACCTCACATAAGCAGATGAGATTAAGAAGAGGTGGAAAGAATACACAGTAGAACTATACAGGAAAGATCTTAATGTCCTTGATAGCCATGATAGTAATGTCCTTGATAGCCATGATAGTGCGGTCACTGAACTTGAGCCGGACATCCTCGAGAGTGAAGTCAAGTGGGCCTTAGGAAGCATTAGTAACAACAAAGCTAGCGGAGATGACAGCATTCCAGCTGAGCTATTTAAGATCCTAAAAGATGATGCTGTTAAAGTGCTGCATTCAATATGCCAACAAATTTGGAACACTCAACAATGGCCACAAGACTGGAAAAGGTCAGTTTACATTCCAATTCCAAAGAAGGGCAATGCCAAAGAGTGTTCAAACTACCGCACAATTGCGCACATTTCAAATGCCAGCAAGGTGATGCTCAAAATCCTACAAACTAGGCTTCAGCAGTATGCGAACCAAGAACTACAGGAAGTACAAGCAGGGTTTCGAAGAGCAGAGGAAGTAGAGATCAAATCGCCAACATTCGCTGGATCATGGAGAAAGCAAGAGAATTCCAGAAAAATGTCTATTTCTGCTTCATTGACTATGCTAAAGCCTTTGATTGTGTGGATCACAACAAACTGTGGCAAATTCTTAAAGTGATGGGAGTACCAGACCACCTTACCTGTCTCCTGAGAAACCTGTACGGGGGTCAAGAAGCAACAGTAAGAACCGGACATGGAACAACCGATTGGTTCAAAATTGGGAAAGGAGTACGACAAGGCTGCATATTGTCACCCTGCTTATTTAACTTATATGCAGAGTACATCATGAGAAATGCCGGGTTGGATGAATCAGAGGTCGGAATTAAGATTGCTAGGAGAATTATCAACAACCTCCGATATGCAGACGATACCACCCTAATGGCAGAAAGTGAAGAGGATCTCAAGAGCCTCTTGTTGAGGGTGAAAGAGGAGAGTGCAAAAGCTGGTTTGAAACTCAACATTAAAAAAACGAAGATCATGGCATCTGGCCCCATCACTTCCTGGCATATAGAAGGGGAAGAAATGGAAGCAGTGGCAGATTTTACTTTCTTGGGCTCCAAGATCACCGCAGACGGTGACTGTAGCCATGAAATTAAAAGACGCTTGCTCCTTGGGAGGAAAGCTATGGCAAACATAGACAGCATAGTAAGAAGCAGAGACATCACCTTGCCAACAAAGGTCCGTCTAATCAAAGCTATGGTTTTCCCAGTAGTAATGTATGGCTGTGAGAGCTGGACTATAAGGAAGGCTGAGCGCCGAAGAATTGATGCTTTCGAACTGTGGTGCTGGAGAAGACTCTTATGAGTCCCCTGGACTGCAAGGAGGTCAAATCAGTCCATCCTAAAGGAAATCAACCCTGAGTGCTCATTGGAAGGACAGATACTGAAGCTGAAGCTCCAATATTTTGGCCACCTAATGCGAAGAGAAAACTCTCTGGAAAAGACCCTGATGCTGGGAAAGACTGAAGGCAAAAGGAGAAGGGGACGGCAGAGGATGAGATGGCTAGATAGCATCACCGATGCAATGAATATGAACCTGAGCACACTCCGGGAGAGTGCGCAGGACAGGAAGGCCTGGCGTGCTATGGTCCATGGGGTCACGAAGAGTCGGACACGACTGAACGACTGAACAACATGATGGCGAAAATCAAGGGGAACGCAAATAGCGTAGCAGGCGCTATTTGCTTCCCCTTTTGATTTGCCGTTTTAGCCTAAGTAAATATTTAAGTAGGCTAAAACGGGGAATCAAAGAGGGATGCAAATAGCCCCCACTACGCTATTTGCATTCCCCTTGATTTTCTCCATCATAGTCTAAGTAAATATTTACGTAGATTAAGATGGCCAAAAAGAAGGAACACAAATGGCGGCGGCCGTAGCCGCCGCCATTTGCGTATGCAGTTGGTTGTTGTTGTTTTGTTGTTGTTTTTCTTACCCAGAGCCCTCCGTGGCCGGAAATGTGGCTGCAGACGGCTCCGGCCTGGCTGGGCCGGGCCTGGCCAGCTGCTCCGCAGAGCTGCCATGGAGCACAGCCGGCCATTCGCGGATTCCGGGGGGGGAACGGAGCGCCTCCCCCCCCGGCCAGGATTCCGGGTGGAGGGTGCGTACGCCTCCCCCCCCACCATCAACATAATCCGCGAAAAGTAAGTCACTTTCGTACATCCCTAACTGAACTTGAGCCGGACATCCTCGAGAGTGAAGTCAAGTGGGCCTTAGGAAGCATTACTAACAACAAAGCTAGAGGAGATGACAGTATTCCAGCTGAGCTATTTGAAATCCTAAAAGATGATGCTGTTAAAGTGCTGCACTCAATATGCTAGCCAACGTGAAACACTCAACAGTGGCCACAAGTCTGGAAAAGGTCAGTTCAGTTGACATTCCAAAGAAGGGCATTGCCAAAGAGTGTTCGAACTATTGCACACATTTCACATGCCAGCAAGGTGATGCTCAAAATCCTACAAGCTAGGCTTCAGCAGTATGCGAACCGAGAACTACCAGAAGTACAAGCTGGGTTTCGAAGAGGCAGAGGAACTAGAGATCAAATCGCCAACATTCGCTGGATCATGAAGGAAGCAAGAGAATTCCATAGAAATATTTCTGCTTCATTGACCATGCTAAAGCCTTTGATTGTGTGGTTCACAACAAACTGTGGCAAATTCTTAAAGAGATGGGGGTACCAGACCACCTTTCCTGTCTCCTGAGAAACCTGTATGAAGGTCAAGAAGCAACAGTAAGAACCACACATGGAACAACCGAGTGGTTCAAAATTGGGAAAGGAGTACGACAAGGCTGCATATTGTCGCCCTGCTTATTTAACTTATATGCAGAGTACATCATGAGAAATGCCGGGTTGGATGAATCAGAGGTTGGAATTAAGATTGCTGGGAGAATTATCAACAACCTCAGATACACAGATGATACCACCCTAAAGGCAGAAAGCGAAGAGGATCTAAAGAGCCTCTTGTTGAGGGTGAAACTGGAGAGTGCAAATGCTGGTTTGAAATTCAATATTAAACAAACTCACATCCTGGCATCTGGCCCCATCACTTCCTGGCATATAGAAGGGGAAGAAATGGAAGCAGAGAAAGAATTTATTTTCTTGGGCTCCCCAAGATCACCGCAGACGGTGACTGTAGCGATGAGATTAAGAGACGCTTGCTCCTTGTGAGGAAAACTATGGCAAACCTAGACAGCATAGTAAGAAGCAGAGACATCACCTTGCCGACAAAGGTCCATCTAATCAAAGCTATGGTTTTCCCAGTAGTAACGTATGGCTGTGAGAGCTGGACTATAAGGTAGGCTGAGCATCGAAGAATGGATGCTTTCGAACCGTGGTGCTGGAGAAGACTCTTACGAGTCCCCTGTACTGCAAGGAGTTCAAATCAGTCCATCCTAATGTAAGTCAACCAACCCTGAGTGCTCATTGGAAGGACAGATACTGAAGTTGAAGCTCAAAAATTTTGGCCACCTAATGTGAAGAGAAAACTCCCTGAGATAGACTTCAATGCTGGGAAAGACTGAAGGCAAAAGGAGAAGGGGAGGGCAGAGGATGAGATGGCTAGATAGCATCACTGATGCAATGAATATGGACTTGAGCATGCTCCGGGAGAGTGAGGGACAGGAAGACCTGGCGTGCTATGGTCCATGGGGTCATGAAGATTCGGACATGACTGAATGACTGATCAAGTCCAAAACATCTGGAGGGCATCATGTTGCCTATTCCATACAAGGGATGGGTGGATTCCCTGACTTACTCTCTGTGGGGAATCCACTCAGGGGTTGAAGTGATCTGTTCCTCCCCCTGGAATCCTCCAGAGCCAGCTCCTCTCTGCGCTGATTCTGCGGAGCCTCACTCCGGCTACATATCACTGGTGATATAGTGCTGGCAGCCACCATTACCGTATCGGTGCGAGGAATGAATACAACCACAAATGGCGTAGTGGACGCCACTTGCGGCCATAAAACCCTTAGTTTAAACTAAATGCTGCTTTAAAATGCTGTTTTAATGTTTTAATATAATTTTAATTATGTTGTTGTTTAATTTATATTTTAGCTTTTGTATATATTCATATGTTTGAATTGTATATGTTTTAGTTTTTGTAAGTCGCCTTGGGTCCCAGTACTGGGAAAAAGGCGGGGTATAAATATAATGATGATGATGATGATGATAATAACAACAACAACAACAACAACAACAACAACAACAGCAACCATTTACCTCATTTGGGTCCGCAAAGGAATTTTCCGCCATCCCTACTCCATACTCAGCATTAAAGACAGGGAAATCCAGTTTTATGCTAAACAAAGTATTATGGCTCAGTGATAATATTCAGACTAGTTGGAGATGGTGATGATTTGTGAGTGATTGTTTAATCCAGCAAAAGAATGCAATTTCAATGGTTGGGTAGTGATTCCCGTGATTGACCCTGGCCCTAAATCTTGGGCTAGTTATCGACCATCCAGAGGATTAGTCCTTGAAAATATAATTGTAGGGGAGTACACGTCTCTTTCCCCTAGGTTTTGGCATATCTGTGTTTTGCAAGATTTTGACCTAATAGCTGTCACTAAAAGCTTCCTAATGAAAAAGTGTTGTTACTAGGCTGGGAAGATATGTATACATAAAACACATGTGCTTTTCCAGATATGAATGACTGTTTCCAATGCCCAGAAGACCAGTATCCAAACAAGCTTCAGGATGAATGTATTCCAAAGGGTCTGAGTTTTTTGTCTTATGAAGAACCATTGGGGATCAGTTTGGCCAGTTTTGCTCTTTGCTTTTGTTTTGGAACAATATGGGTGCTTTGGATCTTCATTAAGCACCGAGACACTCCCATAGTCAAAGCCAACAACCGGAACCTCACCTACATTCTCCTCATCTCCATCATGCTCGCCTTCCTCTGCATTTTGCTCTTCATAGGCCAGCCTGAGAAAGTCATCTGTCTCCTTAGACAAACTGCCTTTGAGGTCATCTTCTCAGTGGCGGTTTCTTGTGTGTTGGCCAAAACGGTCATTGTGGTTCTAGCTTTCGTGGCCACAAAACCAGGTTCCAACATGAGGAAATGGGTAGGGAAACGAATGGGCAACTCAATAATTCTTTTCTGCTCCCTTATTCAAGCTGCTATTTCTATTGTATGGCTGTCAACCTCTCCCCCATTCCCAGATGTCGACATGCATTCACTAACTGAAAAAATGGTCTTAGAATGTAACGAAGGGTCAGTCACGATGCTTTCCTGTTCTTTGGGCTTCATGGGTTTCCTGGCCATCGTCAGCTTCACTGTGGCTTTCCAAGCCAGGAAACTGCCAGACAGTTTCAACGAAGCCAAGTTCATCACCTTCAGCATGCTGGTCTTTTGCAGTGTCTGGGTGTCCTTTGTTCCCACCTACCTGAGCACCAAGGGGAAATACACAGTCGCTGTGGAGATATTCTCCATCTTGGCCTCCACTGCTGGGTTACTGGGCTGCATCTTCTTCCCCAAATGCTATATTATTTTGCTGAGACCTGAATTAAACAGCAAAGAACAGCTAATGGGGGAAAAAAAGAAATCAAACAAACTCAAACATATGCTAATCTCTTAAATGTAGATTTGGCTATGCCTAAAATCTGATGTAAATAATGCCAATTCAGTTAGTAGTGATTACCTTGCTCCAGTTGTTTAAGTGAAAGATAGTAATGTAGCTTCTTTGGGATGTGTGCTTTCTACTGTAGTATACATTGCCTCGTTAAGGAAATGTTTATGGAAACAGTGGATGTAATTCAGGAGTGAAACTTCATTAATCCATTGTTGACTTTCATAAATTTTTCCTCATTGCTTCCAAGAAATACATCTTTTTTGAGACACAGTCCCAAGATGTTTATATTTAGAACCAAAAAGTGCTGAACTTTTGAGAACACTCCCTTGGAATGTTTGCAAATGGCATGTGGGTGTTTGCAGTATACTTACACCTGCCATCTTGGCCATCCCTTCCCTTTCTTTACATGGGCTACTTACTTTCAGTGTTGGAATGGTGCCAAGGGTTGAAGTGGGTGCCTTCTCTCTCTTTTGGGGTTTGGACTGGGAAGCACATTCACAGAGTCCCTCACACATATGATCCACCCAGTTTGCATTAGTGGCAAATGGTGGGTTGATTAACACATAATGTGTAGGGATCCACAGTGTGTGAGAGCTGCTTCCACTTGACATAAGCAAGTTATGAATGCCCCATTAGTAGTTTGTTATTGTGATGTCCAAAAACAGACAGTCTGGGGTGTTGATGGTTTAAATAACCCAGAGTTAACCTAACAAGAAATCATAGGTTAACTCTGGGTTGTTTATTTGAATAGGGATGGGTGAACCCCACCCACCCCAGCATCTGGTCCATGCGAGCAGTCTGCCTCTGGGAAACCCAGGTCACTTGGTGTCCAATGGATTTCCCTAAAGCCCTGGTGTGTCTGCTGGATTTCTCAGGGCAGCTCTCCAGCATTATAAGGCATGATAGGCTAATGGCAGCTGCCATTAGACTATCTTTGGAAAAAAATATGGCCATAATTGGTGTATTTTGGGCCATTTGCAGCTGTAAAGCATTTACTTCTACATAAATTACAGCTGTTGCAATACTATATGCACTTACCTGAGAGTAAGCTGCATTGGCTTCTGGACCTGCTTCTGTGTGTGTGTGTGTGTGTGTGTGTGTGTGTGTGTGTGTGTGTGTGTGTGTAGAGAGAGAGAGAGGGGGAGACAAAGAGGGGGAGACAGAGAGAGAGAGAGAGAGAGAGAGAGAGAGAGGATTACACTGTCAATGTGATGGAAAGTTTGCTTATCACCCAGCTAACATATATCAAGAGCTACAGGCAAACTAAACAACCAGCTGAGGTGCCCAAATTCTTGGCGTACCTTAGCTATGCATATTGCCTTTCAGGAGAGCTGATGCTTGCATTTCTAAGGCACTGCCTAGGTACCTGTGGATAATATAAAGGTAAGAGTACCTAGTCTTATCTCTGAACCAAAATGATACCTGTTTCTTGATCAGAGGCCATTCTTGGTCCCACCATTAAGAGAGGCTCCGTTGTTGTGTACACAAGACAGACAGGGCCTTTTCAGTAGCAACACCCTGACTGTGGAACTTCTTCTTGAGAGTGGTCAATTTGCCTTCATCCCTACTGAGTTTTAGATGGGACTGTTTTGCTGGGCCTTTGCTAAATCTTAATATTGCTTTGTCTTGTTTTAAATCCAAGTATAGTAAATAAATGATAACGAATGTTCTATTTCTGTTTCTATTTCCTTGTGATTTTATTATATTGTTGCATAATGGCTTTAAACAATCACATGCCATACAACCTTAAAAAAAAAAAAAAGCCCTGCAAGCTACTTCTCTTAGGGTGCAATTCTATGCATGTTTAGTCAGAAAAAAAAGTCATACGACTCCCAGCATTTCCCAGCCAGCCATTCCCCAGCCAGATGGGAGTTGTACGACATTTGTTCTGTTTAAACATGCATAGGATTGTGCCCTTAAAACCAGATGAGAGGAGTTGGGGGCAGGTACATGGGCTTAGAATTTCCCACTTGTTTCCCATAGCACTGTTTTGACTATTTTTTCAGTGCCTCTGATTTCTGCTCCCAGTTTCAGTCAGGTGTCCATTTGGCACCACAGAACATAAAATAAGATCAAAACTCCAAATTTTACCAATTTTATTTAGGGCACAATCCTATGCATGTTTCGGCAGAAAAAAGTCCTGCATTTCCCAGCATGGCTAGTTTGGGAATGCTGGGAGTTGTAGGACATTTTTTCCTTTCTAAGCATACCTAGGATTGTGCCCTTCTTTACTGAAAATTATTGGTAAGCCTCCTTTAAGGGTTGAGCACTCTCCAGTGGGATACACAATGAAAACCACAAATTACAGGCACAGCCCCTATGTAATTACTGCAAATATTATGAACTATAATATATTGGTTTGGTGGGGGGGGGACCTGTGGAGGCAGCAAAGACTTCCTTTAGCTAGGTCAGCAAAATATCTTAGGCAGTGTCCCAGGATACGCTAAAGCATTTGCTCGTAATACAGGTGGCCTCTCATACAATGGATTTGGGTTGAATAAAGTTGTCTCTTAACCTGTTATATATTTCCCACATTCACTTGGAGCTTCCTTTTTCTTTTCTTTTCTTTTCTTGTTGTTGTTTCTTGATCAGTATATCTTGCAGCCAGTGTATGTGTAACTGTTTTATTTTAGGATGATGAATAAAAACATTGTGGGCTTCTGAACTAACCAATATGTAAAGAGAACACTTGGAATACTTGGTAGCAACTGAAGTTTACATTTGATTTTGAAGTATTTCAGTTGTGAAAAAAGTATCTCTTGAGAATTTTATGCACCTTTTGAAACAGTAGATCCTATTTTGTTTTCAAAGGCCTCATTTTTCTGCTTGTCTTTCCTTGCTGTCTGTCTCACTGAGAAGCAGAACAGTCCACTAGAGAAGTGTGATAAACATGTTTTCTTCTACAATGTCATAAAGAACCCCAAACTTGGAGTCGATGGTCATTTCCTCTGTAATTAGCATATTAGTCTGGCTTGCACCTCGTGCTGCTCCAAGTCCCTGGGGAATTCTGGTGGCCTCTAGCAATTCTCTGAACAAAGACTGAAGGGCATTATTAATATCACCTGCACGATTCAGAGCTAGGGCTACATAAAGATGGCCCTCCATCAATGCTTTTTGATACCTTATACTGCACACCAACTATGTGGGAACAGGTGAATTAGTGTCTAGCAGGAAGATGTTCATTCAAGATGGAGATATTTATGGTTTTGTTATTAGCGCTGCAGCCTCAACCTGCCTCTTTGCAAATAGAATAGGAGTGAATCTGTTCATATTCTTCACAAGTATTATCAGCCAGGGGACTTCATCACTGGTGGCATTCTTTCTCAGATCTGCACATTTTTCAGTCCCTTATCCTTTAAATGCAGCCATCTCATGAACCCCTTGATGACATCGTGTAAAGAGTTTAATTTTTACCCATATCATTGTACATCTTAGGAATGGGTGAACATGAAATGTTCAAGTTCAGTGACGTTCTCCCATGTTCTCTCAAATTCTTCCTCAAAAGACATTTAATTTCATTTGCATTCCTGAATATTGTCAGCTTCTTCCTCTCTCTCTCTCTCTCTCTCTCTCTCTTTAATTTCAATCAGGGAAAATGAGCATTTTTTGATCAGTAAAATGTACATTTTTTAAAATGCACATTTTTCCCCAGTTGAAAAAAATCACACTCCCTCCCCTCCATGTGCTAAACTGTAAAAATGTAGATTGGGCTGGGCAGACATAAGAATATTTGCAAGTGTGCATATTCACATTTGCACATTTTTTGAAGAATATGTTTGCGCAAGTCCAAGTGTGCACTTTTGAATATGAACACAAGTTTGGGAAATTGCAAAAATTTCCCAAGAATTGCATCCCAGCTAGGGATGTCAGAGAATTCTGCCACGGATCTCGGGGAGGCCGAATGCCAGTGCATTCGGCTCACCTAAATCGGTGGCGGAATGGTCTGCCCCCCCCCCGCCCACCCCCGGGACGAGACTTACCTGGCGCGGATCTTCCTGAAGGCGGCGGCTCCAGCGGCAGCTCTGGCGGCGGTTCAGCGGCAGCGGTAATGGCGGCAAATCTTCCGACTGGCTGCCACCGCTGCCATTTCCTGTTAAAAAAAAAATGTGATAGGCTACGTAAATGTTTATGTAGCCTATTACGGCTGACTTGAAAAAAACAAAAAAAAACGCGCGTACGCAAATGGCGTCGGCCACGGCCGCCGCCATTTGCATTCCTTATTTTGGTACGTCTTAGTCTACATCAAGATTTATGTAGACTAAGACGGCGAAAATAAGGGGAACACAAATAACGTAGCTGTGGCCGCCGCCATTTGCGTACGCGCATTGTTGTTGTTGTTGTTTTAAATCAGCCGTGATAGGCTACATAAAGATTTATGTAGCCAGCACGGCTGACTGCAGGGACAGAAATGGCGGCGGCTATGGCTGCCGCCATTTGCGTCCCTGCTAGCCAGTGGCCAGAGGTCCAGCTGCTGGCGAAGCCAGCCGGCAGCTCCGCAGAATCCCTGCAGAGCACAGCCGGCCGGCCAGGATTCTGGGGGGGGAGGAACGGAACGCCTCCCCCCCGTGCAGGATTCCAGGGGGAGGGACGGAGCGCCTCCCCCCCACCATCAACATAATCCGCAAAAGGTAAGTGCCTTTCGTACATCCCTAATCCCAGCTTGCATTCATGTTCAGGGTTCCACCGGGGAATGTTTGCATGATTTGTGAACAAGAACAACATTCTCGTACATCTCTACATCTGTCAAGACAATACTCATATTGAGGCTGGATATTTCAATTAGGTTTCATTTCAAGCAATGACTTGAGCCAGTGTAGTGTAGTGGCGAGAGTGCTGGACTGGGAGTTGGGAGATCCGGGTTCTGGTCCCCACTTGGCCATGGAGGCTCACTGGGTGACTTTGGGCCAGTCACAGACTCTCAGCCCAGTCTACCTCACAGGGTTGTTGCTGTGAGGATAAAATGGAGAGGGGGAAGATTATGTTTGGCACCTTCGATTCCTTGGAGGAAAAAAGGTGGGATAGACATGCAATAAATAAATGTTATGCATCTTCAATTTGCTTTCAAGAACGATAGCCTTACAGTGTCTATACCACCACATTTACGACGACTACTACTACTAGCACCAGTAGTTGCAATGGTGATATGATAATCAGCATCACGTTTTCCCATAAATCTAAACAAGAATCCAATATCCCTAATACCCAAGCCATTTTCTATAGCAAGAATCTATAGCCAGATTTCTGGTTATATGGTAAGTCTGGAGAATGACAGCTTTGTACATTGCATTCGCTCTGGGAGGGATCCAGACAAAGGCATGGTTTAGTTTAGTCTCACTGAAACCAATGGGACCAGTTAGGCAAGAGTGCACCTCTGGCACAATGGAACTCAGTAATCCACATGCACAAATTTCTTGCAAATAAGTTAATTCTAAGGAATTAGTTCTTTTGGAGGCCAAATCTGAGGGGCTGTGGGGTGAATAGTCTGTGTTGATAAAGGGTGTGGTTGTGAATGTAAGAGGTCAAAGACAGGGGAATTGGGAAAATCCGATGCCCCCCAATACAGGTCTCCTTGAGTATTACAATCATCAGCAGAGGCCTTGCTGGCTGTACTATGACCCGCAAATTGCCACCTAGCAGCAACCTGGAAGTGGGTCTTCTCCATGAAGCGCCCAACGTTTGGACTGATCTCCCCTCTGGCATTCAGGGGGCACCAACTATATCATTGTTCAAGCACCAATTAGAGACCCATGTCTTTACTAGGGATGTCAGAGAATTTCTCCACGAATCTCCGGGAGGCCGAATGCCAACGCATTCGCCCCCCTGAAATTGGTGGAGAAATGGTCCGCCACCCCCCCGCCACCCCCGGCATGGGACTTACCTTCGGCGAATGTCCCTCGCGACGGCGGCTCCCGGCAGCGTTGCGGCGGCGGTGGCCGGTCTGCCGACCAGCTGCTGCCACCGCCATTTCCAAGTGAAAAAAAACACACCAACAAATGTGATATCATGGCTAGATTTTCAAAAAACACCATGATAGGCTACATAAAACTTTATGTAGGCTATCACAGCTGACTTTGAGAAATAAAAAAAAGCTCGTACGCAAATGATGGCGCCCATGGGCGCCGCCATTTGTGTACGCGCTTTTTTTTTTTCCAAAGTCAGCCATGATAGGATACATAAGGATTTACGTAGCCTATCACAGCTGACTGCAGGGATGCAAACGGCGGCTATGGCCGCCGCCATTTGTGTCCCAGCAGGAGACGAGATTCGTGGCCGGGGAGACGGGACGCTCCCCCCGGCCAGAATTTTGTTGGGGAGGGACGGGGCGCCTCCCCCTCACCGCAAAGCAAGCTGCGGGACCAGGTAAGGGACTTTCGTCCATCCCTAGTTTACCCAGCCTGTCCCTGAGTGAATGTGCTGCCCATTCTGTTTGTTTGTAAGTATGGCATTCTATTAGTTTTAATTGATTTTAGTATTTCATCAATGTTTTATATAAATATTTGAGCAATTAACATGTATTAGAATATATTTTGATGGCCTTGGGTTCTTGTTGTGACCCTCTTAGATATGTTTTTAAATATGTTCAGTGGTATATAAATCTGTTAAATACTATGACAACGATACTACTACTGATAATAATTGTTACAACAAGGGAAGAAGAATAAAGATTTGAGGGTGAACTTCTAGGAGTGAGGAGGAAAGGAAGATTTAAGCTAGGTTTGTCCTAAGAAGGGGTGATGCATTCATGCTAGTCCTGACACATCGACACAGTAACCAAAGGGGATAGGGGGAGGAATCTATCAAGAGCTCAAACCCCTGTGCCCTAACCCTGGTGCCAGCTTGTCTGGCAAAAGGGTGTGGGAACGTTGCGGGCAGGTGGGGTGAGAAGAGTTGGCTGCTGCCTATTGGGTGCCCCCCCATGGCACCACCAGGCAGGGGAGGGGTCTCCAGAGCCCTCTTAAGCACTGCGCGCCCTCCCAAACCAGCTCTCTCACTCTCACGGCTATGACCAGGGCAACGGAGAGTTGAAGGCAGAGGACTCGGTGAGTAGGGATGGCGGAGAATTCTGCCATGGATTTCAGTGAGACCAAATGCACTGGCATTCGGCCCCCTGACATCCGTGGCGGAACGGCCTGCCCCCCCACGGATTCCCCCCGGGATGAAGCTTACCTGGGGTGGATGTTCCAGACAGCGGTGGCTCCGGCAGTGGCTCTGTTGGCGGTGGCGTCTCGTCTTTTGACCAGCTGCCATGGCTGCCATTTGCATCCTGGTCTTTGCCATGATAGGCTATGTAAGTATTTGCGTAGCCTATCATGGCAAGCCAAGTGAAAAAAAGGGAAAAAAAAGGCGTACGCAAACTGCGGCTATGGTGGCCACCATTTGCGTTCCCTATATTTCACCTTTTTATCCTATGTAAATATTTACGCAAGGCAATTACGGCGAACAAAATGGAACTGCAAATAGCATAGTGGGTGCTATTTGCATTCTTTTTTTCCCTCACCATTAATCCTACGTAAATATTTACGTAGGCTTTTACGGCGAAAAAAAAGCAACGCAAATAGCGCCCACTACGCTATTTGTGGTTCCCTTTTTTTCACCATAATTGCCTACGTAAACATTTACGTAGGATAAAACGGCGAAAAATAGGGAACGCCAATGGTGGCCGCCATAGCTGCCTGCGTCTGGATGCAGGGCCACCACTGGCTGGCCATCCTTGCTGCCGCCAGTATGGGGCTCTTCCTCAGGGGCACGAGTGATCATCTCACGCCCCTTCTTGCCCCTCCGCCCCGCCGCTTGCCCTAGCACAGCGGTGAACACGGCATCGGGCTGCGGCTTGTCCCCATCGCCGGCCGCAGCTGGTTGGCCCCAACTGATGGTTGTTGGGCCCCTCTGTGTACCCACTTGCCCTGGCACAGTGGCAAGCACGGCACCGGGCTGTGGCCCATCGCCGGCGGTGGAGGGCTGGCTGTGCTTGAGGGGTGTCGGCGACCGTGCCAAACTGCGTGAGCAACCTGCACCTTCTCTGCAGCCTCACCCCTGCCCCCGGGCCGCAAAGGCTGGTGCCGGCTGGCCTGTCTTTGTGGCCTCGGGGGGGGGGTGCGATCATCTCATGCCCTAATCGCCCTTCCTTGCTGCTGCTTGCTAGAGGTGCACGAAAGTCACTTACCTGGTCTCGCAGCTTTTCGCGGTGGGGGGGAGGTGCTTCGCTGCTCTCCCCCTGAAGTTCAGGCCGGGGGGGGGAATAAAAAGTTTTTTAAAAAACAACGTCCACATGATAGGCTACGTGACGATTAACATAGCCTATCACGGCTACATCTGCAAAGTCAGCAGTGATAGGCTATGTAAATCATCACGTAGCCTATCACGGGTGACTTAAAAAAAAAAAAAAAGCACGTATGCAAATGGTGGCCCCCATAGGGAGCCGCCATTCGCGTTCCTTATTTGGTCACTGTAGTCTACGTAAATCTTTACGTAGACTACGGCAAAAATAAGGGCAACGCAAATAGAGTTGCCCTTATTTTCGCTGTAGTCTACGTAATCTTTACGTAGACTACAGCAAACAAATAAGGAACATGAATGGCGGCTCCCTATGGGGGCCGCCATTAGCCGTACGCGCTTTTTTTTTTTTTAAGTCACCCGTGATAGGCTACGTGACGATTTACGTAGCCTATCACGGCTGACTTTGCAAATCTAGCCGTCATAGGCTACGTTAATCGTCACGTACCCTATCACGGGGGCGTTGTGTTTTTTTTAGTTTTATTGGAATGGCGGTGGCAGCAGCCGGTCGAAAGATCGGCTGCTGCCCCCACCCCTGACGAAGACCCGACAAACCGCTGCCGGGACCCGCCACCAGGAGGGACATTAGGGAAAGGTAAGTCCCGTCCCGGGGGGGGTGCTGGGGGTGGGGGGTTGCGGAGAATTTCTCCCCGAAACATGTTCGGGGGGCTGAACATGTTGGCGCTCGGCCCCCCGAAGTTTCGGGGAGAAATTCCCCGCCAACCTTACCGCTTGCCCAAGCGTGGCGGTCGGTGCGGCACCAGGCTGCAGCCCTTTGCCGGCAGTGGCTTGCTAGCCGCACCTGGGGGGCGTCGATGACCATGCCAAGCCGCGGGCTCGTCCTGCGCCTTTTCTTGTGCCTCCCATCTTCCCTCTGGCCACTGCAGACTCGACAGCCAGTGCCGGTTGGCCCATACCTGTTCCTGCCTGCACGCAGTGCTTCATCAGGGGCGTGAATGATCTTCTCATGCTCTTTCAACCCCCCCCAGTGCAACCGCTTGTCCTCAATGACATGGCCACTGTGTGTGTTATTGATTCCCTATCCCCTAGGAATCGGGGATCGTGTCATTGTCATAGCATTCTGGTTCCGGGCCTGCCATGTGCCTCTCAGCGAATGTCCCTCTCGGCGGTGAGTCCCGGCAGTGGTTCAGCGGTGGTTTGACAGTGGCGGCAGCGGCGGCCGGTCTTCCGACCGGCTGGCGCAGCCATTTCCTAGTAAAGTAAAAAAAAAAAAGTGATAGGCTACATAACGATTTACGTAGCCTATCACGGCTAGATTTTCAAAGTCAGCCGTGAGAGGCTACGTACTTCTTTATGTAGCCTATGATGGCTGACTTTGAAAAAAAAAAAGCGCGTAGGCAAATGGAGGCGCCCATGGATGCCGCCATTTGCGTTCCTTATTTGTGCACAGGTAGTCTACGTAAAGGTTTACATAGACTACGGAGAAAATAAGGGCAACGCAAATAGCATTGCCCTTATTTTCGCTGTAGTCTATGTAAATCTTTATGTAGACTACCTGTGCACAAATAAGGAACGCAAATAGCGGCGTCCATGGGCACCGCCATTTGCGTACGTGCTTTTTTTTTTTTTAGTCAGCCATCATAGGCTATGTAAAGATGTATGTAGCCTATCACGGCTGACTTTGAAAATCTAGCCATGATAGGATACATAAATCTTTATGTAGCCTATCACTTTTTTTTTTTTTTTACACTTTACTTTTTTCTTTTGCGGCCGGGGAGACGGGGCGCTCCCCCCTGGCCAGAATTTCAGCAGACGGGGCGCCTCCCCACCTGCCAATAATTTTGGGGGGAGAACCGGAGCACCTCCCCGCCCAGAATAAAGCTGCAGGACCAGGTTAGGGACTTTCGTCCATCCTTACCTACGACAGGGCAGGTAGGGAGTTCCGTTCCTTAGGAGCGAACTTCAGTCACAGGACTCATGGCCCTTCCCTGTACATCCTTTGCTGAAATTCAGCATCTCTTTAAGGAACAAGGGGGATATCTGCCAGAGTCATAAGGGGCAAGCTGGCCGTCTTTAGTCTTCTTGACCACAACAAAAGTGAGTTACTGACCCCAAGTTAGGTTTCGGGGCCAGGCGTGTGGTGTAGGGTTGTGGCACAGATGCCGCCTGCTTTTGTCAGATTCTAGGTGCCCTCTCTCTCCAGATACCCTTCTGGGGTTCCGAGAAGTTGGCCCTCCATTTGCCCTTCTCAGTATGACTTTCCCTTGTTCCACGCTGCAGCTTTATCGGCCTTCTTCAGGGCCCTTGGGATTTCAGGGTTCTTTCAGGTTCCCATATCTGACTTGTAATACCAGTTACAAGAGATACTGGTTGCCCTTTTGGGAGCCATGTAGGAATTTTTGGCTCACAGTTAAATTGGCCTTTACTGTGTGTCCTTTTGCCTGCTTCACACTGTTATTGGGGCTAGGGTGCGTCCAGTAGGCGAATATGGTCCAATCTCTCATAGGTCACTTTTCAGTTTGTGGCTAGGACAGGCAAAAGCAGAAAGAAATTAGGGATGGTATACATGCAGAGGCACCTTATTGTGACAGGTGATGTCTGAGGCCCCCTGAACCGGTTGTGCGGCTTGGACCAAACCTCCTCGCTCACCCAGGTGTTTGCGGACTGCCATTTCCAGTGGAGGAAGACCTTCCCCTGTCACCCCTCCTGGTGCCACACAACACCTGGGTGAGAGAGGAGGGTTGATCTCCCAGGGCAAAAAGACACACTATTTGCGTTGCCCTTATTTTCGCCATAGTCTATGTAAATCTTTACGTAGACTACCCGAGCCCAAATAAGGAATGCAAATGGCGGCGCCCATGGGCCGCCGCCATTTGCGTACGTGCTTTTTTTCCCCCCCCAAAGTCACCTGTGATAGGCTACGTGACAATTAACTTAGCCTATCATGGCTGACTTTGGAAATCTAGCCGTGATAGGCTCCGTTAATCGTTACGTAGCCTATCACGTTTTTTTTTTTTTTTCACTTTTTGTTTCACGGCTGGGGAGACGGGGTGCTTCTCCCTGGCCTGAATTTCGGCTGGGCGAGGCGGGGTGCCTCCCCCCCTCGCCTGAACTTCGGGGGGAGAAGCGTAGCGCCTCCCCCAACCGCGAAAAAAGCTGCGGGACAAGGTAAGTCCCTTTCGTACATCCCTAGTGCTAGGTACCCCTTTGCAGATATTTTCATTAAATGTGGCCCAATTTTCAACCCAAGCCTTGTTGTTTGACTCTTCCTTGACCCATCTCCACTCGCAAACTCCAAGTTACAGCATTTTATACGCTTTACTCCATCCTTGTTTGCTACTTTCTGTAGTGACATAATGTCATGGATAAGTCAGCTTCTTTGCAGAACCTGCGTTGATCACGATGGTAGAAACAGGAATAAATAGGAATCCCAGCCATGACCCTTGCCACTGAAACACAAAAGGCGCTGGTGCAATAACCAAATACAGTCCAAAATAAGATAAAATTCACACACACACATAAATACACACACAGAGAGACACACCATGGGAAAGAGTGGGCAGAGTAGGAGGCAACAATTTGTACAATGACCTCCTGAAAATAGGATAGAAATTTGAGGATACCTGAATCCATGTGACCCCCTTCCTAGAGCAGAAAACTGAAGTGTCTTGAAACTCATGAGTAGGGATGGCAGAGAATTCCACTACGGATCTCGGTGAGGCCGAATGCCAGCACATTCGGCCCCCCGAAATCTGTGGAGGGATGGCCTGCCACCACCTCGCCCCCCCCCCACGGATCCCCCCTGGGACAAGACTTACCTGGGGCAGATCTTCCGGGCGGTGGCGGCTCCAGCTGCTGGTCTTCTGACTGGCTGCCGCTGCCGCCATTTGCAGTCTAGTCGTTTTTTTTGTTTTTTTTTAACAAGACGTGATAGGCTACGTAAACTAGGGATGTATGAAAGTCACTTACCTTTTAGCGAAATTGATTCCAGGTGGGGGGGAGGCGCTCCGTCCTTCCCCCCGAAATTCTGGCCAGGGGGGAGGCGCTCCATCCCTCCCCCACAAAAATTCTGGCCAGCTGGCTCCACTCCTCAGGGATTCTGCAGAGCCGCCAGCTGGCTCCGCCAGCGGCCGAATGCCCGGCCACTGGCTAGCAGGGACGCAAATAGTTTGTGTCCCTGTAGTCAGCCATGATAGGCTACATAAATGTTTACATAGCCTATCATGGCTGATTTAAAAGAAAAAAAAATACGCACATATGCAAATGGCTGCCGCCGCCCCACCACTGCAATGCCACTGGACCGCCGCCAAACCGCTGCCAAAGCTGCTGCCGCCAGGAAGATCCGCCCAAGGTAAGTCCTGTCCTGGGGGGGCAGGGGGGCAGACCGTTCCACCACCGATTTCGGGGGGCCGAATGCACTGGCATTCGGCCTCCCCGAGATTCGTGGCGAAATTCTCTGACATCCCTAGTAAAGACTTACGTAGCCTATCACGTCTGGCTTAAAAAACAAAAAACAAAACACATTCGCAAATGGCGGCGGCTACAGCCACCACCATTTGCGTTCCTTATTTTTGTCCGTCTTAGTCTACATAAATATTTACGTAGACTAAGACGGCAAAAATAAGGGGAACGCAAATAGCCTATCGGACACTATTTGTGTTCTCCCTTATTTTCGCCATCTTAGTCTATGTAAATAGTTAGGTAGACTAAGATGGCCAAAAATAAGGAATGCAAATGGTGGCGGCCGTAGCCGCCGCCATTTGCTTACGCGCGTTTTTTTTTTTTAAGCCAGATGTGACAGGCTATGTAAGTCTTTACGTAGCCTATCCCGGCTGACTACAGGGACGCAAACAGCGGTGGCTATGGCTGCCGCCATTTCCGTCCCTGCTAGCCAGCAGCTGGATGTCTGGCTGTTGGTGGAGCTGGCCGGCGGCTCCACGGAATCCCCACAGAGCGGAGCCGGCCAGCCAGGATTCCGCGGGGGAGGCACGGAGCACCGCCCCCTCCAGCGGAACCCAGCAGAGCCAGGTAAGGGGAGTTTTGTACATCCCTACTCATGAGTCTCAGACGGAACGGAAAAACTCTGCTCATTTAAAAAGGGACATTTGCAGACCCCTGCCTGTGGCAAGGCAAAGAGCAAAGTGCCAAGACTGAGCTTAGTCTTGGCAAAATAAACAAAAGCAGCTGAAGAAGGATGGAATCACAGTGTCCTGTATTCGTTTGGCTAGGCTTTTTTTTTGTTTTTCCCCCTGGGCTTGACTGATCGTAGTGGGGATTCAGGGGTTTCTCTCTCCCCAAGAGACATTGATGGGGTAGGGGTGGGGGTGTGGTGGCTTGCTGCTGTGAGAGATGGCAGCATATCAGAACTGCTCAGTCCCTGTCTGCCTATACTTAGCGCTTCAATGTGAGTCAAGTCAGCACATGAAACACATTGTATTTTGGAAAACTAATGAGATGAAGAGACAAAAGGAAGGGGAACAAAAAGGAGGCTTGGAGGTCATCTCAGAAACAGAAGTTTGAAACAATTCTTCAGCCTTGCCAGACAAAAGTGAAAGTGATATGGCATCAAGTAAGACGAAGACGCAGAAAGGAATGAAACCTAAATTGTCTAGTGAACTGAAGGATATGAAAAATGTTTTAAAACAATTTAGGAAAGATTTCAAAACAGATTTAACTACAGCCCTATCTCTGATAAAAGAGGCATTGGCAGAAATGAAGATAAATATTAAATCAATCAATCAATAACAGCAAGTGAAAATTTTGATTTGGCCCAGCACTAAGAGGCTAGAGTTCATCATATGCAGAAAGAAATAATGAACTTAAGACCAGGAAAACTGGAAGCACCATTTTACTATTTGCCTGAGAGGGTGGGAGAGAGGAGTTAAAAGACAAAGTTATGAAATGGATTCAAGACCTCTGCACAGATCTAAAGATCGCATCAGGGGATCTGGAAAGAATTGACAGAGCGGGCCATAAACATGAGGGCTGTTGGAGAGATATTATTGGACGTAGGGGTGGACAAAAGTCCCTTACCTTTCGCCGAAGCTTGTTCGCGGTGGGGGGGGAGGCGCTTCGCTGCTCCCCCCGTGACGTTCAGGCCGGGGGGGAGGCTTTCCGCCTCGCCCCGGCCGAAATTCAGGCCAGGGGGGAGGCTTCCCGCCTCGCCCGGCCGCGAACTCGAAAGTTTAAAAAAAAAAAATGCCCCCGTGATAGGCTACGTGACGATTAATGTAGCCTATCACGGCTAGATCTGCAAAGTCAGCCGTGATAAGCTACATTAATCGTCACGTAGCCTATGACGGGTGACTTAAAAAAAAAAAAAAGCGCGTACGCTAATGGCGGCCCCCATAGGGAGCCGCCATTCGCGTTCCTTATTTGGTCGCTGTAGTCTACGTAAAGATATACATAGACTACAGCGACCAAATAAGGAACGGGAATGGCGGCTCCCTATGGGGGCCGCCATTATCCGTACACGCTTTTTTTTTTTTAAGTCACCCGTCATAGGCTACATGACGCTTTACGTAGCCTATCACGGCTGACTTTGCAAATCTAGCCATGATAGGCTATGTTAATCGTCATGTAGCCTATCACGGGGGCATTTTTTTTTCTTTTCTTGGAATGGCGGCGGTGGCAGCCGGTCGAAAGACCGGCTGCCGCTCCCGCCCCGCTCGAACAGCCGCCGAACCGCCGGCCGGACCTGCTGCCAGGAGGGACATTCGGCGAAGGTAAGTCCCATCCCGGGGGGGGCGGGGGGTGAGGGGGCGGAGGATTTCTCCCCGAAACTTGTTTTGGGGGCCGAACACGTTGGCGCTCGGCCCCCCGAAGTTTCAGGGAGAAATTCTCCGCCATCCATTTTATATAATGAAATTAGCAACGTACCATGCAATGAACAATGTGCAGAATGAAGGAGATAGGGTGGAAATTTTCCAGGGCCCCATCTACATGAGCCTTTCATGCTGGGGCAGCTGTGAGGGGAGTTCCTTCGGGACGTACGACACAGGTGAAACTTTGCAGCCATCCATGGTTTTCTCCCAGAAAATGCAGATTTCCAAGGAGGCATTTTGCTGTGACGTTTTTCGCTTGCTAAGGGTTTCTAGGAATGTTGGAGAATTCCGCCATGGGGGACCCTGCTACCCCCCGAGATCCCCCTCAGAACAGACCTACCTGGCAGTTGCAGCGACTCCAGCACCGGCGGCTCTGGGTCGTCTTCTGGCCGCTGCTGGGCTGCTACGGCTGCAAATGCATATCTACGTAGCCTATCACAGCTTGGCAGGGATGCAAACGGCGGCCACTACGCCATTTGCGTCCCTGTCTTTTGTCGTGATAGGCTACATAAGTATCCTTGCCGCAGAGTGGAGCTGGCCAGGGAGGATTCCGGGGGGGGGGAGGGACGGATCGCCTCCCCCCTCACCAACCCCAGGGCACCGAACCGGATTGCCTCCCCCCCTCCTGCAGACCCCAGCGGACGGAGGTAAGTGGGGTTTCGTACACTCCTATGGGTTTCCCACGGTAGCAAGCGGTCTGTCCCATTCTCCAAACTGGCTTCACATTTCATGGTAGGCAAGTTGTAGGCATGCATAGTGCTTGCATCACTCTGTAATGCTGCTTTACTCCCCCATCCCTTCACAGCTGCACAGTTACAGATGCACAGAGAGGTGTTTTCATTTATTTAATCACACTTCCGCACATTTTGCAGATTCATATCTTTGCAATGGTTGTTTTGGACTCAGTGCCCCAGGGCAGGGGGGTGGGTCAGGGGTCTTGTCAGGATTCCTTTAGCCCCCACTTTATTTCAACGCCAAAGACAAACTCAGATGAGAAGCTTCATTCTACAGCTTTTAACCCAATTACTTCACAGTGTGATACAGATGCAAATTCTCAGTGACTCTCAGTCTACAAAGGAATGCCTTCGGGGGAATTCAAATGGAAGTTAACAAAGTTGTCTGTCCTTTGAAGGGAAAGGTGGTCTCACTTGCTGAACTTAAGGGAGGAAGGAACCTCTCTCTCGTGAGGCTTCTGAGTGAGCACAGGTTCTCACTCAAGGCCAGTTGGGTAGATCGTTTTAAGTTCCGCCCCTGCCTTCTCTCTCTTTGCTCTATGTCTGCACCTGGCATCTATTCAATCAGACTTTCCACCACCACCCCTTCTGTTTGCTGTCTGTCACAGGGGTGTGTGAAGAGGAACCCCCATCCTCAGCCCACTAGGCATTTGTAACCTGAGAAGCTGGCCCAGTCATGCCTGGACTAGCCTGGGAAAACACCTCCCCCATGTCTGGTGGTTCTCCTTCGGAATCTGAACTCTATCCCACTCCCTGCGCTCAGAAACCAGCCTGACAGGTCTTAGGGGAGGAGCAACTTTGCTTTGGCCACCATTTCAGAGTGATAGGCAGGTGTAGCAGCCATATCGGGGGTCAGACTAAGTAGCCTCATGCAGTCTCATGCTTCATGTTCTTGCTGAGCTCTTTCTCCCTTGAATATATTGTTGTAAGCTGATGAGACACAGGAATTCCTTATCTTGTCAAAGGTCATACAATTGTATATCTTGTTCTCTGCTGTTCTCTTCTGTTCTCTCCTTATCATGGCTACCCTATAACCCAGTTCTTGTATTATAAACAATAGTGCTAGGAGAAGAAATGTTGAGGACTGCAACCCCACGCGGGAGGGGGAGGAGGAGCCGTTTCATATGTGTCACAATGTCTATAAAAACAATGTGCTGATGTATTTTGGGGCTTCTGGCTCTTTGGAAATGATTCCAGCCTTAAGCCTGAGCGTTAAATAAAGAATCTCTTTTTCCTTCACTCCATGGTCTCTCTGACTCTGGGTTCTGCATCATAAATGGTGCCGTGACTCAGATGTGGCAGGATCTGAGCCAGACAGGTGGCATTTGCCTGCTCTTGATCGCCGCACCGGGAAGACGAGCTCGGCACATGCCTCCCTTTTTTGGCGCCACCGACCTTTTTGTCGAGTGAATGGGGGAAAGCCTGCACCGGGATCGCCCAAACGGCAGCGAGCAGCAAGAGAACCTTGGGAAGCAGAGGAAGGAACTTGAGCCCTGCCTGTATCGCAGCTGCAATTGAGTTGAAACCCACATTGGAAGCCTTCAGGAGAAAGGCAAGTATATGGGAAAAAGAGGGCCCCGCCTTTAGGGAGAAAGGCATCTGGGCAGAAAAAAAGAGGGCCCCGCCTTATGAAGAAGGTCAGTGTTGGTGGTATACGTATACAAAAGAACCTACTCCTTGCGGGAAGAAGGGGGGCCTGATCACACCCCCGAGTGGGCGCCAGTACCCAGCACGCCAGTACTCAGTAGGAAGCTGAGGAAGCTGGGGAAGCCACTTTCCGCTCTGGTAAAAAGTGGGAAAAGTGGGTGGCAGGGACATATGGATGCAGTGAAGAGACTGATGATTGTGTGAGTGGCTACTGCGGTTTCTGACGCATACCATTGACCGTCCGGGTGCCCAGGCCAGTAGCAAAGTGCGTGGTGTGTAAAATCCTCTTGTGTCGGCCAGTGAGACCCCTTACTCACTGACCAATTCCCATTCCCTAATTGTGTCTGTCTGCAATTTAGGAGGGAGGCTATGGGTGGTGGGGGAAGCAAACCTTGCACCCCCTTGAGATGTATGTCAAACAAAGAAGGAGAAGGGTTTTTTTTTTTTTTTAAAGATTCAGAATAGAGAGAGAAAACAGCAAAAAGCTAAAGCTCAAGGTCGAGCTGAGAGGAAAAAAAGAACAAGATCTGAGGCTGTTAATTAGAAAAATGTTGCAGGACAGTCTGGCTTTTAACAAAGCATGGGAGCGTGGGAGTGTAAGGCCGAAGAAGTAGCTGTTAGCCTAGCGTGCCGAGAGCGGGGGGGGCAGGAAAATTGCCCACAATGTTCTGAGTTGTGCAACATCATCACCTCACCTAATTGAGATAAAATCCTTAAGAAATGGAAACTGAAAATGAAGACCCAGAAGATGAAGGCAAAATAGAAAATAAAGGTGAAGAATCAGCCCCCAGAGCACAAGCTAGACCCCTCTTCGAGTGAAAAGTGTGCCATAAGACTGTCCCAAAGCAGAATGAAGCGGAAAGACCATGTTGAAGATCTCTGTCAAGGTAACCGTGTTTAGCTTTGAACTGTGTTAAAATTGCATAGAGCCTGTAGCTACTGACCATCAGCTATATGATTTCCGAAGAGCGTAACCAGTAAGCTTTTGCTGTGGGATTCCCTGCAATGAAGAAATCTCACTGATTAAGTGTCCAGTGTTACAGTGCCTAAGTGTGTGTGCTGAAAAGACCGAGAAACCAGACAGCATGTTCCTGGCCAAGCCAAAATCACGCTACTACCATGCTCCTAAAAGCTGCAATAAACTGTGTAAGCTGGGAGACCCAACCTGATTGAAAAGAAAAGAAGATATTGGAGCAACTGTCTTAAAAAACAATGAGATCTGTGTAGTTGGCTGGCTGACGCTGTCAGTGATGTTACAACTTTAAATTAAGACTGTTTTCCTGTTTGAGACCCCAGCGAAGAAAGCTGACCCGAGTTATTTGTTGCCCGTGCCAAAGCAAGAATTTGGCTGCCCTGTACCTCATCATGTCCTGTTTTAAACTTGGGATTTACAAATACAGACAAACTGAGAAGCTTGCCTTTGAAGTCCTGCAAATCACCCCACCGCCTCCCTGAAGATTAATGGCTGCCTGAAAAATGCAAGTATAAGGCGATGCCCATCACCCCCCAGCGTTCTGAGTTTCGGCACTCAGTGTTTCAGTGCTTTCGTGTACCAGGTTAGAAGAGCGAAAAAAAAAAAGTAAGTTTTTAAAATGTCTGTGAGAACCTGACAGAAGTAAAATAAAATTTACAGAAGAGTTGCCCAAGTTTAACTTAGCGTCACGGCTAGAGAGCTGGGCTGTGCCGCTCTGTTTAGACAGAGGCCTTGCTAAAAAGTTAAAGGCCCTTGTCTGTCAGAAGGGGTGTAGGGCCACACTTCCCCTTTTTAAACTGATGCAAAAGTGGAGAGCCTTTGCTGGAAACATCTCATCTTCATTGCCCAGAGCCTTCTCTGTTTGCCTCCATCATCATCTAGGCTTTTTAGAGACACTCTTCACATAGACTAACATTTTAAATTGTCAAAGACTTGCCATGGACAGTGCTATAAAGCTTTTGATAAACTTGAACTCTCATCGCTGTGGACCGTGTGTCTGTGTTTGTAGTCAGCTCAGTGTACAGCAGGCTGAGTTTGATCTATGACTTTTAGATTTCCTTCTGCCAGAACTCATGCAGCATAGAGTTGCCGATGCAAAAATGGTGACCTAGAACTCTTTGCGTGTGTGGATATGCCCGTCCCTTGATTTTAATGGGCCCTGAGCTTTCAGCCAGAAGAGCAGTATGATTGCTGGATCTGCCCCATCATGCCTTACCATGCAAAAAGTGTTTTCCATTCATTGTGTTAAATTGCAGAAAAAGTTTGTTGTATATATTTTATGATTTCTTAGATATCATAAAATATATGTGATATTTGCAGATTAGTGTTAGTTGCAACTCCAAATGATACTAAGTGTGGTTCCCGATGGATGACAAGGAGAAAAGACAAAGGCAAGTAGAAAAGAAGGAAATAGAGAAAGTAGAAGACAGATAGAGAAGAGGAAAAAAAAAGAAGAAAGAAAAGGCAAGAGGCAAAGAAAAAAAACATTTGTAGAAAAGAAGCGTGGCCATAGTTGCCCCCAGGATAAATTAAAAGCAGCTGATTGTGCCTGGAGCTTATTACCTGGGGTAAAGTAGCCACAATAATGTAATAGTTCTTTAAGATGAAAAAAATGTAACTAGAAGGAGAAGAAGAGCCTATCCCAAATGTGTGTCATTGGGACTAGTGTAAGGCAGAAAAGTTTAAGTAAGTGAGTTTAACTTGAAAAAGACAAATAAAGAGACAAGGCTGGTGCATGGAGCAGAAAGTTTTGTATAAAAAGTTTGAAACATGATCTGCAATACAGGCAGATCAGCAAAGAAAAAGAAAGCAAAAGAAAGAGAAAAAAATTGTCTTCCCATACTAATGAATAAAAGTGTTATCAAGCACTTTGGGAAGCGAAGTTGTTTACAGGAAGCTGTGCCTGAGAACCAAACACTTCTAGCCTATGCTGAAAATGCTTGCTAGTGTTGTGCTGCCTCATGGGTAACATGTATGGTATAAAACCCATTTAGCCCAATAGCTCGTGGTTCAGAGAAGCTGTCTGATCCAACCATTAAGTACGCCTGTGTGCTGTAAGTTACCCAATAAAGTCTCCTTGTAAGTACCCCCCCCCGCCCGCTGGAATCCAAAACACAAGTGAGGCTAGAGCGCCTCACCCAGTATCAAACCCTGCTGTTAAAAGCCATAAAGGCAGGTATTAAGAAGTCAATTAATATGACCAAAGTGTCTAAAGTGCTGCAAGGTGCCACTGAGGCCCCAGAGCGTACTTGGAGCATCTTTCAAATGCCTATCGCCAGTATAACCCCCTCCCTCAACCCAGAGGCCCCAGAAGACGTGGATGAAAGAAAAAAAGAAGACCCTGCAGAGGCAGAAGTTTCTTAAAAAAGAACCAGTGTGCCCAGTGTGGACAAGATGGACATTAGTGGCATGAATGCCCAAATAAAATAAATCAAATACACAAAGGAGAAAACCAAAGGGGCCAGAATAGGCGAAGAGGGAGACAGCTTGAGAGGGGCCGTGACATTGACTGTGAGGGGCCGTGACATTGACTTCATGATTGACACTGCACTGCAGCAGCATCAAAAGCAAGCAAATGTTAGCCTTAAACAAGAAGTCCAAACACTGAGCAGAGTTCTTCAAGCCCAGCATCGCTTTGTCTTAGAAAATAAGCCATTCCCATCACAGAAGTTCATCCTTTCCAACCAAGAATTAAAGTATGAGTTAAAGAGGGAAAAATAACCCTTTGACTCCCAGATGGAAAGGACTGAGAACTGTCATACTTTCCACCCCCACAGCTATGAAAGCAGCTAGAATTAAACCCTGGATACATTGGACACGAGTCAAGAGAGCGAGAGGGGGAGAGTAGACTATGAACAAAAATCCTAAAAATCCTTTGAAAGGATTTCTTTCCTTTTCAAAAATCCTTTGAAAGGATTTCTTTCCTTTTCAAAAATCCTTTAAAAATCATTCTGAAAAAGCAGTAAGATGACTCAGGCTAGACCTTACTGTGGACACACCGGGAGACTGTCCCCCTGCGTACGGTCAGACCTGCAACTGGAGAATTGAAGAAGGGGACTAGACCCTACTGCAGCTTGCCAGGTGAATAGCTGCCCGGCGTATGGTCAGATCCCAAAGAAGATCAAACATGCGTGTTGTAGTGTTAGTAGTATTGCATTGTGTCTCCTTAATAAGGTGCAAAAAGGGGGGTCTGCCCCTAGAAAGAGAAGTTTGTCCCAGCTATTTGCTGATAATTACTGGCTTCACCTGGCTAACATCACGAGAGTAAAACATTTTTGTTTGCCAAGAGATATACCTGCAAACAGGCTTATTCGCTCTTGCCTAATACCTGTCTGTAGACATCCTGGGAAAATTCAAAAAGATACCATGTTAAGAGTTTATGGTGTAAGTTTAACTTATTCCCAAAATGCTAATTGGGGCGTGGTTGCAAAGATCCTACCCCCTACAGAGTTCACTCTACGCGCCCCCATCATTGCTGAAACAAATGCTACGTGTGCACGAATGCTTGACTGTCAAAACATTTTCCAGAAAATATAAAGCTATCCCTGGCCCCCTTCCACTGTAATAAAATTCAAAACATATCTTTTAATGATGCCCACATACTTTTGCCTCATGGATGGTTTTAGACATGTAGTTCCCGCACTTGGTCATTCATTCCTGCCAACTTGTCTAATAACCACCGATGTTGCCTCAGCCGCCAATTGAACTGGTGCCAATTCTTCCCCTGTGGCCCGGGAAAATCCGTCGACGGCAGCCTCGAGCACTCCAACTAACTAAAAATTGCAATAGTCATGTGCAGTTATATTCTGACTCAGAAAAATTGGCCTTAACAATGTCACTAGTTGGGGTTCCAGGTTTAGCCTTGGCTGATGGTCAGGAGATCAACCGGTTAGCTTGCAGCTTAGCCAAAAGCATAAATGCCACCTCACGAGCATTGTCATTGTTAAATAAAGAGTTGCGTGATCTAAGAGGTGCAGTTCTAGAAAATAGAGCTGGTATAAATTACCTCTTCCTTCTTCATCATTTAAGTTGTGAGACACACCAAAAGCTCTGTTGTTTTAACTTAACTGATAATGGCAATGCTGTAGATGAACAGATCAACAAGCTGCACAATATAGTAGCTAACAAAACAATAAGACAAAACAATTAGCTCAATTAGTTAACCCCTTGGCTTCCAGATCTTAGCTGGCTTAAAGCATTGTTCATCCTAATTCTACCAGTGTTGTTCATGGAGATACTGTTATGTCTCTGCATTCCTTGTCTTATGCGCTGTTTAACCAATCTGTTTTATGTCTCAGCTAGTAAAACTGCTGCCCTCTACGCTCTAATAGCCCAACAAGAGGCTAAGTAATATGTATGTCACAAAAAGCTTTGTATAGTTATCAGAAATGCTATAATTGTAATGAAATTATGCATTTAAGGGGGGAATGTAGCAGCCATATCGGGGGTCAGACTAAGTAGCCTCATGCAGTCTCATGCTTCATGTTCTTGCTGAGCTTTTTCTCCCTTGAATATATTGTTGTAAGCTGATGAGACACAGGAATTCCTTATCTTGTCAAAGGTCATACAATTGTATATCTTGTTCTCTGCTGTTCTCTTCTGTTCTCTCCTTATCATGGCTACCCTATAACCCAGTTCTTGTATTATAAACAATAGTGCTAGGAGAAGAAATGTTGAGGACTGCAACCCCACACGGGAGAGGGAGGAGGAGCCGTTTCATATGTGTCACAATGTCTATAAAAACAATGTGCTGATGTATTTTGGGGCTTCTGGCTCTTTGGAAATGATTCCAGCCTTAAGCCCGCGCGTCAAATAAAGAATCTCTTTTTCCTTCACTCCGTAGTCTCTCTGACTCTGGGTTCTGCAACACAGGCACATACCCCTCGTGCCTTGTGAGTGCAAACCATCACAAGAGTCTCAGGCTGGGGAACTGCCAAACAGTTGGTGCAGAAATGAAGAAGCACAGATAACTCACATTTTACCTAACAAGGGACAGACAGACACAACAGAATCCTAAACGACAAAACAACCACTGAAGTGTTGCACCCCGAGGGTCACGTGGCCGGCGCTGGGCTCCTCCTCCTCTGCCCCCTCCCTCTTTACCCTCCGCCCTCCACTATTTGGAATGTGCCACGCTCAAAGTGTGTGTAGGGGAGTGGGGGCGGGCTGCTCATGGATATTCAACCACCCCGGTTTATTTCGCTCGCCGAGCCAGTCTTTTATTTTTTTTCTCTTCCCCTGTGCATCCTGTCTGTGGGCGACAGATGAGGAGGGAGTGCCATGAAGCGACTTTAGCTGCCTCTTGTGTCTTGAATATAAAGTCTGATACAGCATCAAGATCTAAGGGGGAAAATTGCGAGGGTACTTAAAAAGGAGGGTCTAGTGGATGGATAAACGTTTTTAAACCCTAAAACTAGATGATAGATAGATAGATAGATAGATAGATAGATAGATAGATAGACAGACAGACAGACAGACAGACAGGACATACACACACACACACACACACACACACACATATATATATATATATATATATATTCAAAAGAATATTCAGCCTCCTCACATATAGATAATATATTGATTTTGGAATCGACTACTATTCAGGATAGATTTTGCCCCCATCTTGGTGTCTGACTATGCTCCAATAAAAGTACCATGGGGTAATAACAACCCAATAAATAAATCCAGGATTTCGAGGTTACGCACTAAGATACTCATGAATCCTCAAGTTGTTGAAAAAATTAAAAATGATATTACATCCTTTTATTAAATGAATTATATAAATGAAATGAAGACTATATTACTATGGGACACTCTTCAAGCAAATCTGAAGGGAAATTTATAATGGAGGGATCAAGACCAAAGAAAAAGAGAAATAATTTGCAAGAAAAATATATGTTAAAACAAAGATACTGTCAGAAAAAAACACGAGAAATCATGCTCTAAAATACATTTACTGAACTGACACATACTAAAGCAGAATTAGAAGCTTTAGATACAGGGAAAACTCATGCAGCAATGATTTATTTAAAACACTATTATGAATATGGAAATAAAAATCCTATTTTTTAACTTACATGGTAAAAAAGACAGCTGTTAAAAAGGGAATTACTTCTGTTCAATCAAAAGATGGTACATTTGTAACTTCACAACAAAAGACAACAAATGTGTTTGAAGACTATTATGAGGAGTTGTATAAATCAGAAGTAGCACCAGATGTGGAATCAAAAATAAATAAATAAAATTCATTACCCATTACTCCAATTTTAGAAGAACATAAACAGTATCTCAGCTCCCCAATAACAGCCACTGAAATAAAAACAGTACTTTAGAAAAAAGGGAAAACACCAGAGTTTGATGGCTTTACAGCTGGTTTTTAAAAAGAGAGAGAGAGATTTGAACCTGAAATTTAAAAAAATGTATAATTCCATATTAAGGGGAGAGAAAGTACCCAAATCTTGTAAGCTAGTGAGAATAATAGCTATCCCCAAATCAGGAAATGATCTGACCCTTCGTTGTGCGTTCCAGCCAATTACTTTACAAAATCAAGATCTTTTTTTTTTCATTTATTTTGGCACAAAGATTGAATACATTTATTATGAATGGCACAAAGATTGAATACATTTATTACTTTCCCCATTTATTACATTTATTACCCCGGGAGGTAGTGGGCTCTCCCACACTGCAGGTGTTCAAGATGAGGCTGGACAGCCATCTGTCAGGGATGCTCTGACTTGGATTCCTGCACTGAGCAGGGGGTTGGACTTGATGGCCTTGTAGGCCCTTTCCAACCCTATGATTCTATGATTCTATACAGATCAATATGCAGTTTTATGCCTGAGAGGCATTTGTCAGGTGCACTATGTATAGTTTTAAATATCCTGTATAATGCTAAACTGAAGAAATGGAAAAGGCTGTACTTTCTCTTGACGCACTTGAAGTGTTTGATCATGTGGAATGGAAGTATATGTTTGATCTTATGAAAGTGATGAGTATGGGTGAGACATGCATTGATAGATAGATAGATAGATAGATAGATAGATAGATAGACAGACAGACAGACAGACAGACAGATGAAGGTGCACATTCAGTAGTAATGATTAATGGATTGGATTCTGAAAGATTTGAACTTTGTAGAGGTACAAGGCAGCAGGATGCTTTATCCCCATTAATATTTGCCCTAGTTACTTGAGCCACTGGAAGCTTCCATTAGAGAAAATATTAATATTACTGAAACAAGGATAAATAAATGGACAGCATAAAATCAATCAATGGCATGCTTCAATCAATCAATGGCATGAGAGCCTTTAAAAGAAATATTAGAAAATTTTGATCACTATATGGGATTAAACATTAATTATGAAAAAATCTAAATTACTATGTAGAAATATTCCTTTAGAAGAACAAAAAGAAATTAAAGGAATATCAAATTTAGATCTTCATTATTCTAGTCTTAAATATGTAGGAAGTTGGCTAACAAAAATACTGATCCCTTAGTTTATAGAAAGTATAAGAATGTTTTTAATGCTATAAAAGTAAAAAGAAAATTAGGCTAAATTAAATTCATCTCCTTTAGGCCAGAGTATTAATCTATTGCAATAGTAAAAGCTCATATATTACCAACAATTTTATTCTTGCTTCAAAATATTCCTTTGCATCCAGACGTCAAAAGAATAACAGTTTTGGCAAAAAAGATAGAAGAGGTTTCCTGCTGGGAGCAATAAAAGCTTAAGATTTGTCAACACTGTAAACTATAGAGCTTCTCCAAACTGAGGATTGGCAGGACTGAATTAATGTAATACCATGAAGCCTTTCAAATCGCTCAAGTTGTCAAACTTAGAAAGCTGGATAATGCCCCTGATTGGACTCAGAAGGATCTGAAGACACTCACCTCTCTGAGTCTTATTTATATCCACCCAAACTCCCAAGAAATACAGTTATAATACCTAATCTTTCACTAATGAATTGGTTCAAATAAGGCATAAATATGTGCAATTCTTAGCTCCTCCTATGTCCCCATTATGTTCCATTTTGGAACACCCCAATTTTAATTTTGAAGATAAATATGGACAATATGAGGAAAACTGATTTCAATATGACCGTTAGAAGATCAAACTGCCCAAATAAGAACTAGGTGGTTTCAATTATTTCCAGTTAATAAATCTGCAGCTCTTTTGTATAAGTCAGGTTCTATAAGACCATGTACAACGTTTGAAAACTATTGTACTAAAGGGTTTAGTAGGTGGAAATCAAACAAACAAACAAACAAAACAAAACATAAGTCTCAAGGCCAATCTACACTTATGTTTTTTTTTTTCACTTCCAGTGTTCTCAACAAGCAAAGGACTGGGTATGTGCACAATTGTCTGATCTCGGAAGCTCAGCAGGGTTGATCCTGGTCAGCGGTTGGATGGGAGACTGCCTGGCAATCAGGTTTCTTACACTGAGTGGGGGGGTTGCTCTATCCCTTCAAATGAGATTAAGTTTTACCCCGCTCTAACCCCCTGTTTCGGCTTAAAAAAAAAAAAAGAGGCATTATTTTCAAAGCTTCAAAGCTTCAGATCTTCAAATCAGAAGTTGTAGGACTTTTTTCTGTCTAAACAAGCATAAGGTTGTGCCCTTAAAGGCATGGCTGCTAGTATCACGGAGGATGCTGGGTCTACTCTGCCATGAACAGCCTGCCAACAATTGTTTGGCCATTTAACTGTAGGTACCTCACGTTGCATGCTTCTGGGTATCTGAATATGACCATGAAACCCTGGGGAAATGAACAGTAAACCAAAGCATATGACAAGAGTGACAAAAGTGATGGAAAGCACTTCAGATTAAAACTAAATAAATAAAGTGGGGAAAGCTGAAACTGATAGAGTCAGTACACCAGAACCTGGAGTGCTTAGTTCTTAAAAGTCTGGATTTGAATACAAGTGTATTCAGTCATGTTTGTACTTTGGAGGCACAGTGGAGAATTCCGCCATGGATCTCAGTGTGGCTGAATGCCAGCTCATTCAGCCCCCTGAAATCCGTGGCAGAACAAAGCCCCCTGCCCCCCCGCCCTGAGAAATGGGCCCAGAACGGAGCCTACCTTGGTCGGCCGTTCCAGTGCTCCTTGAATGGCGGCCGCGGCTATCTTGCCATTTGCCGTCGAATGGCCATTTGCGTCCCTGCGGAGTCTGTGACAGACTACGTAAATATATTAAATATATTTACGTAGCCTATCACGGGCTGGCGTAGGGATGCAAATGGCGTCCCCTACACAGGACGCCATTTGCGTCCGCACCAGCCCGGCGCGGGCTCACAGAACGGAGCGGAGCCAGTTGGGCAGGATTCCGGGGGGTGGGAAGAACAGATCACCTCCCCCCCATAGAGGATTCCAGGGGGAGGAACGGATTGCCTCCCCCCACCTGTGGAACCCAGCAGAGCCAGGTAAGCGGGGTTTTGTACACCCCTAGTAGTTTGTAGAATTACGGTTGCCACCTCTTTTTTTTTCTGACAGGATCTTCATCTTTAACAGATCCTCATCTTAAACAGATCCTCATCGTTAACAGATCCTCTACATCAGGATCCTAATCTTTAACAGATCCTCATCTTTAACAGATCCTCATCTTTAACAGCTACACGGCAGGAAGGTACAATATGGTTCTCTCCATGTACCTATTGAATTTGGCCTATGCAGATTGGGGAGAATTTTATTTTGGTTCTGTTTTGAAAGTAATTTACCAAAAATTCAGGAATTCCTTAATAGTTGAGATGGAAAGAACTTAAGATTTACTTTTTTTAAAAAAAATGAATGCAGAAAGAAGCAAAACAGATATTAGTCCAACCCTAACCCAGAGGGACCTTTCTTCTTTAATTCTTTGTTTTCATGCCCCACTCCCCCTAAATCCCCACACACCGGTAATTTGCACCTGGTTACAGTTGGTGGATTTTAGGGTTCTGGTAAAAAATCCAAGTCTGCCCACCCCTGGAATCAAGGTGGAACAAACATAAGATAGAAAAGAATGAGATACTGAGAGAGTAACTGACATTGACTGATACATCTGTCCATATTCTTGACTAATGTATTTGGACACCAGCATGGTGGAGCTGAACAGAAAGGACTGAAGACTTCATGAGTCAGTATTACAAAATGGGAAAACTTTGACAACTCTCTGATAATTTACATTTTCCACTTGAATATCAAAGTATTCCTATTTTGAAAATTGGCGTAATTTGGAACTTGCATTTTTTTTAATTCCACCTCTGTAAATACAGGCAGTGTAATCTGTTTGTTTGTTTGTTTTCTTGTACACTTCTCCTGAAAGGCTTGTTTTTTCATTTTTTGTTTGTTCTGATGGCCTAATTTTGCTGTGGGACATGCATGACAAACCTGAGTGCCTCTTGCTTTCCCACTGATAAGACATCTGCTAAATTGTGAGCAACATGTTATATTCTAAAATGTTTTAGAGAACATGTAACTCAAAGTAGATGATTATCTCCCCCATAATTATCAAAATCACCATGATAATTCAACGCTTTCTTAAATTCCCTAAGTAGTGACAGTGATCACGAGGAAAATTACAAACTCAGAGTAAAAAGGGCTATTAATATCCTGTGTGCCATTGAGACCTGGGGACCAAGGCAGGCAGAGGTACTTATGCTGCTATTGTCTTTCTAGAGATACTTTATACTGAGCAAACCAGTGTGCTGTCATTCAAGTCAGGGACACTCAGATGTCAGTGTGGGAAAAGGCAACTTGGCGTAAAGAAGGAAGAGTATCTTATGAGACAGCAATATCTGTGGTGGTGGTGATGGTCGCCTTCGTGGTACTGCCTCAGGTGCAATGTAAGATTACTCTTGGTAAACACACCATTCGTGAGCCTCTTCCTATTCTTCACAAGTATCATCAGGCAGGAGACGTCATCACCGGTGGCATTATTTCTCAGATCTACATGTTTTCCAGTCCAAGTACCTTTGAAAAGCAGCCCTCTCATGAACTCTTTGATGACCTTGCATGAGTAGTTGATATTTTTAATCATATAATGCATCAGTCCAGATAATATTCTCAGACAATTTGGCCCAAGTGGTTTTTGCTTCACTGGTCTGGGAAATATCTGACATTGCACCTCTTGAAGTAGTATGATATTATCTTAATATCATGTTTCTTCTTATCTTTTTATCTTTTGCTCCTTTTTATCTTTTGCTCCTTTTATCTCTTGTTGTTGTTCACTGCTCTGGAATCTGATTAGATTAGGAGCAGTATGCAAATGTGGTAAATCAATTTATTTGTTTATTTATTTATTATTGCATTTATATCCTGCCTTTTTTCCTCTTGCAAGGAACCCAAGGTGCCTTACATTATCCTCCTCCTCTCTTTTATCCTCACAACAACAACAACCCTGTGAGGTAGGTTGGGCTGAGAGTGTGTGACTGGCTCAAAGTCTCCCAGTGAGCTTCCATGGCCAAGTTGGGACTAGAACCCGGATCTCCCAGCTCCCAGTCCAACACTCTTGCCACTACACCACACTGGCTCTAAAACTGTTATTATTGTTGTTATTTTTGATGCTGCTGATGCTGATGATTTATCTGGTCCATGTTACCAGCATGCACTCATGTATTCATGTCATGTCATGTCATGTCATGTCAGGGTCTGGTCTTCCACTCCTTCTTCTGAATGGAGTACCGAGTGTCATTTGCTTTTCCTGCCTATCAGACAAATCTGCCGAATAAGAATTTTCTGCACTGTCTCAGACATAAAGAAAGGTGCATGTAAGGATGGGTGAGAATTCCATTCCACTTCAGTTTGATTAGTTCTCCACATTCAGGATATAAATAACTTGAGTTGTATGTTTTTTTAAAAAAAATGAATGTGGGAGAAAGAGAAAGGGACAGATTTGTGCATGGAAGGTCAATGACACTCCAACAAACATTCCATTCAACGGGTAGCTACACCTCCCTGGTGCTGGTGTTTTCGAAGTATGAAGTGGGGGAGGGAGACACTTTTTCAAGTTTTGTAGAAGATGGACTGCGTGTGTACCAAATGTCAGCATTTTAAGTCATATGGAACTACCGTATCAATTGGATGCCCCTGTGCTTCCGTTAGTGATGGCTGAGTATATTATTGCTATGTGTGGGTGTGCAGGCCACCTTCCAAGCAGTGAGAAGTTTCAGGTGTTCCATCACTCACTCAAGGTTCAGTTCCCTGCAGATGGGTCATTGCAGGATTATGGAGTTTCCATGATGTAAGATTTATTAAAGCCCTATTCAGGTTTTTATGACTCAAGCAGTCCCTGAGTAAGAGGGAAAGGACCACATGAACTGGCCCATGCCCAATATCCTCAAATGTCTCAGCCCCACCCCCTCAGTTCTCAATCTTCCCACGCTGCTGAACAGGGAAATCTGCAGAATTTAACATGACTTTGTGTGATCAGGAAACCCAATAAACCAAGGTTTCTGCTCCTATGGAAACTTCTACTTGCATTCCAGTGAACACAAGTAAAAGACCCAGAAATACCTCCCTGCTCAACATGGGAAGTTCAAGGGCATGGGGGGGTGGGAGTGGCATCCCTCTTCCTGTTGTGCACATATCACTTTCAGGCATAACACCTGGGCCCTGTTTCCACAACTATGGAAGGAGAAGGAAAGAGTGGCTTACTCACATTTTTCTAGGACCTGCTTTTGTTCAGGCAGGGCTCCACAGGAGTGTGCATCGCCCCATTTTAAGTTGCTTCTCCTAACATACTTCCAGGTCGCGTGTGTGGGGCTTGGAGCGAACGTCATTTGAGTGGCAGGGGCTGCTCTCCCCTTCCAGGCTCTTCCCCCCTTTCTCCCTAATGAAGGTGCAAATTAGAAGTAATTACTTCAGATGTGAGCAAGAGAAGCCTCCAAACGAGCCCCAGTCTTTGCATGCTGTTGCTGCCCGTGAGCGCTGTAATGGGGCAGTGAAAATGATTTGCTTCCTGTGTGGGCATTTGGAAGAGAAGCCTCATTGAGCACAATGTTGCTTATGAGCAAAGGGCTGGATGCGCCTGATCTCGTCTAATCTCGGAAGCTAAGCAGGGTCAGCCCTGGTCAGTACTTGGATGGCACACGGCCTGGGAATCAGGCTTCCTGCATTGAGCAGGGGGTTGGACGCGATGGTCTTGTAGCCCCTGCCAACCCTTGGATTCTATGATTCCATGAGTAGACACTAACTGGTTTGTGCTGGGAATTACAGGGACAGGAGACAGGAAACACCCATTGATCGGGGTCATGGTGCAAGGCACACCCTTGGCAGAGCTTGCATAGCTGAGGTCAATGCGGGGATGGGGCACACAGGAACTATATCAGGGAGAACCCAACTTGAGGAAAAGAATTCTACTTCAAGAAGTTCCAGGAAATCCATCCCCCCCCCCCCAATAAGGTCCAGGGTGGCTGCTGGATGGACATAATGTCATCTCTCCCTAACTACCTCAACATGCAGCTGACTTGGAGTAAATTGTTGGTGGAAACACAGCCCTGAATAGGGCTAAACACACACACACACACACACACACACACAGGCTGAGCATAAGATGGAGAATCAAAGTACTAAGACTCCAACAGATTCCTCCTCTTCTTCACCAGATTTCTGGGGGAACCTATAGTGCCATAGGATTTCCTTAATCTTTTTTCTTTTTCTTTACTTCCTTAGTGGACAGAGGTAAGTGGGGTTTCAAACCTCGCTACGGGTTTCCCACGGTTTGTCTGTCCCCTTCTCCAACTGGCTTCACATTTCATGGTAGGTGTGTTGTAGGCATGCATAGTGCTTGCATCACTCTATAATGCTCCTGTAAGTTTGACACATGGTTTTGAATGCTGTGAATTGTGCTTCTGAGCATGCTATCTCGTATTTTTCAAATGCACTCCCAGGTATGTTTGATAATGTTTCTTCAGAATTCACAGTTAGCAAAACAGATATTCTCTGCCTTGACTCAGGGTATTGACTCACAACTACCAGCATGTCCTGGCCTTGGCGTTTGCAGTAAAGGAGATCCTTTTTCTTGCAAGTTGGGCTATTCTTGCCTCAATGGAACTTCTTTCCACACGGAACAGATTCATCCCTAACTACAAATGTGACATCCACAGCAATCTAGTCGGACTCATCGGGGGACCTCACTCGGAAGTCTGCCTTCACATGGCAACCCCCCTGGGCATCTACAAGATCCACAGGTAAGTTGTATGAATGGAGATGGAAGCTGAGCAAACCACACTTCCCTTGCCTATTAAATGTGGTCATGTCAATTGAAGATAGGAAGTGACAAGCCCCATTACTAATCTCTGTGATAAGTTGCTTATGAAGAACTAACCAAGTATTTTTTTTAAGTTTATGTTTCTGTATGACAAGTATGAATTCGGGCGAAGTGATATATTTGTAATACAAGGGTTAAATGGCCTGTGGAAATGTTGAGATGCTGTCCATTCATCAATTCTAGATCCAAGTGAAGCAAGAAACTATCCTTACTACTATTTAATTATATATATATATATATATATATATATATGGGCTTTCCATGTTCACTCCTTCTCCAAAATGCTGGGAAATGCTTATTTAGGCAATATACATATGGTATGGTATGCTATGTTGTAGTTTGTTCCAGCTTCAACACTGCCTTGGATGACAGTCAGAGGCAGAGTGGTTGACAAATCTCTTCCAGATTTGTCTGTTCACTGGACTAGAGACACGGAGTCTCAGCAGCTGAAGCTAATGTCCCATGTCACCAGTAAGCAACTGGCATGAGCTCCTTTTCAATCACAGAAAAAGGGCAGATTGAAGAATGCAAGTGGCTGCAGTGATTCAAAATCACCATGTATATTTGGGAAAAAGTCCCATTGGACTCAGTGGGATTTATGTCTAAGTAAACAGGGTTTGTGTGGCAGATTTAAGTCCTTAGCACAACATTCATTAAAAGACATGAGAAAGGGAAAGAGTTCCTTAATCCATATTTGATCTAATCCAGTTAATGCTCAAGTATGGATGGCATAATGGATCTTGGAATGGTTCTTATGGCCTACACAGCTACCTTTGCTTTTAGTAACAACAGGGAGTTCTGTGACACCTTAAAGAGTAAGACATTTATTATGGCATAAAGCTTTCAAACACAGTCCACGTCATCAGAAGATCTTTTAGTACTGAACCACGCCATACCCAAACTGATACGAGTGACCTGGTTCACTCATCACACACTGCCATGGGTGAACTAGCTCATGATTTGCCAGGCATGAGTGGGAGTGAGTGAGCTCACTGCCTCCAACATGCTCCTCACTTCCACTTTCAATCTACAACCTATGATCGGCCAGCTCATAGGTTGTTGAGGGTGACATGTGAACCCAGAGCACTGGGTCCTTTAAAGGCTAAACAACCCGGTGTTTAATCCTACAACAAACGATGGGTTAACCACTGGGTTGTTTAGCCCCTAAATAACCCAGTGCTCTGGGTTCACACATCATGCTCAACAATCCATGATCCACAGGTTGTTGAATAAAAGTAGAAGTGGTGGGCATGTGGGAGGCAGTGTATTTACTCACTTCTGCTCGTGCCCAGAAAATTGTGGGGAATTGACCCACCATAGCATTGTAGATGTAAACCAGATCAGTGTATGTGTTCATGTGTGTGTGTGAGAGAGAGATCTTCCCTCTTTTTGTGAGCAAGGGTATGCTGCCTCTGAACATGGGAGCTCCCTCTGGAGGTCTTGCAGAGAAGGGATCTTTCTGCTTCTGTGTGAGGTGGTGGGGTAGGGAAGCTGCTTCCTCATTAGAGACGTCCTTCATCACTGTCATCACTGTTGTTGTAGCTCTGAGGAGGAGGAGGAGGATTCTGAGGTTCTATCTTCGTACCAGTGAAGATCAACCATTTAGAAAGGGGGTCCATAATGTAGTGACGCATGAGGTCATGCCCCACTATGTGCTTCCAAACTATAGCTCCCAAGATGCACCTTGATATTGTGCATATACCCCTAACCAGATTTCATATTAAAGGAGAAGTCTCATATGAGCTCACATAGGAGGACTCTCCAGTTGGTTACTTTCGGATTAAATAACAAATTCAATCAGAGTAGGTTTGCCCATTGCTAGTTACAAGTAGCCAACTGGCAAGCAATACCATTTACACAGAATGGCAAGAGTTGGAGGCGATCTTGAATCCCATCTAGCTAAACCTCTGCCCATTGCAGGATAAGCCACAGGTAAAGCATTCCTCCTTACTTCTCCTGTACATCTCCAACAAAGGCTATTGGTTAGTTTTGTAACTCTGAAACAAAAGTCCTATATATAGTGCAATCCTATACATGTCTACTCAGAAGTAAACTCTATTGAATTTCATATGGCTTACTCCTGGGTAAGTAGGTAGACTATTGCAGCCTCAACTGGCTAAAAGGGAAAACAAAGTTTTAACCTGCTTTACTGGTGGCAGGGGAGTTGGATTAGATGACCCTCAAGGTCCCTTCCAACTCTGCCATTCGATGTGATGTCATAAACAAGGAAGGGTAAGGTGAGGTGGGATAAGATCTAAAACCAACATCCAAATGGAGAAAATAATTTGAAGTGCATCTCTAAACAAACAAGCAAACAAAAAGAATGTAAGAACAGAAGAGCAATGCCAGATCAGACCAAGGGTCCATCTAGCCCAGCATTCTGATCACACAGTGGCCAACCAGCTGTCAACCAGGAACCCTCAAGCAGGGCATGAGCTCAACAGCACCCTCCCACCCATGTTCCACAGCAACTGGTGTACATAGGCTCACTGTCTCTGGTACTGGAGGTAGCACATAGCCATCAAGCTTAGTAGCCACCGATGGCCTTCTCCTCCAGGGACTTGTCTAACCCCCTTTTAAAGCCATCCAAGTGGCAGCCATCACTATGTCTCATGGTGGCAAACTCCATAGTTTAAGGATGTGCTTTCACTGCTTTGTGAAGAAGTTCTTCCTTCTATCTGTCCTGAATCTCCCACCAATCAGCTTCATGGGATGACCTCGGGTTCTAGTATTCTGAGAAAGGGAGAACAAAGTCTCCCTATCCACATTGTCCTCACCGTGCATAAATGCTGTACACTTATATTGTGCCGCCCCTTACCCTCCATTGAAATGGAGGGGAGGGAGTCCAGGGGTGATATGTTCCCTAAAGGTGGGTTATTCCTTAAAATAAAATGTGTCTCTGGTAGGGACGGATGGGTGCTGCCCCCCCATCCGTGTCCCCTGGGTGCCCGCCAAGCTACCACCCCCATTTGTGCCCCCCAGACCCACTCACGGGGCCCCCTATCCTTGCCAAGCCATGCTCACCTGCCCTGAGCCATCCTCGAGTGCCTGTTGTTCCTGCGGTTGAAATTTTGTGGGGAAAATGGCACCTCGGGAACTTCCATAAATCTAATGTTGTGCACATGGTGGCTGTAAAGGCCCCACCTATGCAATATTTCAGGCAAAAATGGTCCATTTACACCTGTAATATTGTGTGGATGGTGCCTTTAAGGCTGCTATGTGCACAGTATTGGATTTATGGAACCTCCCAAGGTGCCATTTTTTCACAAAATGGTGACCACGGGAACAACGGGAGCTGGAGGACAGGTCAGGGTAGGTGAGGGTGGCTTGGCAAGAGTGGGGGGGAGTGGGGGGAGCAGCTCAGCGAGCACAGCTCAGAGGCATGAGTGGGGGGATTCCATTGGACCCCCGCCATCGCTAGTCTGTAGCTGTGCAGTCCAGGACTTGGAAGTAATTGGAGGCCTCAGTTACTGAGAGTTGGTTGTTGAACATCACCTTCCTTTACAATATCTGTCTGCTCTCTCTTTACCATCCCCTCAGAAAGAATCTCCCTTTTGTGACTCATCAGGGTCAGAAAGGGTTGAGATGCTGCCATTTCATCAGAGACTGCATTCATACTCCATTCTATTCCCACTCCCATCCTTCACATACAACCTCATGCAATGCAACCATAAGCTAAAATGGGATGAAAGATGCACTTTAAATCTAATATGACAAAGTGTTTTTCAAAAGACTCTGTACAAATACAGACATGTGACTACAAAGTGCATTCCATGCAAGTGTATTGCAAAAATTACAGCCACACCCTCTCAAACTGTTCGTGGGTACTCTTCAAATTTCACACTTAAATACATAAGCCATTACTTGTCCTTTCTCCTTCAATATAGGCACAGACCATCCTCAAACCCTCCTCTCTTGCACTCCCATGTTTCAGATCCATTTGTGGGGATATTTTCTCAGTACGACCCATAGAACCTACTCCCCCTGATTTCTGGTTATAATGGCATAATTTGATGAATCCTACTGACCATTAACATAGGGCCACAACTGTTCCCCTATAATACACCCATATAATGCCCCCTCATTTGTCTTTTTTTCCTAATTAAATTTCTATGGATTTTGTAACCTCTATGGGGAGTGCCTCTATTCATTTTGGGAGCCCTTTTCTGCACATCTTCCAGATCTACAATATTCTTGTTGATGTGCAGAAAACAGAACTGTGTACAGTATTCCAAGTGTGGGCACACCATAGATTTGTATAACGGTATTACAAAATTTGCATTTTTTTATTTTTGATCCCTTTCCTAATGACCCATAACATAGAATCTGCAAATTCACACACACACACACACACACACACACACACACACACACACACACACACTTGCCACACTACAGGTCATTTCCATTGTGCTATCAGCCTAACTCCCCCAAATCCCTTTCCTGATAAATCATCATCAGCCAAGGCACCATTAGAGCATATGTGAAGCTACCTGGCTAGCTCACAGCTCACCTCAAACTTCACATAATTAGGACAGATGTGTACAAAGATCTTTGGGGAACCCCAATTCTTATATCCCTCCTTTGTGAGAACGGTTCATTTATTCTTTTTCTGTGCTTCCTGTTCTTTAATCAGTTAACAATCCATAAGAACTAGGGATATTGTGCTGGTCTGAGAGGAGGGTGGAGTCTGGCAGACTCCATCCCAGACCCATTTGCTGAGCTGCCACACACTTAGTGGACCCAGGCACCGAATGCCGTGTGCCCCACAAATGCCCAGTGGTCTCCTGCCCCCTTAGCAAGCTGCCATTTTGCGTAAAAATGGCAACTCAGGAGTTTCCGGAAATGTAATGTTATGTCAATGGTGGCTGTAAAGGGGCCATTTACACAACATTACAGGCATGAATGGCCCATTAGTGCACGTAATGCCGCATCAATGGTCCCTTTATGGCTGCTATGTGCGCAACGTTACATTTCTGGAAAACTCCAAGCCACCATTTTTACACAAAATGGAGACTCACTAAAGGGATGGGTGGCCCTGTGGCATTCACCATGTGCTCCCTGGGCAGTCCAGCAGCTCGCATGGTGTGGCAAGCAGGGGTGGGTGGCAGAGGTGGTTGAGAAGGCACCCGGAGAGCGTGGATGAAGGTGAGGCCATCCAGCTCTAAGAAGAACCAACTTTATTATTCTATGACTACTGAGTTTGCCACTTGATGAAGGACTTTGTCAAAACCTTTTGACATGTCCACTATGCTCTGTTGTAATGCCTGTGTCTGAATGATACTGTGTCTTGATATACTGTCATTCCAGATATGTGGGGAGGGGGTGATGTAAAGGTCCCCTCTGTGAGCCCCCAAATTGCTTCTAGAAATTTAGGTTTCTCTGCTTCTCTCTCTCTCCCTCTCTCTCCCCCACCCCCAAGTTTATGTTTAGTTTGTCCCACACTTTGAAAATTTGGTATAAGTTCACATGAAAAGTGGTACACATTTATGCATTTTTTAAATAAAATTTGCCTTACACATTTTTGCAAGCATTTCTGAATGTTATTTCACCCAGCATATGCATTAATAGCAACTTTCCCTAATGTTCATAATTGAATCCATGTTTAATGGGAGAGCTCCATTGCACAATTCAAGAGAACGGTGAGTTTCAAAGGATAACTGAGTTTTGGTTTGCATATTGGTTTGAAAGTGAGAAATTATGTAAGTTAATATTCAAATCAAAAGTGAGCCAAATGAATTTCTCCTCCATCCCTAGCTGTAAGTCTCCTCTTGCGTCCTGGCTGGTATCTTGAACAACAGTCATGTTAGGCAGTAAGAATATTCTGGAAATGTTGGCTGCACATAGGGATGGGGGAGAAATTCTCCCCGAAACTTCGGGGGGCCGAGTGCCAATGCATTCGGTCCTCCGAAGGTTGTTCGGGGAGAAATTCTCCGCCCCCCGCCCCCCGCTGCCCCTGGGATGGGACTTACCTTTCACGAATGTCCCTCCTGGCAGCGGTTCCTGGCAGCGGTTCCTGGCAGCGGTTCGGCAGGATTTCGTCAGGGGCAGGGGCAGCAGCCGGTCTTTCGACCGGCTGCCGCCGCCGCCATTACAAGAAAAGTAAAAAAACAACAACACGCCCCTGTGATAGGCTACGTAACGATTAACGTAGCCTATGATGGCTAGATTTGCAAAGTCAGCCATGATAGGCTACGTTAATCATCACGTAGCCTATCACAGGTGACTTAAAAAAAAAAAAAAGCACGTACATCTAATGGCGGCCCCCATGGGAGCCGCCATTCGCGTTCCTTATTTGGTCCCTGTAGTCTACGTAAAGATTTACGTAGACTACGGTGAAAATAAGGGCAATGCAAATACGCGATTTTTGTTTTTTTTTCAAAGTCACCCGTGATAGGCTAAGTGATGATTAACGTAGCCTATCACGGCTGACTTTGCAGATCTAGCCGTGATACGCTACGTTAATCGTTACATAGCCTATCACAGGGGCGTTTTTTTTTTCTTTTGAAGTTCGCGGCCGGGGAGACGGGGCGCTTCTCCCCGGCCTGAATTTCGGCCGGGCGAGGCGGAAAGCCTCCCCCCCCCCGGCCTGAACTTCGGGAGGAGCAGCGAAGCACCTCCCCCCACCACGAGGCAAGCTGCGAGGCCAGGTAAGTGACTTTCATACATCCCTAGCTGCACATGCTCACTTGTCAATGTAATCTTTAAATGAGTCGCAAAATTCAAGATATAGACAGGATGAAGACTGTGCCATTGGGCAACCTTTACAAGGAGTATGTCTCATGTTTTCTCATTCCTTTTTTTGCTTAAGTTCATATATGGCTCTGCTCCAGTGATGAAGGACAACACTCAAGCAGTTTTCTTCCACCAGATGTTCCCAGATGGGACGAGTCAGAATATGGGGATTCTCAAGTTGCTGCTGCATTTCAGATGGATCTGGATTGGGGTGATTTTCTCTGATGATGATAATGGAGAGGTGTTTGTGCAGAATGTGCTTCCCATATTTTCACAGCATGGTATTTGCTTTGAGTTCCTGGAAGGAATGCCCAAGTTATCATTTTCTGGTAACATCGCTAATGCAGCAGCAGAATGGTTTCAAACATCTAATGCTGTCATGGGAAGCACTACGAATGTTTTGGTCATTCAGGGTGAAATTCATAACATCAGTGTTTTAAGAGCATTGTTCCACTTTTCAGAATTTGAGGATATACCAATCAAGACCAATGTCTGGATTATGACAGCTCAGATGGATTTCACATCCCTTGCCTTTCAAAGACCTTGGGGCATAAACTTCATCCATGGTGCCATATCCTTTGCCATTGACTCAAAGGAGGTTTGGGGATTCCAGAGATTTCTTCGGATAAGGAACCCCACCTCAGCGAAAGAAGATGGATTTCTAAGGATCTTCTGGGAAGAGTCATTTGACTGTTCTTTCCCGAACCCCACTTTAGACAAGAAAGCTGGGGAAACCTGCACTGGGGAGGAGAAACTGGAGACTCTTCCTGGGTCTGTTTTTGAGATGAGCATGACTGGCCACAGTTACAGCATCTACAATGCTGTCTATGCTGTGTCCCATGTGCTGCAGGCCATATATTCATCAGAGTCAAAACGGAGAGCAAAGATGGAAAGAGTGAGAAGGAATCTCATGTCTAAACAGCCATGGCAGGTACGTCTATGGGTTCCACTCCTCACTCAGGCTGGGGTGGGATTTAATTGCGATGTTAGTCATCCCAGATGGAGCTGCAAAAGGCACACAAAGAGGCAACTGACTTGGACGGCTCCTCCTGATGTAATCCAAGTCCATTTCGAAGTGCTGAGATAGTAATGGAGTTCGATGCCTCTCTCAGCATGGAGAAAGGTGAAAAGGATGGGGCTTGGGTCATGGTATCACTGGGTGTGACCATTCCCACTGACATCATCTAGACCATGCAGGGCCCAGTTGTGTGTAGGGATGTACAAAAGCGCACTTACCTTTTTGCAGCTTGGATTCACAGTGGGGGGGAGGCTCTCCGTCCCTCCCCCCGGAATCCTCCCTGGGCTGGCTCCACTCCGCAGCAGCTCCACGGAGCCGCCAGCCAGAGCTGTCCATAGCTGGAGTTTTGGCCGCGGATGGGCTGCTGTGGAAGTAAATGGCGGCCGCCGTATCGGCCTCCATTTTTGTCCTGGGCAGCTGCCGTGATAGGCTACGTAAGTACGTAGCCTATCATGGCAAGCCAAAAAAAAAAAAATACAGCGTATGCAAATGGCCGCGGCTACGCCGGCTGCCATTTGCGTTCCCTATTTTTAGACATTTTAGCCTACGTATATATTTACATAGGCTATTACGGCAAAAAAAATGGAACGCAAATATCGCCCACTATGCTATTTGCATTCCCCTTTTTTTCACCATAATAACCTACGTAAATATTTACGTAGGTTAAAACGGCTAAAAATAGGGAAAGCAAATGGCGGCCGCCATAGCCATTTAAGTAAGTAAATACTTACGTATCACTCAAAAGGCATCCTTGTGTTACCCGTGATAGACTAAGTAAGCATTTACGTAGACTATCACGGCTATGATGAAGAAGCGAATGGCGGCTGCAGGGCGGTCACAATTCGCAAGTCAGTGCGGACGGCAGCAGCTAAGTGCTCCATTTCGCGCACCTTTCATGGGGGGGGGGGCGGGGGCTTCGTTCAGCCACGGATTTCAGGGGGCCGAATGCACTGGCATTCGGGCTCACTGAAGTCCGTGGCGGAATTCTCTGACATCCCTAGTTGTGCACAATCCCTGGGCACATCCAAATTGAAGCAGTTTCCCACATCTGGAGAACGGCAAAGTGTTATACCAGGGGGAGGATGGATTCCAGCCCAAGAACCAAATTGGCTCTGGACAAGTACACTGGGGGCTGCATTAGAGCAGCCTGAGGGACCACAATCCAAACTGGGTTGGCCCCAGCAAAGTTGGAATGTGCCATAGCATGTTTGCGTCTCCCCCATTACACTTATTCTCACTGATGGACTCACACATTCTGTCTACGCTATTTGCGTTCCCCTTATTTTTGCGGTAGTCTACGTAAATGTGTACATAGACTAGACGTGCCAAAATAAGGAATGCAAATGGCAGCAACCATGGGTGCTGCCATTTGCGTATGCACAGGTTTTGTTTTTTTTTTACTCAGCCGAGATAGGCTACGTAAACATTTATGTAGCCTATCACGGCTGATTGCAGGGATGCAAATGGCTGCGGCTACGGCCACCGCCATTTGCAGACATGGCTGGACAGGATTCATGGCAGGAGGGACCTAGCACCTCCCCCCCACCTCGAATCACATTTCGTCAAAAGGTAAGTGACTTTCGTACATCCCTACTCTTTTCCTGGTGGACTCCCCAAGTGGGCCATAGGTCTATGTGAAACCACCAGGAACATTCCTTCTGATGACCTCAGTGACTGGGCAGGTTGGTAAAGAAGGAGTTGCTGTCTCAGGTATCCTGGTCCCAAGTTGTTTAGGGCTTTGTGTTGTTGTTGTTGTTGTTGTTGAGTCGTTAAGTCATTAAGTCATGTCCAGCTCCTCGTGACCCCATGGACCTTAGCACGCCAGGCCTTCCTGTCCTCCGCACTCTCCCGGAGTGTGCTCAAATTCATTTGAATTGCATCAGTGATGCTATCTAGCCATCTCATCCTCTACTGTCCCCTTCTCCTGTTGCCTTCAACTTTCCCAGCCTCAGGGTCTTTTCCAGGGATTTTTCTCTTCTCATTAGGTGGCCAAAATATTTGAGCTTCAGCTTCAGGATCTGTCCTTCCAATGAGCACTCAGGGTTGATTTCCTTTAGGTTTGACTGATTTGACCTCCTTGCAGTCCAGGGGACTCGTAAGAGTCTTCTCCAGCACTACAGTTTGAGAGCATCAATTCCTCGGCGCTCAGCCTTCCTTATAGTTAGGGATGTACGACCCCACTTACCTGGCTCCACGGGGATTCCATGGAGCCGCCGGCCGGCTCCACCAGCAGCCGGACATCTGGCCACTGGCTAGCAGGGAAGCAAATGGTGGCAGCTGAGGCCGCCGCCGTTTGCGTCCCGGTATTCAGCTGTGATAGGCTATGTAAAAGACATACATAGCCTATCACGTCTGGGTTAAAAAAAACACCCAAACATAAATGGTGGCAGCCACAGCCGCTGCCATTTGCATTCCTTTTTTTTTTGGCCATCTTAGTCTATGTGAATATTTATGTAGACTAAGACAGTGAAACTAAGGGGGAATGCAGATAGCGTCCGCTACAGTATTTGCGTTCCCCCTTAGTTTCGCCGTCTTAATCTACGTAAATATTTACATAGACTAAGTAGGGATGGGGGAGAATTTCTCCCCGAAACTTCGGGGGCCGAGTGCCAACACATTCGGCCCCCCGAAATCGGCGGTGAAATTCTCCGCCCCCCCGCCTCCCCTGGGATGGGACTTACCTCCTCCGAATGTCCCTCCCAGCGGCGGGTCCCGGCGGTGGTTCGGCAGGCTTTCGTCCGGGGGCAGGGCGGCAGCCGGTCTTTCGACCAGCTGCCGCCGCCGCCATTACAGCTGAATTAAAAAAAAAAAAAAAAACGTGATAGGCTACATAATGATTTACGCAGCTTATCACGGCTAGATCTGCAAAGTCAGCCATAATAGGCTACGTAAATCATCACGTAGCCTATCACGGGTGACTTTAAAGAAAAAAAAGAAAAGCGCGTATGCAAATGGCGGTGGCCCATGGGCGCCGCCATTAGCGTTCCTTATTTGGCATGTCTAGCCTACGTAAAGATTTACGTAGACTATGGCGAAAATAAGGGCAATGCTGCGTTGCCCTTATTTTTGCCGTAGTCTACATAAATCTCTACGTAGACTAGACGTGTCAAACTAAGGAACGCTAATGGCGGCGCCCATGTGCCACCGCCATTTGCGTACGTGCTTTTTTTTTTTTTTCATAGCCTATCACAGCTGACTTTGAAAATCTAGCCATGATAGGCTGCGTAAATCATTACGTAGCCTATCACGAGGCTTTTTTTTTTTTTCTTTTGAAGTTCGCGGCCAGGGAGACGGGGCGCTTCTCCCCGGCCTGAATTTCGGCTGGGCAAGGCGGGGCGCCTCCCCCCCGGCCTGAATTTCAGCCGGGCGAGGCGGGGCATCTCCCCCCCCGGTCTGAATTTCAGGGGGGAGAAGCGAAGCACCTCCCCCCCACTGTGAAGCAAGCTGCGAGACCAGGTAAGGGACTTTCGTACATCCCTAAGACGAAGACAACCAAAAATAGGGAACAAACAAACAAACAAGATTATACAAACCTTTGTTGGCAAGGTGATGTCTCTGCTTCTTCCGATGCTGTCTAGGTTTGCCATAGCTTTCCTCCCAAGGGGCAAGCGTCTTTTAATTTCATGGCTACAGTCACCGTCTGCGGTGATCTTGGAGCCCAAGAAAGTAAAATCTGTCACTGCTTCCATTTCTTCCCCTTCTATATGCCAGGAAGTGATGGGGCCAGATGCCATGATCTTAGTTTTTTTAATGTTGAGTTTCAAACCAGCTTTTGCACTCTCCACTTTCACCCTCAACAAGAGGCTCTTTAGATCGTCTTCACTTTCTGCCATTAGGGTGATATCATCTGCGTATCTGAGGTTGTTGATAATTCTCCCAGCAATCTTAATTCCGACCTGTGATTCATCCAACCCAGTGTTTCTCATGATGTACTCTGCATATAAGTTAAATTATATAAATTAAACATTGAAAATCTAGCCGTGATAGGCTACGTAAATCTTTATGTAGCCTATCACGTCTTTTTTTTCCCCCCCACAAGCCTGGAAATGGCGGCGGCAGCAGCTGGTCGGAAGACCGGCCTCCCCTGGAGCCGCCGCTGCCTGTAAGATCTGGCCCAGGTAAGTCTTGTCCCGGTGGGCGTGGGGGTGCCAGGCCGTTCCGACACAGATTTCAGGGGACTGAACGCACTGGCATTTGGCCTCACTGAGATCCGTGATGGAATTCTCTGACATCCCTAGTACTAATAGTTTAAACCAGGCTTGGTAGCAAACAGTGCAGTTCCCTCAGCAGTAGGGGTGGACGAAAGTCACTTACCTGTCGTCGAAGGCCGTTCGTGGTGGGGGGGAGCGCTTCGCTGCTCCCCCCGCGAAGTTCAGGCCGGGGGGGGGAGGCTTCCCGCCTCGCCCGGCCGAAATTCAGGCCGGGGAGGAGGCTTCCCGCCTCGCCCGGCCGAAATTCAGGCCAGGGAGGAGGCGTGTCGCCTCGCCCGGCCACGAACGCGAAAGTAAAAAAACAAAAAAAACAAAACGCCCCCTGATAGGCTACGTGACGATTCACGTAGCCTATCATGGCTAGATCTGCAAAGTCAGCCGTGATAGGCTACGTGAATCGTCACGTAGCCTATCACGGGTGACTTTAAAAAAAAAAAAAGCGCGTACGCGAATGGCGGCCCCCATAGGGAGCCGCCATTCGCGTTCCTTATTTAGTGGCTGTCGTCTACATAAATGTTTACGTAGACTACGGCGAAAATAAGGGAAACGCTATTTGAGTTGCCCTTATTTTCACCGTAGTCTACGTAAACATTTACGTAGACTACAGCCACCAAATAAGGAACGGGAATGGCGGCTCCCTATGGGGGCCGCCATTATCTGTACACACTTTTTTTTTTTTAAGTCACCCGGGATAGGCTATGTGACGATTCACGTAGGCTATCACAGCTGACTTGGCAAATCTAGCCGTGATAGGCTACGTGAATCGTCACGTAGCCTATCAGGGGACGTGTTTTTTTTCTTCTTTGATTGCAATGGCGGGGGCGGCAGCCGGTCGAAAGACCGGCTGCCGCTCCCGCCCCGCTCGAACACCGGACGAACCGCCAGCCGGACCCGCCGCCGGGAGGGACATTCAGGGAAGGTAAGTCCCGTCCCGGGGGGGGGTGCGGGGGGGGTGCGGAGGATTTCTCACCGAAACTTGTTCGGGGGGCCGAACGCGTTGGCGCTCGGCCCCCCGAAGTTTCGGGGAGAAATTCTCCGCCATCCCTACTCAGCAGGGGAGTAACACGCTGAAAAGGGGCAGCTCCCGACAACAGCCAAGCTGCTGCATCCTGCACGAGCTCCAGCTTCCGGACCAGCCTTAAGGGCAACCCCACATAGATTGCATTGCAGTAATCCAGTCTTAAGGTTACTGATGCCTGTAGAACCGTGGTCAAGCTATCCCTGTCCAGGAGAGGCCACAGCTGGAGAACCACCAAAGCTGGTAAAAGGTACTCTGAGCCACTGCTAACCCTTGTGCCTCCAGTGACAATGATGGATCTAGGAGTACCCCCTGACTACAGACCTGATCTTTCAGAGGGAGTGCAACCCAATCCAGAACAAGCAATTAGCCTATCTCCTGGACCCAGGAACTGATCATCCACAGGGCTTCTATCTTGCCAGGATTCAGCTTCAGTTTATTGGCCCTCATCCAGCCCATCCCTGAGTCTAGGCACTCAGCCTCTCCTGATTCAGATGTCACAGGGAGATAGAGCTGTGTGTCATCAGCATACTGATGGCATTTAGTTCCAGATCCCCCAATGACCGCTTCCAGTGGCTTCATATAGATGTTAAACAACATTGAGGACAAGATGGTACCCTGTGGCACCCCATAGCTCAATTGCCAAGGGGCTGAGGAATAGTCACCCAATGTTACTCTCTGTGATCGACCCCATAGGTAGGTCCAGAACCGCTGTAGGACAGTGCCTCCAATACCCATCCCACGGAGTCAATCCAGGAGGATACTGTGGCCGATGGTATCAAAAGCCAATGAGAGGTCGAGCAGAATTAACAGGGTTGCACTCCCCCTGTCCCTCTCTCAATAAAGGTCATCCGTCAGGGAGACCAAGGCTGATTCACTGCCGTAACCAGGATGAAACCCAGTTTGAGATGGGTCTAGATAATCAGTATCCTCCATGTGTGCCTGCAGCTAGTCCACAATGAGCCGCTCAAGCACCTTCCCTAGAAAAGGGGTCTTTGTGACTGGGTGGTAGTTGTCTAATAACATTGGGTCCAGAGTGGGCTTCTTCAGGAGTGGCCGCACTACTGCATCCTTTATTATAGCTGGGACGACCCCTTCCCATAGGGAAGCATTTATCATTCCCTGGACCCACCCAGTCATACCCCCTCGGCTAGCTTTTATTAGCCAGGAGGGACAGGGATCAAGAAGGCATGTGGTGGGTCACATTATTGCAAGCATCTTGTCCACATCATCAGGCCGTAACAACAGGAACTGATCCCACAAAATCGGTCAGATGGTGGCATCGGACACGTCGTCTGGAACTACGCTAACAAGAGCATCAAGGTCGCTCCAGAGACAAGTGAATTTGTCCTCAAAGTGCGAAGCAAAAAGGTCACAGCAGGGCCTCAACAGGGCCAGGGCCCCATTTACTGGGGAAGATGTTAACAACCACTGGACCACCTATAAGCGCTCCACTGGATGGCTACTTGAGGACACAATGGAGGCAGCAAATTTAACCTTCTTTGCTGCCCACACTGCCATGCAGTAGGCACGATTATGCACTCTACAGCACACCCGGTCGTCTTCGCTTCGAGTCTTGAGTTCTTTTTGCTCTAGCTGATATCCAGCCACAATTCCATGAATTAGAAAGAAAGAGGAAGTTTAGAAAGCAATTTACAGGTCATAGAGAGAAGCAGAGAAGCACTCTCTAATGTGAGTAATAAAGCATGATTATGTGAGTGAAAGACGGAAAAATATAAAATAATAAAATGTATTGTAAATAAAACAGTATAAAAGGAAATAGCCTAAAAGAATTTCACTATGCATAAGGTGCACAGCACGAAGAGTCCAGTCTCTCTACACACACATCCATTGTGTGTCAATTTCAGTTTCCCGCAGTTTCTCATTTTCCAATTTTAAATTCAGTTAATCCTAACTTTGAGATTTTTTTTTTAAAGTTCACATGAAAATTCATATGCTTTTTTATGTGCATGTCTCCTGTAGTGGGTTTGACACTGAATGAACTGATGGGGAGTTAGAGGTATGAATTGTAGGGATGTACGAAATGTACTTACCTTTCCGCGGATTATGTTTATGGTGGGGGGGGGAGGCGTTCTGTCCCTCTCCCCAGAATCCTCAATGGCCAGCTGTGCTCCGCGGTGGCTCAGCAGAGAAGCTAGCCAGGCCCAGGCCAGAGCTGTCTGCAGCCAGATTTCTGGCTGCAGAGGGCTCTGGGTAAAAAAACAAAACAAAACAAACCATGTATGCAAATGGCAGCGGCTACAGCTGCCACCATTTGTGTCCCTTATTTTTATTTATTTAATTTATTTATTTATTTATTAAATTTATTAATTGCCCATCTGACTGGTCACCCAGCCACTCTGGGCGATGTACAACCCACCATAAAACAATTTAAAACAATAAAATTTTACCATAATTTTTTTTTTTTTTAAATACCCTAACCCACCCCAAATGCCTGCCTGAACAACCACTTTTTAATGCACGACGGAAGCTCATTAAAGAGGGGGCATGATGGAGTTCCCTAGGGAGGGAGTTCCACAGAGTGGGGGCCACCACAGAGAAGGCCCTCTCCCTCGTCCCCACCAGTCTAGCTGTCCTGGCTGATGGGACAGAGAGAAGGCCATCTGAGGCTGATCTTGTTAAGCGCCCTGTCTGGTGTTGCTGGAGGCGCTCCTTAAGATAGGCTGGGCCGGAACCATATAGGGTTTTAAAGGTCAAAACCAACACCTTGAATTTGGCCCGGAAAACAACTGGTAACCAGTGCAACTCCTTCAGCACTGGAGTGATGTGATCTCGCCGGCGGCTGCCTTTAATCAGGCGAGCCGCCGCGTTCTGTACCAGCTGCAGCTTCCCAACCGTCTTCAAGGGTAACCCCACGTAGAGCGCATTACAGTAGTCTAAACGAGAGGAGACCAGGGCATGTACTACTGATGGGAGCAGATGGTGGGGAAGGAAGGGGCACAGCCGCCATATCAGATGGAGTTGATACAGCGCTGTCCGGCTCACAGCTGACACCTGAGCCTCCATGGACAGCTGGGAGTCCAAAATGACCCCCAGGCTGCGGACCTGGTCTTTCAAGAGTAGCCATACCCCATTCAACACCAGGTCAACATCCCCCAGCCTCCTCTTGTCTCCCACCAAAAGTACCTCGGTCTTGTCAGGGTTCAGCTTCAGCTTATTCCTCCCCATCCAGCCACTCACTGTCTCCAGACATTTGGACAGGGATTCTACAGCCAACCTTGGTGAAGATTTGAATGAGAGGTACAGCTGCGTGTCGTCCGCATATTGATGACACTGCACCCCAAACCTCCTGATGATAGCCCCCAGTGGCTTCACATAGATGTTAAATAGCATCGGGGAGAGGATGGATGGATGGACCTGTGGCACCCCACAAGTAAGTGGCCACGGGTCCGAAACCTCCTCTCCCAGTGCTACCCTCTGGTACCTGCCGGAGAGGAAGGACCGGAACCACCGCAATACAGTGTCTCCAATGCCCAACCCCTCCAGGCGGTCCAGGAGGATACCGTGGTCAACGGTATCAAAAGCCGCTGAGAGGTCGAGGAGAACAAGGAAGGAGCATTCACTATTATGGCGAAAATAAAGGGGAACACAAATAGCGCCCGCTACGCTATTTGCGTTCCCCTTTATTTTCGCCGTAATAGTCTATGTAAATATTTACTTAGACTAAGATGGCCAAAAATAAGGAATGCAAATGGCAGCCGCTGCCATTTGTGTACGTGTTTTGTTTTTTTTTTTAACCCAGCCATGATGGGCTACGTAAATCTTTACATAGCTTATCATGTCTGTGTAAAAAAACTAGGGTTAGCGGAGAATTTCTCCCCGAAACTTCGGGGGGCCGAGCACCAATGTGTTCGGCCCCCCGAAGAAGTTTTGGGGAGAAATTCTCCACCCCCCCCGCCCCCCGCACCCCCCCGCCAAACTTACCTTTGGCGAATGTCCCTCCCGGCGACAGGTCCCAGCAGCAGTTCGTCAGGTCTTCGTCAGGGGCGGGGGTGGCAGCCGATCCTTCGACGGGCTGCCGCCGCCGCCATTCCAATAACAGTAAAAAAAAGAAAAAAAATGCCCCCGTGATAAGCTACGTGATGATTAACATAGCCTATCACGGCTAGATTTGCAAAGTCAGCCATGATAGGCTACGTTAATCGTCAAGTAGCCTATCACGGGTGACTTTAAAAAAAAAAAAAAAGTGCGTACGGCTAATGGCGGCCCCCATAGGGAGCCGCCATTCGCGTTCCTTATTTGGTCGCTGTAGTCTACGTAAAGATTACGTATACTACGGTGAAAATAAGGGCAACGCAAATAACGTTCCCTTATGTTCCCCGTAGTCTACGTAAATGTTTACGTTGACTACACGTGCCAAAATAAGGAATGCAAATGGTGGTCCCCATGGGGGCCGCCATTTGCGTACGCGCTCTTTTCTTTTTTCAAAGTCACCCGTGATAGGCTACGTGACAATTTACGTAGCCTATCACGGCTGAGTTTGGAAATCTAGCCATGATAGGCTACGTAAATCATTACATAGCCTATCACGGGGGTGTGTTGTTTTTTTTTACTTTACTTTTTTTTTTTTTTGCAATGGTGGCGGTGGCAGCCGGTCGGGAGACTGGCTGCCGCCCCCGCCGAAACACCACCGAAACGTCGCTGGGACCCGCCGCCGAGAGGGACATTCGCTGAAGGAAAGTCCCATCCCGGGGTGGGCGGCGGAGAATTTCCCCAACACTTTCGGGCGGCCGAATGCGTTGGCACTTGGCCTCCCGAAGATTCGTGGAGAAATTCTCCACCAACCCTACCAATTGCTCCCCAGAAGCAATGTCATTATGCCATGCCAACAATCACCCATTTTTTAAACATCCGGTTGAGTAACAGGATGAATTCTGGTCAACTCCAGACACTCTTGAATGGAACTGATTGTCTGGATCACTTTTGAATGGGCTTCAGGTCGGGCTTTGAAACGCAAACTGCCTTGATCACTCTGTGAGATGACCTCTGCTGGGAGAGGGGCAGGGGCAGTGAGACCCTGCTGATTCTTTTGGACCTCTCAGTGGCTTAAGATACCATCGCCCATGGTATCCTTCTGGATAGGCATTCTGAGCTGGGTTTTGGAAGTACTGCATTGCTGTCATTCTACTCCTAGTTGGATAGCCGATTCTAGAAAGAGGTCCTGGGGTTATTACTCTGCCTCTTGGCCATTATGCTATGGGGTTCCACGGGACTTAATTTTATCCTGCAGGCCATTCAAAAAGGCTGTTCAGCATCTACATGAAACTGCTCAGGGAGGTTATCTAGAGACACAGGTTGAAGTGTCTCCAATACGCAGATGACGCCCAGCTCTCTCTCTCCTCTCCAAGTGAGGAAGTGGTTGTTCTGTACCAGTGCCTAGCAGCAGTAATGGACTGGGTGAGGCCCAAAACAGGGCAGCATGTTGCATACTCTGCCCTAGGCACTGAAGATAGGAAGATCCTGTTTTATGCCCTATAAAGTGTTAAGGTTCAGCCATAATAGTCACAGAAGTTGGAGAGGGTGATAATGTGTATGGGAGACTGGAATGCAGGAAAAAGAAGACAATTTCAATGGTGGGGCACTCCAGTTGAGTTTTGAAAGCCAATGCACTGCTACTACATCAGGAAGACATGTATATAGAGACTTTCAGGTTCTCCCATGAGTAATACCTCCCTCTTGTGTGTGGATGATGCTATTTTGGCTATGTAAGAATAGACACTGGAGAATGAGTTCACTATCTGTATATATATTTTCAAAGAACCCATTGCATATGTAGTGCTCTCTTGAATCAAGAGTATGATTCTGGGCTAGCAGCAACCCAGTTCTTAACTGTAGTTCAACTACCAGTTAGAAGCAAAATCTAACATCACAACATTCTCCTCTTTCATATATTGACAGTCACGCCCTTGTTCTCTGTGCAATGACAATCGCCATTCTGGTTATAGCAAGACCAAGAAGGAAGGGAAGCCATTTTGCTGCTATGATTGCCTTCCCTGTCCAGAAGGGAAGATTTCAAATCAAACAGGTAAGAGATGTAGCACGTACACCATATCAAGTATATTAGTCATGCTCCCAAACTGACTGTGATCTGTCTCATCAGATTATGTAGGCACTAAGTTCCCTAACATTTTAAAGGTTTCTTCACAAGCGAGTGCTGGTAGAGGTTGGGATGATGGAGAAATCTGCAATGGAATCAAATGTGCTCAGATTTCTATGAATCTGACCCATGGATACCATAGCAGCCCAGTTTTTCTCAAGTCACATGGATTCTGCAGTCTTGCAGACTGTTTTTGTTTGTTTGTTTGTTTGTTTGTTTTTATCTTTCTGGAATTTTACACAAATTTAATTGTAGAGAAGTACATACATGAAAAACCAGCTGAAAATGTGCGTTTCCCCATAGGCCAAAGCATGACAATGGACATTGGTGGGGAATTGTGCATTTGCACTAGTGCAAAGTTGTGCAAATTTGGGGAATTGGAAAAACATACAATTCCTTCAATGAGTGGACAATGGAAGAAAAGGCACCTGGCAATCCAGGAAACACAGACAGAATGGATTTTACAAAATCTGACCATCCCTAGTGGAAATTGCTGAAAAGAAGACATGGTAATATGTCTTCTTCATGCGTACATAGCATATTAATTAACAAAGCAAATGAACGAACAAAAGATGACAATGTATCTAGTAAGACTGCATGGAACCATGTCCTATGAAAATAATTGGGAGCAAACTGAGGATTTTTACAGTGCTCCAATTCCCCACCCACCCTGGCATAGCTTGAATCTGCTTTTTCTATGGCTCTTTATAATATTCACTGCCATGATCATCCATCCTAATGCTCTTCCCCCATGTCCTTGTTTCTTCTGCCTTCTTGTGTGATCCTAGCTAATTCAGGATCACATAATAAACAAGGTAATGCAACGCTGTTCTTTTACCAATCAGAACAGGCAACAAACCATAACTGCTGCAACGGGGGCACTGGCGGTGGTGTCGTCGAGTGCCCGGGTGTGACGCCTCCTAGTGTGCTCCACTGCTGTGGCACCCGCGCTCCTGGCGGCCGAGCGCCCGCCCCCCCCTCGCCTCTTTGGGTGGATTGACGTGCGCCTACACCGTCGTGGCCCCGGGGTTGCCGGCACTCAAGGGGGGGCGCATGTGCGCAAGCGCCACCCCCCTCAGCTGGCGCTTGCCGCCCATCGGGAGCGCCGGTGGCTGTTCGGGCGCGAGCCCGGGTGCGGCGCCTTCTAGTGCGCTCCCCTGCTGGGTCGCCCGCGCTCCCGGCAGCCGAGCGCCCACCCCCCCCACTGGGGGTTGCAGCTCCGTGGGGGAGTGCCTGCTTTGCATGTCGAGGGTCCCAGGTTTGATCCCCGGCAGCTCCAGGCAGGGCTAGGAAGGAATCCTGCCTGAAACCATGGAGAGCCATTGTTGCCAATCAGTATTGACACTCTTGGGCTGGATAGAGCAATGGTCTGACCCAGTATAAGGCAGCTTCCAAAGTTCAACCCCCCCCCCCCAAAAAAAAGGTTGGAGAGCAGAGCTGTGCATGGCACAGGGCCTGCCTTGCATCTAGGGATGTCAGAGAATTCCACCACAAAAGCCCGCCCCTCCCCTTTTTTTGGTGCACGCTCATGCGTGGCGCCCGTGGCTGTGGGCAGTTACCGGCTTTGAGGGATGCTGGCCCTTGCGGCGGTGACATGCCGCCCCCCCGCTTTTGTCCTTGCTGGCGGTTGCTCGGACCTGGGCGCCGACCAAATCGGCGCCGGCTCTCGCTGCCTCCCTCGAGCGTGGGACGCTCGCGGCAGCAGCACATGCATCCCCCCCCCAAAAATACACAAACAAACACGAAAATAAACAAAACAAAAACAAACAAAAATAACCACCTGGAGGCGCCCATGCTCAGGAGTGGCTCCCGTTGCCACGAGCCCTTGCTGCGCCTCTTGGGCGCCAGGCTTGCAGCAGGCGGCAACTGCGCCCCCTTCAAAGCCACTGTGTTGTAGTGGCTAGAGTGTTGGACTGGGACTTGAGACACCCAGGTTCTAGTCTCCTTTCCAGGGGCATCATTTAGGGCCGGAGCCCCTGCTGGGCATGCAGAAGGTCCCAGGTCCAGTCCCGGCATTTCCAGGTAGGGCTAGAGAACCCCTAACTGAACCCCTGTAGAGCCATTGGGGGAGCCACAGATTCTCCACCCCTGCCCTATAAGCTAATCAGATTAATGGCTAGACACACGGTGTCTTAAATGTGAACATATAGAGACAGACAGAGAGAGGATCTATGTTTTTGAGCTCACCTTTCTAGCCACTGCCAGACACTGAGGGTGCCCCCCCATCTAGCGGTAGCGGCGGCACTGCCGCCTGTTGCCCGGGGTGCCCAGTGACTAGCCCACTGGAACCTCCTGCTATGTGCTCTGACCCCTGCCGCATTTACTTCTAGGGTTGGTGGTTGGTGTGTTGGACTGGGTCCGGGAACTCGGGCCCTTGCTTCTTCTTGCCAATGTCATGCCAAGCTTACCTCACTTTCTACATCATGCCCCCCAAAGATCGGGAAGGGTAGGGCCCCAGAAGGGTAGGGCCCCGCCTCCCTTCCCCAACAGTTCGCTGCCAAGGCTCAATTCTGAGTTTAATGATGAAACAGACCCGGTTCTGGCGGCAATTTTTGCTCGTCTGGAAGCTGCTGAGCATTCTTCGGGGATCCCTTCCCCCTTCCCCGGACAGGCCTAAGTAACCCCCGGTGGTCCAGCCTAAGCGAATGCGACAGCAGACCCAACGCTCGCTACTTCTTTCTATTTCAGCTCGTCTCTGGGTTCAGGGCACCTGGATGCCATTGAGGCCTCCATCTTGCCTTCTCAGGTTCACCATGGCAGCACTCCACCACCGCAGGCAGTCCACCTTCCTGCGGCATCTCCATCAGCAATGATCCAAGCAACATCCTCCTCCTTGGGGTTTTGCCCAGGCAACACACCACAGCTGGAGGCGGTCCGCCCTCATGGGGCATCTCCGTCAGGAGCACTGCAAGTGGCATCATCTCCCTTGCTCCCGGGGACCTGGACACGGCTGCCCTGGATATGGGTGAGATGACTGCACCTCACCCCACTTGTCCAGACGGGTGACCTTCAGGGCCGTGGGGTTGCTGCCTTAGCTTACCTCCCTGGGTCAGCTGTCCCTCCCAATGTCATCTCCCTATATGATGCCCGGGCCGCTTGCAGCTCCATCAGTCACACCCCAGTAACCCCAGCCGCTTAACGCAGCATCTTACAGGGTTTTGCTGGATTAATTTAGGATCCCTCGCCTGCCCCCGCACGCTTGGGCATCCACGTAAGGGGCATATCAGATCTCTATGCTAATCTGGCGAGTCGTATTGTCACCAGGGCTACTCCTTCTCATAATGACTTTCACCTGAGGAGGTGTGTGAACGGCTTATGTTGAGGCCTCTCGCAGGAGGGCCGCCATTGCCCTTCTCTGCACAGGGACCTGTTGGACCAGGACCTTTTGCTCCAATTTTGACTCCTTCCCGGCCGGGTTCGGCGACAGATCTGGCAGTGGCCACATTCACCAGGCAGTCTCCCGCACTGGCCCTCGGCCTATGGCGGGTCCGCTACTTCAGCACTGCTATCTGTGCTGGGAATAAAGCCCCAAGGGCATATACTCCCAGGACACATGCAGTTTCCGTCGTGAGTGCTCCCTGGTAGCAGTCAGCACTCATGCACTCCTTGTCCAATGCCCGGGGATGGTAGGGTCCCCCTTGGAAAAGCCGAGGCGGTAGGAAGCTCTGGATGGCCCATGCCTAGTTAGGTTGGTGCAGATACTCCGGCTTTAAGACACTACCCCAACTGGGGGAACGCGTCTTAACTTGGGACATGGTTTATGCTAGGTTCTAGGCCCCCCTTTTTTTCTCTAGGTCAACATAGGCCATCCCTACCTCGTAAGCAACATTTCTCCTCGCCAGGCGTTGACAGGTTCAGGAGAGGTTAACAAGGCAGTACTGGCAGAAGGGTTTTAGCCCCCCCTTTTTTCCACACCCCGTTAGCTACTCTTGGGATCTCCCTTCTCGAAATGGTGCCCAGGAAATCCTCTAGGGAGTTTATCCTGATTTGTAACCTCTCTTCCCTGATGGCCAGTCAGTTAATCACGAGATCCCTGATAATCTCTGCTCAGTGTGACACACCTCTTGGATGAGGCAGCTGTCTTGGTCTGGGATCCCGGCCACAGGTCCCTGATGGGCATGTGCTACATGGAGTCCAAAGATGGTGGTCATTGTTCTGACCTAACGCAAGTATTGCTCCCCTTTCCTGTTACTTCGGTGCCCCTTAGCTCACAAAGGCTGAGGGCCTGTCTCCCACAGCAGCATTTGGGGAAGCCAATCTGAAACCCTTAGGTGTTATTCTCACCTCCCTCAGGACAACTTTCAGGTCCTTTAGGCACAGCTCCAAGCAGTTATACATCAGGCATGGCTTCAACTTAGTAGGGCTTTAATGGCTTAGTAGGGCTTTCCTTCTGGAAGCATGAGACTCTCCTCAAAGCTGGACTGTGGACTCACATGGTTCCGCCACTACCCCAAGGGGTTTCAGATTGTTAGGGCAGGTCCGATCGTGCTGTGAGTAGTGGCCTGTAGAGTAGAGGCTGCTGTCCCCACCAAGCACATTGTGGGATAACCTTATAGCCAAGTCAGTAACCCCCCCCCCTTCAGTATGACAACATGACCACGTTATTCATTCTCCGTCCTCCTGAAATTGGAGGGTCATGTCATGTGTCAGTGTGTTCGTGCTCCAGAGTCAGTGTTACAACATCTGGTTCTGGGTCCACCATGTGCTGGGTTAGGCAAACCCAATTGTCGATGCCTTGTCATGAAATTAGGTCAACATCTTCCAGGCCTTAGCCCCGTGGGTGCTCCATTCCCAGATCCCATCCTTTCAGTACTATGGGAGACCGGGATACTGAAGCCAGGCATGCCATACTGTATTCCATGGCTCTCTGTACAGGAGCCGCCTGCGACAGAGCAGGTGGGGTGTGCTGCGCATTAGGTGAAGCCTCAGCGATAGAATTCTTGGCCCTTATCTATAGATCATTGGCCACAATTTCATGCCTCCTTAAGGAGCAACAGACTACCTGGGACCATAAGTCGCAAGCTGGCCATTTAGCCTTCCGGCCCACAAAGGTGGGTTTCACTGACTCCATGTCAGAATTTAGAGTTCGGCGTGCAAGATAGTGTTGGGCACAGATGTTGCCTGCATTAGTAAATTAACCACCCTCTCTCTCCGGAAACCCCTTTCGGGCTTCGGGGGTAATGGCCCTCCACTTGAGCTTTCCAATAAGACGTTTCCCTGTTCCACGTAGAAGCCTTAACAGAATGCAGGGTTGGTCTGGGCTCACAAGGCCGACTTGTCCCAGAGGGCCTTGATTTGCTTCAAGGTACAGGTCTGGCCCAATGTAACCCATTTACATATTTGGTGATCAAACTGATCGGTATGGCAAGGGCACAGCAGTGGCCCACGGCCAAATGCAAGTCAACGGATTATGCTCTGTCTGCACCTTAAGGGTTTTATGGAATGCCACGGGTCTGAGGAGGGGCCTCCGTTTTATCACTTCAGTGGTTTACTGTTGACTTAAGGGCAATTGGGCAATTTTCTACATCAGCTTTACCCCACTAGGCCCAGGTAATTTGCAATTCAGAACCCACTGTTGTTACATTGAAGCAGTCTCCATGGTAGCCACTGGAGGTTTCTCTCTCAAGCATGTTATGACATTTTGAAAATGGGGCTTCACAGCATTCCGGCCTGTGTTCGTGAGTTGTCCGCTTCTTCCTGACACAATTTTCACTTTGCTTGCCCTAATGTGCTTATTCCTGAGACCAACAGACTCATCGTACGCTGGTACGGGTGCTCTTACATGGGCACGTTATGATGTCTGAAGCTGCATGAAGGGCTTGTATGTCATCTTCAGACTTCAGCGTCTGTCACCCTGTCACATTAAGATCCAGTGGCTCCATAGATGTGGCATACGGTGGGAGTCCTCTCCTCACTCTGTCCCACCAAAGTTTGTCAGTCTTCCTCCGCAGGTCCAGGTGCTGCACATTGAAAGGAATGACTTCAGCTGTAAACAAGGCGAGGACCTGATCAAAAAGGCCTTGGTTGAGATGCAGGTGGTCCAGCATACCTGGCCAGAAGTAGCCTATTGCAGCCCTCACTGCTCCCATGGATCATTTGGAAGGAATGGAATGACGTTGCCAGTAGCAGGGCACGTCCGAAAGTGCACACAGAAATGGCTTATGGCCATGTGAATGAGGTGATGGATGCACCACCCGCCAGGGAATTCTGTGGACATGGAGGGAGCGTTACAGGTAGGACGGTGTCCGCCTGTCTCATTTAGTGAATAACATATGTCTGTCTGATCTGCAAAGGGGCCTGCGGGAAGTTCTTCTGCGCAGGTGGGGGGAGTTTCACAAGCTCTAGGCTTGTGACTCCTGTGGCGGCTAGGATGGGCAAAAACAGGAAAGTAGGGATGGTGTGCATGTAGAAGTACCTTATGGTGACAGCTGATGCCTGAGGCCCCCCAAACAGGTTGTGCGGCTCGGCGGGGGGATAAGGGTTGCCTGGGAGACCAACCCTCCTCACTCACCCAGGTGTTCTGCGGCACCGGGTTGGGGGTGACACCGGAAGGTCTACCTCCCCCAGAAGGGGCAGTCCAGAGGGATGGCGAGATCACCGCCACCCCTCAGGCTGGGTATGTTTTCACCCGGTGCCAAGAAGTGCCAGCTAGCTGCTTGCACAGTTAGATGCCTGTCCTAGTTACCCCTTTGCAGGTATTTCAATAAATGTGGCCCAGTTTTCAACCCAAGCTTGTTGTCTGCGTCTTCTTTAACCCATCTCTGCTCGCAAATGCCCTAACCCCGGTGCCAGCTTGTCTGGCTGAAGGGGGGGGCACTGCAGGCGGGTGGGGTGACAAGACGCAGGGGCCCCTGATTGGTGCACCCCAGTGGCACCACCATACAAGGAGGGGCAGGCTGTGTTGCCTTAAACTCAGCCCCCTTCCCAATCTCAGCTCTCCGGCTCGACGCAGCTCCCTCCCACCCTCCTCTAAGCAGTGTGGGTTTATTACCGGTTGCCCTTTGGGAAGCATGTAGGAATTTTTTGGCTCACAGTTCGATTGGCCTATTACTGTGTGTCTTTTTTGCCTACGTCACACTGTTCTGTGGGTCGAGTGTGTCCTGTAAGGGAATATGGTCTTTATCATCGGTCACATTCCAGATGGCAGCTAGGACAGGCAAAAACAGGAAAGTAGGGATGGTGTGCATGCAGAGGCACCTTATGTTGACAGGTGACGCCTGAGGCCCCCCGAACGGGTTGTGCGGCTCGGCGGGGGGATAAGGGTTGCCTGGGAGACCAACCCTACTCACTCACCCAGGTGTTGTGCGGCACCGGGTTGGGGGTGACACCGGAAGGTCTACCTCCCCCAGAAGGGGCAGTCTGGAGGGATGGCAAGATCACCGCCACCCCTCAGGCTGGGTATGTTTTCGCCCAAGAAGTGCCAGCTAGCCGCTGACACAGTTAGATGCCCGTCCTAGTTACCCCTTTGCAGGCATTTCAATAAATGAGCCCAATTTTCAACCCAAGCTTGTTGTCTGCATCTTCTTTAACCCATCTCCACTCGCAAATGTTTGTTCAGCTATTTAATAAGGATGGCAAAATGATAACAGATGATAAAGAAAAGGCAGAGGTGCTCAATTCCTACTTTGGCTCAGTCTTCTCCCAAAAGGGGATTTATGACCCCTCTAGCAAAGATGAAGTACAGGCTGAGGGGCAGGACTGCAGCTTGAGATCGATAGGCATATGGTCAAGGAACACCTAATTACTTTGAATGAGTTCAAATCTCCAGGGCCAGATGAACTGCATCCTAGAGTAATAAAGGAACTGGAAGAAGAACTCTCAGAACCACTGTCTATTCTCTTTGAAAAATCATGGAGGACAGGTGAAGTGCCAGATGACTGGAGGAGGGCTAATGTTGACCCTATCTTCAAAAAGGGCAAAAAGGAGGAACCTCAGAACTCCAGACCAGTCAGTCTGACATCAATCCCTCAGAAAATTCTGGAGCAGATGATAAAGCAATCCATCTGGAAGTAGGGATGGATGAAAGTCCCTTACCTGATCCCGAAGCTTGCTTCGCGGTGGGGGGAGGCACTCCGTCCCTCCCCCCGAAATTCTGGCTGGGGGGGAAGCGCCCTGTCCTTCCCCCCCCCCGAAATTCTGGTCGGGGGGGAGGCGCCCCGTCCCTCTGGCCACGAAACATCCTCTCCTGCTGGGACACAAATGGCGGCGGCTGTAGCCGCCGCCGTTTGCATCCCTGCAGTCAGCCGTGATAGGCTACGTAAACATTTATGTAGCCTATCACGGCTGACTTAAAAAAAAAAGCGCGTACGCAAAGGGCGGAGCCCATGGGCACCGCCATTTGCATTCCTTATTATGGCACGTGTAGTCTACGTAAACATTTACATAGACTACGGCGAAAATAAGGGGAACGCAAATAGCATTCCCCTTATTTTTGCCGTAGTCTACATAAATGTTTACGTAGACTACACGTGCCATAATAAGGAACACAAATGGCTCTGCCCATGGGCGCCGCCATTTGTGTATGCGCTTTTTTTTTTTTAATTCAGCCATGATAGGCTACGTAAACGTTTACTTAGCTTATCACGTTTTTTTTTAATATCTAGCCATGATAGGCTACGTAAATGTTTACATAGCCTATCATGTTTGTTTGTTTGTTTGTTTGTTTTACTTGGAAATGGCGGCGGCGGCAGCCAGTTGGAAGACTGGCTGCCACAGCCGCCGCTGCCGCACCGCTGCCAGAGCTGCCACTGCTGCCTCCGCCACCCCCGCCAGGGACATTAAAACATGGTAATTCCCATCCCGGGGGGGGGCGGGGGATGTCAGAGAATTTCACCACCAATTTTGGGGGGCCGAATGCGCTGGCAATCAGCCTCCCCAAGATTCGTGGAGAAATTCACTTGCATCCCTATTAGGGATGGCGGAGAATTTCTCCACGAATCTCCGGCAGGCCGAATACCAATGCATTCAGCCCCCCGAAATTGGTGGGGAAATTCTCCACCAGCCCCCCACCCCCCCTGGATGGGACTTACCTCATGCGAATGTCCCTCTCGGTGGCGGGTCCCAGCGGCGTTTCGGCGGCGTTTCGGTGGGGGCGGCGGGGGCGGCTGTTCTTCTGACTGGCTGCCACTGCCGCCATTGCAAAATAAAAAAGGAAAGTAAAAAAACACACACACACCCTTACTTTGTTCATTAGTTTGGCACGTCTAGTCTACGTAAAGATTTATGTAGACTACGGTGAAAATAAGGGCAACGCAAATAGCGTTCCCTTGTTTTCGCCGTAGTCTACGTAAATCTTTACGTAGACTAGACGTGCCAAACTAAGGAACGCAAATGGCGGCGTCCCATGGGCGCCGCCATTTGCGTACGTGCTTTTTTCTTTTCAAAGTCACCCGTGATAGGCTACGTGACGATTTACATAGCCTATCACGGCTGGCTTTGGAAATCTAGCCGTGATAGGCTACGTAAAAAGTTACGTAGCCTATTACGGGTGTGTGTGTGTGTTTTACTTTCCTTTTTTTTTTCACGGCCGGGTAGACGGGGCGCTCCTCCCCAGCCTGAATTTCGGTGGCGAGGGATGGGGCACCTCCCCCCCAGCCTGAATTTCAGCCGGGCGAGGCGAGGTGCCTCCCCCCCTTGCCCGAACTTCGGGGGAGAACCGAAGCGCCTCCCCCCCACCGCAAAGCAAGCTGCGGGACCAGGTAAGTCCCTTTCGTCCATCCCTAGGTTGGATGGGAGACTACCTGGGAATCAGACTTCTTGCACTGAGCAGGGGGGGTTTCTATCCCTTCAAATGAGACTAAGGTTTATCCCCCCATCCCCCGTTTCAGCTTTTTTTTTTTAAATTAAGGCATTATCTTCAAAGCTTCAAAGCTTCAGATCTTCAAATCTTCAAAGAAATGAATCTTTGAAGAAGCGATTCTATGAATTATCGTATTTTCTACAGCCCAATTTCTCCACAACCTTGCCCAGGCAAGCCCAGGCAAGTGTAAATGTTTTCACAGTCCCATCTATGCTCACTACACAGAAAACACACACATCTCCAGGCAGACAGACCTCAGTATCCACGGACTAATATCGATAAAAATGACAATGGACAATTTTAACGTCATCTTAGGAGTGGGGGACAAATGCAGGGCAGTCTTTGAAGATGTAAAGCTTCAAAGCTTCAAAGAAGCTAGCAGCCCCCCCCCAAAAAAAAGAATGTGAGCACTGGGTGCCATCACTGATGCCCCTCTTCCGTGCACTGGCTGCAAAGTGCTGGAGTGGGGAAAAGCGCATTGACAGACACCCCCCAGCCTATTACCCTGGCCTCCAGCAGGTTGGGGGGGGGAGAAGAGGATAGGTGCCTCCTTCTTCCCTCCACCTCCACCTGCTACAGTGGTGGCAGCAAGGGACAAGCTCTCACCAGGCTTCAAGCCCAGCAGAATGGTCACACCATCCCTACACACACACAAACACAAAGGGATAGAGGAAGAGAGGGATGGAGGGCGGGGAATAAGCAGAAACAGGAAGAGTTTCTGCTCCTCCAATGAGAGCCGCCATCTTTAAGAGCAGGAAAACAGCACAGATTTGAGCGTGAACCGAGCTCGCACATTTGATCAAGAACCACAACGGGGAAAATGGGTGAGTGTGGGTAATCACATTTTAATGCGGGTGTGTTTAACCCGACAGGACCCCGACTTCGGTGTAATGGTGGGCACAATGTAGATTGGCCCTCAGTCACATATAAGGCCATTGTTGAGGAGGAATATGGTGAATATATGACAAAATGTGGCAATTTCTTAAAGAGATTGGAATACCAGACCAACTCACCTGTGTCTCCTATGAAATCTGTACTAGGGTGAAGAAGCGATAGTAAGAACCGGACATGGAACAACCGATTGGTTCAAAATTGGGAAAGGAGTATGACAAGGCTGTATATTGTCTCCCTGCTTATTTAACTTATATGCAGTGTACATTATGAGAAACACCGGGCTGGATGAATCACAGGTCGGAAATAAGATTGCCGGGAGAATTATCAATAACCTCAGGTACGCAGAAGATACCACCCTAATGTAGGATGTACAAAAGTCACTTACCTTTTTGCAGAATTGAGTCACGATGGGGGGGAGGCACTCCGTCCCTCCCCCCAGAATCCTCAATGGGGGGGAGGCACTCCATCCCTCCCCCCAGGAATCCTCGATGGCCAGCTCTGCTGCGCAGGGTTTCCGCATAGCCACCGGTCGGCTCCGCCAGCAGCCGGACATCTGGCCACTAGCTAGCAGGGATGCAAATGGCAGCTGCCGTAGCCACCGCCGTTTGCGTCCCTCTTTCAGCTGTGATAGGCTACGTTAAGACTTACGTAGCCTATCACGTCTGGGTTAAAAAAAAAAACACGTGTATGCAAATGGCAGCGGCTACGGCCACCACCATTTGCGTTCCTTAATTTTGGCCGTCTTAATCTACATAAATATTTACGTAGACTAAGCCAGCAAAAAGAAGGGGGAATGCAAATAGCGTAGTGGGCGCATTTTGCATTCCCCTTTATTTTCACCATCTTAGTCTACGTAAATATTTACGTAGACTAAGACAGCCAAAAATAAGGAAGGCAAATGGTGGCAGCCATAGCCACCGCCATTTGCATATGCATTTTTTTTTGAAACCCAGACATGATAGGCTACATAAGCCTTTACGTAGCCTATCACATCTATGTAAAAAAAAACAAAAAACAGAAGCGACCAGACTGCAAATGGCGGCGGTGGCAACCGGACGGAAGACCAGCCGCCACCGAAGCCGCTGCTGGAGCTGCCACTGTCCAGAACATCCGCCCCAGGTACGTCTCATCCCAGGGGGGATCCATGAGGGGGCGGGAGGGTGGCAGGCTGTTCCACTATGGATTTCTGGGGGTCTCATGCACTGGCATTTGGCCTCACCAAGATCCATGGTGGAACTCTCTGACACCCTACCCTAATGGCAGAAAGCAAAGAGGATCTAAAGAGCCTCTTGCTGAGGGTGAAGGTGGAGAGTGCAAAAGCTGGTTTGAAATGCAACATTAAAAAAACTAAGATTATGGCATCTGGCCCCATCTTTTCCTGGCATATAGAAGGGGAAGAAATGGAAGCAGTGACAGATTTTATTTTCTTGGGCTCCAAGATCACCACAGATGATGACTGTAGCCATGCAATTAAAAGACGCTTGCTCCTTGGGAGGAAAGCTATGACAAATCTAGACAGCATAGTAAGAAGCAGAGACATCACCTTGCCGACAAAGGTCCACATAATCAAAGCTATGGTTTTCCCAGTAGTAACGTATGGCTAGGGATGTCAAAGAATTCTGCAATGGATCTCGGTGAGGCTGAATGCCACTGCATTCGGCCCCCAGAAATCTGTCACGGGATGAAGCTCCCGCCCCACCAACCCATGAAAGGTGCATGGGACAAAGTCCCCGCCACCCTCACCCCACGAAAGGCATGTGAAACAAAGGACTTACCTGCTTCGTTTGCGCTGCTTTGCAAATGGGGGCTGTCCTGTGGCTGCCATTCGCTTCCTCCTCTTCCTAGCCGTGATACGCTACATAAATACTTACGTAGCCTATCATGGCTAATGCAGGGATGCCATTTGCATCCCTGCAGAGGCCATGATAGGCTACATAAGTATTTATGTAGCCTATCAGGGTGGGGGGGGGGATCCCAGTGTATGCAAATGGCGGTGGCTACCGTTATTTGCGTACGCTTGTTTCCCCCCCCCCCGCCGTGATAGGCTATGTAAGTATTTACGTAGCCTATCATGGCAGGGGGGGGGGGAAAACCCAGTGTACGCAAATGGTGGCGGATACTGCCATTTGCATACACTGGGTTTTTTCCCCCTGCCGTGATAGTCTATGTAAATATTAACGTACAATATCATGGCTCAATATAGGGACTCAAATGGCGGCGGCTATGATAGCTGCCATTTGCATCCCTGCAGGGCTGCCCAGTGGCCGGATGTCTGGCTGCGGGCGGCCGGAGCCGGCTGGCGGCCCTGTGCCTTGGCCGCAGAGCAGAGGAAGACAGGCAGGATTCTGGGGGGAGGGATGGAGCACCTCTCCCCCATCGTGGATGCCCCTGCGCGGAGCCAGGTAAGGGATTCATACATTCCTACGTATGGCTGTGAAAGCTGGACTGTAAGGAAGGCTGAGCACCGAAGAATTGATGCTTTCGAACTGTGGTAATGGAGAAGACTCTTACGAGTCCCTTGAACTGTAGGGAGGTCAAATCAGTCAATCCTAAAGGAAATCAACCCTGACTGCTCATTGGAAGGACAGATACTGAAGCTGAAGCTCAAATATTTATATTTTGGCCACCTAATGTGAAGAGAAAACTCACTGGGAAAGACCCTGATGCTGGGAAAGATTGAAGGCAACAGCAGAAGGGGACAGCAGAAGATGAGATGGCTAGATAGCATCACCGATGCAATGAAAATGAACTTGAGCACACTCCGAGAGAGAAAGGAGGACAGGAAGGCCTGGCGTGCTATGGTCCATGGGGTTACAAAGAGTCGGACATGACTTAACGACTGAACAACAACAACATGGTGAATATATGGGAGCCAAGATGGATTGGGAAATGAACTGAAATATCAGTATATCAGGGCAAGAATATAGTCTTCACAGTCCTATAAGTCTATATCGGCTATGTCTAAAGAAATGGTATTAAAAACAGTCCACAGATGGCATTTGATGATCAGGGGACTGGAAACAAAGCCCTGTGAAGAGAGACTGAAAGAACTGGGCATGTTTAGCCTTGAGAAGAGAAGACTGAGGGGAGATAGGATAGTGCTCTTGAAGTACTTGGAAGGTTGTCACAGAGAGGAAGTCCAGGATCTCTTCTCGATCATCCCAGAATGCAGGACACGGAATCATGGGCTCAAGTTACAGGAAGCCAGATTCCAGCTGAACATCAGGAGAAACCTCCTGACTGTTAGAGCAATACAACAATGGAACCAATGCCCTAGGGAGGTGGTGGGCTCTCCCACACTAGAGGCATTCAAGAAGAGGCTGGACAGCCATCTGTCAGGGATGCTGTTTCTTGGATTCCGGCACTGAGCAGGGGGTTGGACTCGATGGCCTTGTAGACCCCTTCCAACCCTACTACTCTATGATTCTATAATTCTATATCAGTATATCAGGGCAGGAATGTAGTCTTCACAGTTCTATAAGTCTATATCGGCTATGTCTAAAGAAATTTCATTAAAAACAGTCCTTAGATGGCATTTGATGATCAGGAGACTGGAAACAATGCCCTATGAAGAGAAACTGAAAGAAGTGGGCATGTTTAGCCTTGAGAAGAGAAGACTGAGGGGAGATAGGATAGCGCTCTTCAAGTACTTGAAAGGTTGTCACAGAGAGGAAGGCCAGGATCTGTTCTCTATCATCCCATTGTGCTGGAGACGGAATCATGGGCTCAGGTGACAGGAAGCCAGATTCCGGCTGAACATCAGGAGAAACCTCCTGACTGTTAGAGCAATACAACAATGGAACCAATGACCTAGGGAGGTGGTGGGCTCTCCCACATTGGAGGCATTCAAGATGAGGTTGGACAGCCATCTGTCAGGGATGCTCTGACTTGGATTCCAGCACTGAGCAAGGGGTTGGACTCGATGGTCTTGTAGGCCCCTTCCCACCTTACTACTCTATGATTTGTGTCCCACAATGTTACATAAAACAAATAGTGAGGAATGAGTCATGTGTTGGAGAAACTGTGGCTTAAGTGAATCCCTTGAACATATGTGGATCTTCTGCCCAAAGATCAGACCGTTCTGGAATGAAGTAATAGAGTAGCTGAGTAACATAACAAGTCAAACGGTAATTGCAAGTGAAACACTATTACTGTTCTCATTGTTTGCAGCAGGGGAGAATGGGGGACTGCATTATAAAGAATTGTTGGCAAATTGGCAATGCTTGTCGGAGATGTGAGAACCGAGATCACATGTAGCTAAAGGAGAACTAAAAGAAGACAACTTTGTAGCAACTTGGTATCCATTTTTATTTTTTTCTGAGAACTGAATGTTGAAGATGAACCTTGAACTAATCAATTGGACTTTTGGTGTAGTAAATTCTAATCTGATATAGAAACGGACCAATCAATAAGAGATACACTATTTTAATAATATTATTTACAAGTATATTGACAATTCATGTCTGTGACTATGTGACGTATTGTTATAATGATTTCTTAGTTTTGGGGATTGTGAGGGAGGGCTTGATGTATTTGTTATTGTTAGAAAATGCAAACATATTGTGTGTGTTTTAAAAAAAGGACATTGATTGGAGGTCAGGTCATGCAAAAAGATTGTTTGGACAAGAGTCCAAAGTATTCAGTAGCAAGGACCCAGAAGGTACCAGTCCTCCAGCTGTGATCAGAATCTAGCAAAAACTGCCACACCGAGTTCAGAAAACTCAGAGGTATTTTCCAGTTTACACAAATATTTTTACATCATGGCTGTCATGATAAAAGCACAAACGTTGCAGGAAGATTCTCAAGTACTAAGGCTTTCTTCACAAGGAGCTTTTATCCTGCGATTGAGATGGCTCTCTCACAGAGGTTTTTTCCCCACCTTTGGGCTAAAATCAGGCTTCTAATAAGCTTATGTAGCCTATCACGGCAGCCTGGCAGGTTGCAAATGGCCGCCGCTATGACAGCCACCATTTGCAACCACAGCAGCCTGGCCGCGGCCAGAACTCCAGCTGCGGACGGCCCTGGCCAGCAGCTCCGTGGAGACACTGTGGAGCGGAGCCGGACAGGGAGGATTCCGGGGGGAGGGACGGAGCGCCTCCCCTCCACCGCGGATCCCCCACTGCAGAGCCAGGTATGGGATTCTTACATCCCTACTTGGAATTGCTGTAGATCACAAGTTGAATATGAGCCAACAATGTGATGTGGCTGCAAAAAAGGCAAATGCTATGTTGGGCTGCATTAATAGAAGTAGAGCTTCCAAAGCCTGTGAAGTACTAGTTCCCCTCTGCTCAGCACTAGTTTGGCCTCATCTGGAGTACTGTGTCCAGTTCTGGACACTACACTTTAAGAAGGATGCAGACAAACTGGAGAGGGTTCAGAGGAAGGCAACAAAGATGATCAGGGCAGGGGACTGGAATCAAAGCCCTATGAAGAGAGACTGAAAGATCTGGGCATGTTTAGCCTGGAGAAGACTGAGGGGAGAGATGATAGCGATCTTCAAGTACTTGAAAGGCTGCTGCAGAGAAGAAGGCCAGGATCTCTTCTCGATCATCCCAGTGTGCAGGACACGGAATCATGGGCTCAAGTGACAGGAAGCCAGATTCCGGCGGAACATCAGGAGAAACGTCCTGACTGTTAGAGCAATACAACAATGGAACCAATTCCCTAGGGAGGTGGTGGGCTCTCCCACACTGGAGGCATTCAAGATGAGGGTGGACAGCCATCTGTCAGGGATGCTCTGACTTGGATTCCAGCATTGAGCAGGGGGTTGGACTCGATGGTCTTGTAGGCCCCTTCCCACCCTACTATTCTATGATTTGTGCCCCACAAAGTTACATAAAATCAATAGTGAGTAATCAGACATGTGCTGGAGAAACTGTGGCTTAAGTGAATCCCTTGAACATATGTGGATCTTCTGCCCAACCATCCTGGAATGAAGTAATAGAGTGGATGAGTAACATAACAAGTCAAACGGTAATTGCAAGTGAAACACTATTACTCACTGTTTGCAGGGGAGAATGGGGGACTGCATTATAAAGAATTGTTGGCAATGCTTGTAGGAGATGTGAGGAGATGTGAGAACCGAGATTGCGAGAACTTGGGAAAATGCTCAAGGTCTCTCATTCCAGAATATGCTCAGTTGCGCTGGTGGAGAAATTAACCAGCCATTTTCATGTAGCTAGAGGAGAAATAAAGGAAAACAACTTTGTAGCAACATGGCACCCATTTTTATTTTTTCCCGAGAACTGAATGTTGAAGATGAACCTTGAACGAATCAATTGGACTTTTGGTGTAGTAAATTCTAATCTGATATAGAAACGGACTAATCAATAAGAGATACAATCTTTTAATTATATTATTTACAGGTATATTGTCAATTTATGTATGTGACTATGGGATGTATGGTTATAATTATTTCTTAGTTTTGGGATTGTGAGGGAGGGCTTGATGTACTTGTTATTGGAAATAATTTAAGCCACAACGACCAGCGATGCCCACAGGTGCCATACTGAATATTCAAGCCACAGCTTGTCATGTCATGCAAAAATATTGTGTGTGGGTTTGGTTTTTTTTTTTAAAAAAAGGACATTGATTGGAGGTCAGGTCATGCAAAAAGATTGTTTGGACAAGAGTCCAAAGAATTCAGTAGCAAGGACCCAGAAGTTACTAGTCCTCCAGCTGTGATCAGAACCAAGCAAAAACTGCCACACCGAGTTCAGAAAACTCAGAGGTGTTTTCCAGTTTACACAAATACTTTTGCATCATGGCTGTCATGATCAAAGCACAAAAAAGATGCAGGAAGATTCTCAAGTAGTAAGGCTTGACATGGAGCTTTCTTCACATGGAGCTTTTATCCTGCGATTGATAGGGATGGCGGAGAATTCCTCCACGGATATCAGTGTGGCTGAATGCACTGGCATTTGGCCCCCCAAAACCCATGGTGGAAAGGCCTCCCATCCCCACCCCCCCGCGGATTCTCCCCTGGGACGAAGCTTGCCTGGGGCAGATGTTCTGGTGGCAGCGGTGGCTGGTCTTTCGACTGCCTGCCACGGACACCATTTGAATCCGCTGTTTGCCGTGATAGGCTACGTAAGTATTTACATAGCCCATCATGGCAAGCCCCCCCCAAGAGTGTACGCAAATGGCGGGAGCTATGGCAGCCACCATTTGCATTCCCTTTTTTTCACTGTTTTAGCCTACATAAATATTTACGTAAGCTATTATGGCAAAAAAAAAAAGAGGAATGCAAATAGCGTAGTGGGCGCTATTTGCATTCCTTTTTTTTCACCGTAATATCTTACGTAAATATTTACGAAGGCTAAAACGGCGGGGGGGAAAGGAATGCAAATGGCACCCACTATGCTATTTGCATTCCTCGTTTTTTCGCCGTAATAGCCTACGTAAATATTTATGTTGGATAAAACAGCAAAAAATAAGGAATGCAAATGGCGGCTGCCGTAGCCGCCGCCATTTAGGTATGCTGGTTTTTTTTGCTTGCCATCATAGTCTGCGTAAATACTAACGTAGCCTATCACGGCAGCCTGGCTGGAGGCAAATGGTGGCTGCTGTGGCGGTTGCCATTTGCGTCCGCAGCAGCCCATCTGCGACTGAAACTCTGGCTGCGGACGGCCCTGGCTGGCTGCTCCGCAGAGCCACAGCAGAGCAGAGCTGGCCAGGCAGGATTCCGGGTTTGTAGGACCAGATCGCCTCCCCCCATCGAGGATTCCGGGGGGAGGGATGGAGCACCTCCACCCCACCGTGAATCACATCCGCGAAAAGGTAAGTGACTTTCGTACATCCCTAGCAATTGTGATGGCTCTCTCACAGAAGTTTGTGGGCTCTTCACATGACACTGTGAACCTCCAGAGCATCTCCTGCACTAAATGCCCTTTGTTGCTTTTTAAAAATAGATCACCGATAATGAGCGATGAAATTACCCCATTGTGTTCTGCTTGAGTTCCCTCCGTGAAAAGAGGAAATGTGGCAAGAAGAGGAGCGAGATCCATGAAAGATAATCAAAGACTCAGATATGGGGAGAAGGAGGGGGAAAGGGGAGTGGGAAACGGGAGTGCATGAAAATGGGAGTTGTTGTGATCCTGCATTTAAAACGGAAGCAGAAAGCCCTGTTTTAAATGCAGGATTTTAGGCTGGTGTAGAGATGCCCTAAGAATGGCTGTTCCTGACTGAAAACAGTGAGGTTTTTCAAACTATTCCCAGAACCATCAAAAATAGAAAAGCGTTTGTGACGGGCTCTTCATCATGAGCAGCTGTACCAGAGTCATTCCCAAACTTGTGACACTATTTGTAAATGACATCTCCTACTCTTACATTCCTTAATCAGCACGGGGAATCATGTCAGGGCTGGTTTCTTCCATGTTTGATTAATTTTACATTTTGCTGACCTGGAGGCTTTTTGAATATATGGGGCTTCGGTTGGTTTGGTGATGTCAGATGTACCCTTGAGTACATGACTGGAATCTGCTGAGTAACCTCCTTTGATAAAGTTTCCCACCTTTGGGCTAAAGTCAAACTTCTCTTAGGGCACAATGCGATGCATGTTTAGACAGAAAAAAGGCCTACAACTCCCAGCATGCCCCATCCAGCATGGCTCACAGGGGCATGTGAGGAGTTGTAGGACTTCTTTTCTGTCTAAATAAGCATAGAATTGTGCCCTTAAGGGCATGGCTGCCAGTAACATGGAGGATGCAGGGTCTACTCTGCCATGAACAGCCTGTCAACAATTGTTTGTTTATTTAGCTGTAGGTACCTCATATTGCATGCTTCCGTGTATCTGAATATGACCATGAAACCCTGGGGAAATGAACAGTAAACCAAAGTATATGACAAGAGTGACAAAAGTGATGGAAAACACTTCAGATTAAAAATAAATAAATAAAGTGGGGGAAGCTGAAACTGATGGTCATCCAAGTACACCAGAACCTGGAGTGATTAGCTCCAGATCCTCATCCAGCTCCTTTAACAGATCCTCATCTTTAGCAGATCCTCATCCTCATACATTAATAGATCCTCATCTTTAACAGATCCTCATCTTTAACAGATCCTCATCCTCATACATTAATAGATCCTCATCTTTAACAAGATCCTCATCTTTAACAGATCCTCAAACTCATCTTTAACAGGATCCTCATCTAACTCCTTTAACAGATCCTCATCTTTAACAGATCCTTAACCTCATCATTTAAAAGATCCTCATTATTAAGAGACCCTCATCTTTAACAGTTCCTCATCCTTTAATGGATCCTCATCCTCAACAGATCCTCATCTGTAACAGATCCTCTTCTTTAACAGCTACATAGCAGGCAGGTACAATATAGTTCTCTCCATTTACCTATTGAATTTGGCCAATGCGGATGGGTGAGAATTGTATTTTGGTTCTGTTTTGAAAGTAATTTACCAAAAATTCAGCAATTTCATAATACATGAAATGGAAATAAGTTAAGATTTTTTTTTTTTAATGAATGCAGGAAGAAGTCCACCAACAACTCAGAGGGACCTTTGTTCTGTAATTCTTTGTTTTCATGCCCCACTCCCCCATAAATCCCCACACACCAGTAATTTGCACCTGGCTGCAGTTGGTTCGAATTTTAGGGTTCGAGTTAAAATTAAAGTCTGCCCACCTCTGGAATCAAGATGGAATAAACATAAGATGGAAAAGAATGAGATACTGAGAGACAAACTGACATTGACTGATTCATCTGTCCATATTCATGATGAATATATTTGGACACTGTCATGGTGGAGCTAAACAGAAAGGACTGAAGACTTCATGAGTCAGTATTATAAAATGGGAAAACTTTGACAACTCTTTGATAATTTACATTTTCCATGTGAATATCAAAGTATTCCTAATTTGAAAATTGGCTTAATTTGGAATATGCAATTATTATTTTTTTATTACACCTCTGTAAATACAGGCAGCGTAATCTTGTTTGTTTTCTTGTACACTTCTCCCTAAAGACTTGTGTTTTTGTGTCATTTTTCATTTTTCTGGTGTCCTAATTTTGCTGAGGGACATGCATGACAAACGAGAGTGCCTCTCGCTACCCCACTGAAGAAGACTTCTGCTAAATTGTGAGCAACATGTTATATTCTAAAATGTTTTAGAGAACATGTAACTCAAAGTAGATGATTATCTGCTCCATAATTATCAAAATAACCATGATAATTCAACACTTTCTTAAATTCCCTAAGTAGTCACAGTGATCACGAGGAAAATTACAAACTCAGAGTAAAAAGGGCTATTAATATCCTGTGTGCCATTGAGACCTGGGGAATAGGGCAGACAGAGCTACTTATGCTGCTATTGTCTTTATTATACTGAACCTTTTTACTGAGCAAACCAGTGTGCTGTCATTCAAGTCAGGGACACTCAGATGTCAATGTGGGAAAAGGCAACTTGGCGTAAAGAAGGAAGACTATCTTATGAGACAGTAATATCTGTGGTGGTGGTGATGGTAGTCTTGGTGGTACTGCCTCAGATGCAATGTAAGATTACTCGTGGTAAATGCACCATTAGTGAGCCTCTTCCTATTCTTCACAAGTATCATCAGGCAGGAGACGTCATCACTGGTGGCATTATTTCTCAGATCTACATGTTTTCCAGTCCAAGTACCTTTGAAAAGCAGCCCTCTCATGAACTCTATGATGACATTGCGTGAGTAGTTGATATTTTTAATCATATAATGCATCAGTCCAGATAATATTCTCAGACAATTTGGCCCAAGTGGTTGTTGCTTCACTGGCCTGGGAAATATCTGACATTGCACCTCTTGAAGTATTATGATATTATCTTAATATCATGTTTCCTCTTATCTTTTTATCTTTTGCTCATTTTATCTCTTGTTGTTGTTCACTGCTCTGGAATCTGATTAGATGAGGAGCAGTATGCAAATGTGGTAAATCAATAAAATTGTTACTATTGTTGTTATTTTTTATGATGAAGATGCTGATGCTGATGATTTATCTGGTCCGTGTTACCAGCATGCACTCATATATTCAAGTCATGTCAGGGTCTGCTCTTCCACTCCTTCTTCTGAATGGAGTACGGAGTGTCATTTGCTTTTCCTGCCTATCATTCAAATCTGCCGAATAAGAACTTTCTGCACTGTCTCAAACATAAAGAATGGTGCATGGGATGGGTGAGAATTCCATTCCATTTCAATTTGATTAGTTCTCCACATTCAGGACATAAATAACTTGAGTTGTTTTTTGTTTTTGTTTTTTAAATGAATGTCGGAGAAACTGAAAGGGGCAGATTTGTGCATGGAAGGTCAATGACACTCCAACAAACATTCCATTCAATGGGTAGCTCCACCTCCCTGGTGCTGGTGTTTTCGAAGTATGAAGTGGGGGAGGGGGATACTTTTTCAAGTTTTGTAGAAGATGGACTGCATGTGTACCAAATGTCAGCATTTTAAGTCATATGGAAGTACCGTATCAATTGGATGCCCCTGTGCTTCCGTTAGTGATGGCTGAGTATATTATTGCTGTGTGTGGGTGTGCAGGCCACCTTCCAGGCAGTGAGAAGTTTCAGGTGTTCCATCACTCACTCAAGGTTCAGTTCCCTGAAGATGGGTCACTGCAGGGTTATGGAGTTTCTGTGAGATAAGATTTATTAAAGCCCTATTCAGGTGTTATGACTCAATGAGTCCATGTGTAAGAGGGAAAGGACCACATGAACTGGCCCATGCCCAATATACTCAAATGTCCCACCTCCCCCATCCTCAATCTTCCCACGGTGAACAGGGAAATCTGCAGAATTTAACATGACTTTGTGTGATCAGGAAACCCAATAAACCAAGTTTTCTGCTCCCATGGAACCTCCTACTTGCATTCAAGTGAACACAAGTAAAAGCCCCAGAAATACTTCCCTGCTCAACATGGGAAGTTCAAGGGCATGGGGGGTGGGCCTGGCATCCCTCTTCCTTTTGTGCACATATCACTTTCAGGCATAATACCTGGGCCCTGTTTCCACAACAATGGAAGGAGAAGGAAAGAGTGGCTTACTCACATTTTTCTAGGACCTGCTTTTGTCCAGGCAGGGCTCCACAGGAGTGTGCATCACCCCATTTTAAGTTGCTTCTCCTAACATACTTCTAAGTGGGGTGGGAGGTTGCTGGAGCGAACGTCATTTGAGTGGCAGTGGCTGCTCTCCCCCTTCAGCCTCTTCCCCCAATCTTTCTAAACCGTTGCTGTGCAGGATCCCTGTGATGGAGTTGGGGAAGAAGAATTCCTTCCGATGTGCACGACTGACAGAGAAGCCTCAAACGAGCCCCAGTCTTTGCATCCTGTCGCTGCCCATGAGCGCTATAATGGGGCGGTGAAAATGAATTGCTTCCTATGTGGGCATTTGGAAGAGAAGCCTCATTGAGCACAGTGTTGCTTGTGAGCAAAGGCCTGGATGCGCCTGCTCTCGTCTGATCTCACAAGCTAAGCAGGGTCAGCCCTGGTCAGTCCTTGGATGGGAGACCACCTGGCAATCAGGCTTCCTGCATTGAGCAGGGGGTTGAATGTGATGGTCTTGTAGGCCCCTGCCAACCTCATGATTCCATGAGTAGACACTAACTGGTTTGTGCTGGGAATCACAGCGACAGGGGACACGAAACACCCATTGACCGGGGTCATGGTGCAAGGCACACCCTTGGCCGAGCTTGCATAGCTGAGGTCAGTGTGGGTGTGGGGCAACAGGAATTATATCAGGGAGAACCTGACTTGAGGAAAAGAATTGGACTTGAAGAAGTCCCAGGAAATCCATTTTTCCTCCCCTAATAAGGTCCAGGGTGGCTGCTGGATGGCCACGATGTCATCTCTCCTAACAACCTCAACATGCAGCTGACTTGGAGTAAATTGTTGGTGGAAACACAGCCCTGAATAGGGCTAAACACACACACACACACACACACACACAGGCTGAGCATAAGATGGAGAATCAAAGTACTAAGACTCCAACAGATTCCTCCTCTTCTTCAACAGATTCCTAGGGGAACCTATAGTGCCATAGGATTTCCTGAACAGAGGAAAGCCAGCAATCTGCCTCCTTTTCTGACCTGGTTACAGCACAGACGAATTTCTCCCTACACACACAGACCTCACTCTCTCACACCCTTGACTTGTCTAGTGGGGAGAAGATAGATGAGTGATCTCCACACATCACTTATTCCTTCTTGGGCCATCCTAGGTCCCATGTTAGCAGCCGTTAGATGTATTTTGCCATGTCTTTGAAGGCATTTCCTCAGAACCCCATACTGATAGCTGTGCTGCTGCTAGACATCTTAAAGTCAAGAAATACAGAGTAGCGAGGGATCATGCAAGGTCCTCTTGGCCTCCCATAACATTTGTATACAAAACGTTGGATCCAGGGAAGCTTCCTCTGTCGGAAGAACATGCTTTCTCTCACGGAAAATGCCTTCTTCAAAAGAAGAATGCACCTACCTCTGATGGGGTAAGCTCATGTGTTGAAAGACGATTTGCTGGATCCAACCCAGAATGCTTTTGTCTTCACCAGATATAGCTTACATATTCCTAAATCCAAGATTGTTAGTTTGACACATGGTTTTGAAAGCTGTGAATTGTGCTTTTGAGCATGCTAACTAGTATTTTTCAAATGCACTTCCAGGTATGTTTGCCAATGTTTCTTCACAATTCACAGTTAGCAAAACAGTTATTCTCTGCCTACACTGACGAGTATGGAAGTCTGGATCCAACATCTAGAGTATGCCATATTCCAAAGCAAAGGCTCCATGACACGGCTTTTAACTTTCACTCTAGGGTATTGACTCACAACTACCAGCATGTCCTGGCCCTGGTGTTTGCAGTAAAGGAGATCAATGAACATCCACAGATCTTGCCCAACATCACTTTGGGCTTCAACATCTATAATAGCCTTTTCCTTGCAAGCTGGACTATTCTTGCCTCAATGGAACTTCTTTCCACACAGAACAGATTCATCCCTAACTACAAATGTGACAACCACAGCAATCTAGTTGGGCTCATTGGGGGACCTAACTCGGAAGTCTGCCTTCACATGGCAACCACCCTGGGCATCTACAAGATTCCACAGGTAAATTGTATGAATGGACGTGGAAGCTGAACAAACCACACTTCACTTGCCTTTTAAATGTGGTCATATGGATTGAAGATAGGAAGTGACAAGCCTCATTACAAATCTCTATGATATGTTGCTTATGAAGAACTAACCAAGTAATTTTTAAGTGTATGTCTCTCAAATTTATGACAGGTATGAATTCGAGCTAAGTGATATATTTGTTATATATATTTTATATATATTGTTAACATGGGTCAAATGGCCTGTGGAAATGTTTAGATGCTGTCCATTCATTCATTCTAGATCCAAGTGAGGCAAGAAACTATTCTTACTACTGTTAATTTTATTTATTTTAAACTCTTTTAATTTAGCATGTAGTGTTAAGGGCTTTCCATGTTCACCCCATCGCCCAAATGCTGGGAAATGTTTATTTGGGCAATATACATATGGTATGCCAGGCTATCCCCTTCATGGATCACTGCCTTGTTGTGGCGAAGGGGCTTGCGTAACTCAGTGAAGCCATAAGCTATGCCGTGCAGGGCCACCCAAGACGGACAGGTCATGGCAGAGAGTTCTGACAAAATGTGGTCCACTGGAGAAGGAAATGGCAACCCACTCCAGTATTCTTGCCAAGAAAACCCCATGGAACGTATCACAAGGCTAAAAGAGATGACGCCGGAAGATGAGCCCCTCAGGTCGGAAGGTGTCCAGTATGCTACTGGGGAAGAGCAGAGGGTATTTCCAAGTAGCGCCAGAAAGAGTGAAGCGGCTGGGACAAACCCAAAAGGACACTCAGCTGTGGATGTGTCTGGTGGTGAAAAGAAAATCTGATGCTGTAAAGAACAATATTGTTTAGGAACCTGGAATGTCACATCAATGAATCAAGGTAAGCTGGAGGTGGTCAAACATGAGATGGCAAGATTGAACATCGACATCTTGGGAATCAGCGAACTAAAATGGACAGGCATGGGCGAATTTAATTCAGGTGACCATCATATCTACTATTGTGGGCAAGAATCCCTTAGAAGAAATGGAGTAGCACTCATAGTCAACAAAAGGGTGGGAAAAGCAGTACTGGGGTACAATCTTAAAACTGATAGAATGATCTCAGTACGAATCCAAGGCAAACCATTCAACATCACAGTAATTCAAGTCTATGCCCCAACCACTGAGGCCGAAGAAGCTGAGGTTGATCGGTTCTATGAAGACCTACAACACCTTCTAGAATTAACACCAAAAAAAGATGTCCTCTTCATCATAGGGGATTGGAATGCTAAAGTAGGAAGTCAAGAAATCACCGGGATAACAGGCAGGCATGGCCTTGGTGTACAAAATGAAGCAGGGCAAAAGCTAATAGAGTTTTGCCAAGAGAACATGCTGATCATAGCAAACACTCTTTTCCAACAGCACAAGAGGCGACTCTACACATGGACGTCACCAGATGGTCAATATCGAAATCAGATTGATTATGTCCTTTGCAGCCAAAGATGGAGAAGCTCTATACAGTCAGTCAAAACAAGACCTGGAGCTGACTGTGGCTCAGATCATGAGCTGCTTCTTGCAAAATTTCGGCTTAAATTGAAGACCGTCGGGAAAACCACTAAACCGTTCAGGTATGACCTAAATCATATCCCTGATGAATATACAGTGGAGGTGAGGAATAGATTTCAGGGATTAGACCTGATAGACAGAGTGCCTGAGGAACTATGGACAGAGGTCCGTAACATTGTTCAGGAGGCAGCAACGAAATCCATCCCAAAGAAAAAGAAATGCAAGAAAGCAAAGTGGCTGTCTGATGAGGCTTTACAAGTAGCTCACAAAAGAAGGGAAGCGAAAAGCAAGGGAGAAAGGGGAAGATATACCCAACTGAATGCAGAGTTCCAGAGAATAGCAAGGAGATACAAGAAGGCCTTCTTAAATGAACAATGCAAAGAAATCGAGGAAAACGACAGAATGGGAAATACTAGAGATCTCTTCAAGAACATTGGAGATCTCAAGGGAACGTTTTGTGCAAAGACGGGCATGATAAAGGACAAAGAAGGCAGGGACCTAACAGAAGCAGTTGAGATTAAGAAGAGGTGGAAAGAATACACAGAAGAACTATACAGGAAAGATCTGAATGTCCCTGATAGCCATGATAGTGCGGTCACTGAACTTGAGCTGGACATCCTACAGAGTGAAGTCAAGTGGGCCTTCGGAAGCATTAGTAACAACAAAGCTAGCGGAGATGACAATATTCCAGCCGAGCTATTTAAAATCCTAAAAGATGTTGCTGTTAAAGTGCTGCATTCAATATGCCAACAAATCTGGAACACTCAACAGTGGCCACAAGACTGGGATAGGTCAGTTTACATTCCAATTCCAAAGAAGGGCAACGCCAAAGAGTGTTCAAACTGCCGCACCATTGCGCTCATTTCACATGCCAGCAAGGTGATGCTCAAGATCCTACAAGCTAGGCTTCAGCAGTATGCGAACCAAGAACTACCGGAAGTGTAAGCTGGGTTTCGAAGAGGCAGAGGAACTAGAGATCAAATCGCCAGCATTCGCTGCATCATGGAGAAAGCAAGAGAATTCCAGAAAAACGTCTATTTCTGCTTCATTGACTACGCTAAAGCCTTTGATTGTGTGGATCACAACAAACTGTGGCAAATTCTTAAAGTGATGGGAGTACCAGACCACCTTACCTGTCTCCTGAGAAACCTGTACGAGGGTCAAGAAGCAACAGTAAGAACCAGAGATGGAACAACCGATTGGTTCAAAATTGGGAAAGGAGTACGACAAGGCTGCATATTGTCACCCTGCTTATTTAACTTATATGCACAGTACATCATGAGAAATGCCAGGTTGGATGAATCAGTGGTCGGAATTAAGATTGCTGGAAGAATTGTCAACAACCTCCGATATGCAGACGATACCACCCTAATGGCAGAAAGCGAAGAGGATCTCAAGAGCCTCTTGTTGAGGGTGAAAGAGGAGAGTGCAAAAGCTGGTTTGAAACTCAACATTAAAAAAACGAAGATCATGGCATCTGGCCCTATCACTTCCTGGCATATAGAAGGGGAAGAAATGGAAGCAGTGACAGATTTTACTTTCTTGGGCTCCAAGATCACGGCAGACGGTGACTGTAGCCATGAAATTAAAAGACGCTTGCTCCTTGGGAGGAAAGCTATGGCCAACCTAGACAGCATAGTAAGAAGCAGAGACATCACCTTGCCGACAAAAGTCCGTCTAATCAAAGCTATGGTTTTCCCAGTAGTAATGTATGGCTGTGAGAGCTGGACTATAAGGAAGGCTGAGCGCCGAAGAATTGATGCTTTCAAACTGTGGTGCTGGAGAAGACTCTTACGAGTCCCCTGGACTGCAAGGAGGTCAAATCAGTCCATCCTAAAGGAAATCAACCATGAGTGCTCATTGGAAGGACAGATAATGAAGCTGAAGCTCCAATATTTTGGCCACCTAATGCGAAGAGAAAACTCCCTGGAAAAGACCCTGATGCTGGGAAAGACTGAAGGCAAAAGGAGAAGGGGACAGCAGAGGATGAGATGGCTAGATAGCATCACGGATGCAATGAATATGAACTTGAGCATGCTCCGGGAGAGAGCGCAGGACAGGAAGGCCTGGCGTGCTATGGTCCATGGGGTCACGAAGAGTCGGACACGACTGAACGACTGAACAACAACAACAACAACAATGCCAGGCTATGTTGTAGTTTGTTCCAGCTTCAACACTGCCTTGGATGACAGTCAGTGGCAGAGTCGTGGACAAATCTCCTCCTGATTTGTCGGTTCACTGGACTAGAGGCACGGAGTCTCAGCAGCTGAAGCTACCGTCCCAAGCAACTGGTATGAGCTTCTTTTTAATCATAGTGAAAGGGCAGACTGAAGAATGCAAGTGGCTGCTGTGATTCAAAATCACCATGTATACTTGGGAAAAAGTCCCATTGGACTCAGTGGGATTTATGTCTATTGCATACGCACAGAACAAGATTTCAAATTAAAGGAGAACTCCCATATGAGCTCACACATAGGAGGACTCTCCTGTGGGTTACTTTCAGATTAAATAACAAATTCAATCAGAGTAGGTTTGCCCATTGCTAGTTACAAGTAGCCAACTGGCAACCAATACCATTTACACAGAATGGCAAGAGTTGGAGGCGATCTTGAATCCTATCTAGCTAAACCTCTGCCCATTGCAGGATAAGCCACAGGTAAAGCATTCCTCCTTACTTCTCCTGTACATCTCCAACAAAGGCTATTGGTTTGTTTTGTAACTCTGAAACAAAACTCCTGTATATAGTGCAATCCTATACATGTCTACTCAGAAGTAAATTCTATTGAATTTAATATGGCTTACTCCTGGCTAAGTGGGTAGACTATTGCAGCCTCTACTGGGTAAAAGGGAAAAAAAAGTTTTAACCTGCTTTATTGGTGGCAGGGGTGTTCTGCTGCTGCATTAGAAAATGATAACTTGGGCATTCCTTCCAGGAACTTAAAGCAAATACCATGCTGTGAAAATATGGGAAGCAAATTCTGCACAAACACTCTCCATTATTCTGCACATTATTCTGCCAAAAATGGCAGCTCAGGGGTTTCCGGAAATGTAATGTTATGTAAATGGTGGCTGTAAAGCGACCTTTTACACAACATTACAGGCATGAACGGTCCACTTGTGCACGTAATGCTGCAGAAATGGCCCCTTTATGGCCGCTATGTGCGCACCATTACATTTCTGGAAAATGCCAAGCCACCATTTTTACACAAAATGGAGGCTCACTAAGGGGATGGGTGGCCCTGTGGCATTTGTCATGTGCTCCGTGAGCAGTCCAGCAGCTCGCATGGTTGGTGTGGCAAGCAGGGGTGGGCGGCAGAGGCGGTTGAGAAGGCACCCGGAGAGCGTGGATGGAGGTGAGGCCATCCAGCTCTAAGAAGAACCAACCTTGTTATTTTATGACTACTAAGTTTGCCACTTGGTGAAGGACTTGGTCAAAACCTTTTGAAATTCCAAGTACACATCCACTATGCTCCTTTGTAATGCCTGTGTTTGAATGATACTGTATCCTGATATAATGTCATTCCAGATATGTGAGGAGGGGGGTGATGTAAAGGTCCCATCTGTGAGCCCCCCAAATTGCTTCAAGTAACGTTGGATGAATCTGTGATTTTAGGTTTCTCTGCTTCTCTCTCTCTCTCTCTCCCTCTCTCTCTCTCTTCCCCCCCCCAAGTTTATGTTTAGTTTGTTTATTTTTATTTTATTTATGTTTACTTTGAAAATTTTGCATAAGTTCGCATGAAAAGTGGTACACATTTGCGCATTTTAAATAAAATTTGCCTTACCCCTTTTTGCAAGCATTTCTGAATGTTATTTCACCTAACATATGCATTATTAGCATCTTTCCCTAATATGTTCATCATTGAATCCATGTTTAATGGGAGAGCTCCATTGCAAAATTCAAGAGAACTGTGAATTTCAAAGGATAACTGAGTTTTGCATATTGCAAATTAGGTAAGTTCACATTCAAATCAAATGTGAAACAAATGAATTTCTCCTCCATCCATAGCTGTAAGTCTCCTCTTGCATCCTGGCTGGTATCTTGAACAACAGTCTTGTTAGGCAGTAAGAGTATTCTGGAAATGTTGGCTGCACATGCCCACTTGCCAACGTAACCTTTAAACGAGTCACAAAATTCAAGATATAGACAGGATGAAGAGTAAAACTGTGCCACTGGGCAACCTTTTCAGGAAGTATGTCTCTTACGTTTTCTCATTACTTTTTTTGCTTAAGTTCATATATGGCTCTGCTCCAGTGATGAATGACAACACTCAAGCAGTTTTCTTCCACCAGATGTTCCCAGATGGGACCAGTCAGAATATGGGGATTCTCAAGCTGCTGCTGCATTTCAGATGGATCTGGATTGGGGTGATTTTCTTTGATGATGATAATGGAGAGGTGTTTGTGCAGAATGTGCTTCCCGTATTTTCACAGCATGGTATTTGCTTTGAGTTCCTGGAAGGAATGCCCAAGTTATCATTTTCTGGTAACATCGCTAATGCAGCAGCAGAATGGTTTCAAACATCTAATGCTGTCATGGGAAGCACTACCAATGTTTTGGTCATTCAGGGTGAAATTCATACCATTAGTGTTTTAAGAGCGTTGTTCCACTTTTCAGAATTTGAGGATATACCAATCAAGACCAAAGTCTGGATTATGACAGCTCAGATGGATTTCACATCCCTTGCCTTTCAAAGACCTTGGGACATAAACTTCATCCATGGTGCCATATCCTTTGCCATTGACTCAGAGGAGGCTTGGGGATTCCAGAGATTTCTTCGGATAAGGAACCCCACCTCAGCGAAAGAAGATGGATTTCTAAGGATCTTCTGGGAAGAGGCATTTGACTGTTCTTTCCCGAACCCCACTTTAGACAGGAAAGCTGGGGAAACCTGCACTGGGGAGGAGAAACTGGAGACTCTTCCTGGGTCTGTTTTTGAGATGAGCATGACTGGGCACAGTTACAGCATCTACAATGCTGTCTATGCTGTGTCCCATGTGCTCAATGCCATATATTCATCAGAGTCAGAGTGGAGAGCAAAGATGGAAGGAGTGAGAAGGAATCTCATGTCTAAACAGCCATGGCAGGTATGTCTATGGGTTCAACTCCTCACTCAGGCTGGGGTGGGGTCTAATTGCTATGTTAGTCATCCCTGATGGAGCTGCAAAAGGCACACAAAGGAGGCAACTGGCTCCTCCTGATGTAATTCCAGTCCTTTTCAAATTGCTGAGATAGTAATGGATTTCAATGTCTCTCTCAGCATGGAGAAAGGTGAAATGGACGGGGCTTGGGTCATGGTATCACTGCGTGTGACCATTCCCACTAACATCCTCTAGCCTATGCAGGGCCCAGTAGTTGGCAATCCCCCGGCACCTCCACATTGAAGCAGTTGCCCACATCTGGAGAACTGCAAAGCATTATACCGGGGGGGGGGGGAAGAATTCCAGCCCAAGAACCAAATTGGCTCTGGACAACTACATTGGGGGCTGCATGGGAGCAATCAGAGGGACCACAGTCCAAACTGGTTGGGCCCCAGCAATGTTGGAATGTGCCCCAGCATGTTTGCGTCTCCCCCATTACACTTATTCTCACTGATGGACTCACACATACTGTTTGCATACACACATACACACACCCTGCCACACACATACACCCCACCCCACCACACACACACATGCACGGGACTCAGCTGGCGCCTTAAAGAGTTGCACACTGGCTTTTCTCCATACCGTTCTTCCCTGATTAGAGAAAGGGAGAGAAACACATCCAACTGAGCCGAGGCTTCCAGAAGTGTCCCTTGAGGCTGCAGCTCAGATTCTCTCACATGTCTTCAACCTTCTCCCAGGGGGCAGGGCTTTGGGAAAGAGCGAGATCCCTTCCTGATGCCTCCGTGGTCAGATGGGATTCCCCAACCCTGCATCATACATGTGGCTGCCTCTTGAGACTCTCTGACACGTGAGTGGTGGACTGGTGGTGAATTAAAGTATTGAGGGAATGTATTCCAGAGTTCAGAGCAAAACAGGGGAAAAATATTTCACGTGTGCCCTGCAAACACAGCTCTGTGGGTAATGGTCAGGAGAAGCTGTCCTGCAAATCTTAATACCAGGGCAAGTTCATAATGAGCCAGGTGGTCCCTTACCTACCTAGGCATTAAGCCATTTAGGGCTTTAAAGGTTAAACCCAATGCCTTGAACTGAGCCCAGAAACAAACTGACAACCAGTGCAGGTCTTTCGGGATTGGTATTATATGGTCCTGACACCACGCATGGGTTAGCAGCCTAGCTGCTGCATTTTGCACATGGATCTGGCCATTCTGAAAGGGCTCTGAGACCACACTTTGTGTCCTACCTGTGCCATCTGAAGTGAGGGGTGGTGACCACAGACAGGGCCTTTTTAGTTGTGGTGCTCCAGCTTTGGAATTTCCTCCCCAGGGGGGTTCACTTGGTGCTGAGTCAATTCTCTGTTCAGCTACAGATCACCTCCCCCACCCGGTCTTTTGCCATGCCAGCATACACTGTCACTGTGTCTTGCTGTTTAGGAGGAGGAGGAGGACGATGATAATTTAAATCTTTATAAATGACACTGAAAACTTCAACTGAAGAACTGCTAAACAGTGCTTAAAATTAGTAAATAGATGAAGATGGTGATGGTGATGGTGACAACAATCAAACAGTACTGCGTTCTAGCATTAATAGTGCTTAACTCTTGTCAGCCTCGATACAGCTTTTAAGGATGTGATCCATACCCATTGACCTGGGAGTAAGCTCAATTGAACTCACTGGGACTTAGGTATCAGTAGACACAAATCGGACTGTGCTGTAGGACTATTAACCACCATTCTCAAGTGTGAACGATTACCAGACAGGATATGTAATGATGAGGTTTCCCTCCACCCCCATTTAGCTCCACCAGTTTCTGAGAGGTACCTCCTTCATCAACAATGCTGGGGAAAATGTTTCCTTTGATGAAAATGGGAACATAATAGCTGGGTTTGATATTATCAACTGGGTCACATTCTCAAACCAGACCTTTCGGAAAGTAAAAGTTGGAAAGATAGACCCAAAGCCTTCCTCAGCCAAAGTGTTCCTTCGTGAGGATGCCATTGTATGGCCCAGCAGATTTAATCAGGTAGAGTATGTCTACATTTGGGGGCATTCCAAGCCATTTCCTCAGGGCTCAAGAAGTGGTGTGCTGATGAGATACTTCAATAGGCTGAAGAGTTTGGCATCTCATGAGGTGGAGATAGGACACACACAACCAATGGAGGAGAAAGAAAAAGGGATTTGTTGAAAATAAAGATACAAACAACAGCTGAGCATCCCCAGAGCTGTAAACTATCTGAGGCTTCAAAGGCAGTACATCTATTAGTTACACACTGAGTTATAGCTACCTCAACAAGGAACTACACCCTCCTTGGGCACAACGTAGTTACCCAAAGGTGGTGCATTAAATAACTACATATACATTTAGTCCCTGCTTGTTACACAGCCTCCCTGCAGCCAAGCTCAAGCCAGACTCTGCTGACTGTGTAAAAGTCACACAGTTTCAGCCAGGTTCATAGCAGAACCTGCTGTCCGCATTAAAACCTCCAAAACAGTGAGTATGACAGTGCAAAGATCATTGTGCCTTCTCTATGCCCTGGACAGTGAAATCCTATTCCCTGAATTCTGCCCAACACGTACTCACCACGTGCTCCAAGTACTTGGCCAGAGCAATTGACACGTGTACCGTGGATCAGAGGTACTGTTGGTATGTGCACATACAAAGATCCAGATGCAACCACACCCCTCCTGGACACTGCCAGACTCCGGGGTTTATACTCCTTTTCTTTGTTGGGCCCTATGGCATCCAAGAGGAGTTCAATGTGTTCCTTGCTGATAAGACAGCATGTCCCCTATTCCAAGTTGGATGGTTGTTAATGACAGATTAACACATCCTTCTAACTTGCCAACACCTCTCCAGGTTGTTCCCGTGGTCGTAAAGTGCTGCCCTTTGTTATTAACACATCTGCTGATGCCCCTCTTCATTGGCCCATGTCCATCTTTTGTAACTGCGGTGTTGGCATTATTCAGCACATGCTAAAGCGCCCCCATTTGGCCTTCCTGCAATGAAACCATTCAGTCTCCATTCACACTCACTCCTTTGCTGACCTGGGCTAGAATGTCTCATATGGATATGGCACAGCATAGTTGACACATTAACCTTTCCCCCCGCATTTATTTATTTATTTTATTGATCTACAAAATTTATATAATGCTCCACATCAGAAGATTTCGGAGCAGTCAAAAACACAGCAAAAGAATAAAACAGCAGGTTTAAAAAGTTAAAACTTTTTTTAAAGGAAGGGGGGGGGAAAGGAAAGGTTCCTCCTGTGCAAGCAACAAGTCATTACTGACTCCTAGAGGGACGCGGCTTGTGCTGGCGTTTTCATGGCAGACTATAGCGGGGTGGTTTGCCATTGCCTTCCCCAGTCGTGACTACCTTTCCCACAGCAAGCTGTGTACTCATTTTACTGACCTCAGAATGGTGGAAGGCTGAGTCAACCTGAGCCGGCTACCTGGGACCCAGCTTCCACTGGGATTGAACTCAGGTCGTGGGGAGAGTTTCAGTTGCAATACTGCCTCCTACCACCCCCAAAAGTAGAATTTAACAAACCACAGCTGGTCATGCAAGGAAGTCCTGTAGAAATAAAAACATCTTCAGGAGGCACCAGAAAGAACACAATGTTGGTGCCTGCCTGACCTCGAAAGGCAGGGAATTCCACAGGAAGGGGGCCACCACACTGATGGCTCTTTTCCTGGTGGACTCCAAGTGGGCCATAGGTCTATGTGGAACCACCAGGAACATGCCCTCTGATGACCCCAGTGACTGGGCAGGTTGGTAAAGAAGGAGGTGCCCTCTCAGGTCTCCTGGTCCCAAGTTCATTAGGGCTTTGTACACTAGCACTGATACCTTAAACCTGGCTTGGTAGCAAACAGGCAGCCAGTGCAGTTCCCTCAGCAGAGGATTTACATGCTCCCGCCTCCCAACAACAGCCAAGATGCTGCACCTTGCACTAGCTCCAGCTTCTGGACCAGCCTTAAGGGCAGCCCCACAGATCGCACTGCAGTAATCCAGTCTTGAGGTGACTGATGCCTGTAGCACCGTGGTCAAGCTATCCCTGTCCAGGAGAGGCCATACCTGGAGAACCTGCCAAAGCTGGTAAAAGGCACTGTGATTCACTGCGACCCCTTGGGCCTCCAGTGGCAATGATGGATCTAGGAGTACCCCCAGACTACGGACCTGATTTTTCAGAGGGAGTGCAACCCTATCCAGTACAGGCAATGAGCCTATCTCCTGGACCCGGGGAACCACTCACCCACAGGGCTTCCATCTTGCCAGGATTCAGTTCAGTTTATTGGCCCTCATCCAGCCCATTACTGAGTCTAGGCACTCAGCCTCTCCTGATTCAGATGTCACAGGGAGATAGAGCTGTGTGTCATCAGCATACTGATGGCATTTAGCTCCAGAACCCCCAATGACCACTCTCAGCGGCTTCATATAGATGTTAAACAACATTGGGGACAAGATGGTACCCTGCGGCACCCCATAGCTTAATTGCCAAGGAGATGAGGAATACTCACCCAATGTTACTCTCTGAAATTGGCCACACAGGTAGGACCAGGTCAGACTTTGAAGCTTTAGGAAGGAAACTCAAGAACTTTGGGGCCCAGATAGTTTTCTCATCCATCCTTCCAGTAGTTAGAAGAGGGATAGAAAGGGAATGAAAAATAGTCTGGGTGAATGACTGGCTACGAAGGTGGTGCCGACGAGAGAGATTTGTATTCTGGGACCACGGGCTATACTTCCTGGAAGATGGGCTGTTGGCTAGGGACGGGCTGCACCTCACAAAGGATGGGAAGAATGTGTTTGGCCACAGCATGAAAAACTTCATCAGGAGGGCTTTAAACTGAATTCTACGGGGAAGGGAGATGTAATGTTGGGGGTAACAATGGACGTAGGTGCATGCACTGCAACGGAGAGAACAGCTCTGATAGCACCCAATAATAGTCTTCAGACACATGTAGGAAGAAAGCCAGACTATGAAGCACATGGTCTTTGATGTCTATATACTAATGCCCAGAGTATGGGAAACAAACAGAACAAACTTGAACTCTTACTAGGGATGTCAGAGAATTTCTCCATGAATCTCCGGGAGGCCGAATGCCAACGCATTCGGCCCCCCGAAATTGGTGGAGAAATGGTCCGCCACCCCCCGCCACCCCCCACCCCGGGATGGGACTTACCTTGTGCGAATGTCCCTGGCGGCGGTGGCTCCCGGTGGCAGTTCGGCGGCAGTGGCCAGTCTTCCGACCGGCTGCTGCCGCCACCATTTCCAAGTTAAAAAACTAACAAACCAACAAACGTGATAGGCTACGTAAAGATTTACGTAGCCTATCACGGCTAGATTTTCAAAAAACACCGTGATAGGCTACATAAATGTTTACGTAGCCTATCACTGCTGACTTTGAAAAAAAAAAAAGTGTGTACGCATTTGCGTTCCTTATTTTGGTACGGGTAGTCTACGTAAATATTTACGTAGACTACAGCGAAAATAAGGGCAACGCTGCTGGCTGAAGGGAGGCCACCCGCCCAAACCCAATGTGGCAAACAGCAAGCCACCCACGATGTGGCATTTATGATTTGATTTCTGCCATTTATTTTCAACAATGGCAAAGTTAAAGACACTGAAACGTGGAAGCTTAAAAATGCTTGATGACGAAATGCGAGTATCTTTATCTAATATTCAACCAAATATTGAAAAGCTGTGTTCATCTCGTCAACCTCATGCATCCCACTAAAATGGTAAGTGGTTATTGGTGTTATTCAACTTTTTTAAATTCTTGCACATATTTACATACTGTTACGCATGAATGACAACAATGTATGTTATTATCTTATAAATCATATATTTTTAAAAATATAAGTGAAAGGTTTTCATGAGATATGTTGTATCCCCATACATTTCATTATTACAATTTATGTATGTGCCCGTATCTCTTATAACGGGTTAGTTTAACCTCTGGTTTGCTAGTAAAACTGAATTACCATGTCACGAAATGATGCATGTCTAAAAAGTTTGTCACCAACATGAAAAGTTTGGAAAGCTCTGGTATAGAGCCTGGTGTAGCTTCACATAATGAGTAGATTTTAGCCTACTTTAGCTACCCAAAGGGGGCCTCTCACATGAGCTCTTTGATATCAAGCAAGTGCAGCTCCATATGTCAACAACCCTTTCAGCTGCAAGGCCTAGGCCAAGCTCCCTCCTCCTGAAGTTACGGGTGTCAGGCCTTGATTCTCACGGAGGAGCTGAGAGCCTCCCTTCCGGGGCTGTAACATCGGGGCCCTGTTCTCAGCATAAGGGTGACTGATATCCCAGCCTGCAATGCTACGAGCATCTTCATGAAGCAGGGAGGGAAGTATATCAGTCCGTGCTAAGAGCAGACCAGTGTGCCCTTGCTCCATGGGGGAAAGCGGGTTACCGGCCTGGAGAAACATGTGGCTCTAAGAACAACTTCTCATCTCTCTTGGGACCTAGAGAGAAACCCAGCGATAATAGCTTCATCAGCTGATGAGAGGCGGAGCTTTCTTTTCAAATTTATTCTGCATTTATTCTCTTTCAATAAATGGTCATCCTTTTGCGCAAGGGGCTTTGTTTCATCTTGGCAATCGAAAGTAATCTATTTTGACTGGCCCCTGACAGAATCAGGACCCCGGATCAATACATCTTCGAATGCATAAGTTTTTGTATGGAATGTTGCCTAATATAATGTATTTTAATGTTAATTTCACTAATGTACGCATTTTGGTTTGGATATTTTGATGGGAGAATTCCATTGTGAAATTCAGAGGAGTGAAAATTTCAAAGGAGAAGTGAGTTTTGCTTCGTGTATGTGTTTGAAAGTCGAGAATTACAGAAGTTCATATTGAAATGTGAACCAAATGAGTTTCTCTCCCATCCCTTTTTCTAAGCTGTACAGGGAACCTGCATGAGTACATAAGGCTCCCCACTTCAGGGGTTATCCCTCTAAATTTTGGAGGCTGACTAGGACAATGACCACGGAGTTGGAGCTAGCATGTTTGTTCTCACTCACTCCCCCCCCGCATGTTAATTAAAAACACCTGTAGAATGTCTGATAGTTGTTGTTGTTGTTGTTTATTACATTTATATCCCCCCTTTTTCCACCTTTAGGAACCCAAGGCGGCATACATGGTCCTTCTCCTCCTCTTCCTCCTCCCTTTTATACTCACAACAACAAACCTTGTGAGGTGGGTTGGGCTGACAGTCTGTGACTGGCCCAAAGTCACCCAGTGAGCTTCCATGGATGAGTGGGGACTCGAACCCAGATCTCCCGACTCCCAGTCCAACACTCTAGCCACTACACCACACTGGCTCTCTCTGAATAGGGATACTATTTATATGTTCTGGAAGGAGAAGCCTGAATGGCAATTTTCAATCCCTGATCTTATTACAGACGTTGGATCTCTATAGCAAGAATACTATGTTTTGCAACTAGCCTACAAATAAAGATGTATAGGAATTCATGGCAGCAATTGAAAAGTTATAAGTACCTTCACAGGACAACCTACTAACATTGGGTTGCATCCGGATTAAGTCAGTGACACTTATCCTGTTGAAAACTGTGGCACAACATGACAAACTTTCCAAATGGATTTCAATGGGACCTAAGTGTGACTGAGCCTTAGGATTCAGTGAGGCCAAAGACTATAGCAGAAAGCAACATTTAATTATAAAGAATAATAAGGAAGGTGAAAAAGAACATACACTATGTAACCCAGCAGTATTGACAGATGCACAAAATGGTAGGTCATTATGGGAAAGTTCCCTATTTTAAAAATACAATTCAACAAATCTGGACTATGTTTTGAGGCAGTGGGACTATTCCCAGAGGCCTTTACCATGTGGTAAAATAATGTATTTATTTATGATACAGCCCATTATGTACCAATTGCTCCCCAGAAGCAATGCCATTATGCCATGCCAACAATCACCCATTTTTTAAACATCAGGTTGACTAACGGGATGAATTCTGGTCAATTCTAGACACTCTTGAATGGAACTGATTGTCTGGATCAATGTCGAATGGGCTTCAGGTCTGGCTTTGTAATGCAAACTGCCTTGATCACTCTGTGGGATGGATGACCTCTGCCAGGAGAGGGGCAGGGGGAGTGAGACCCTGCTGATTCTCTTGGACCTCTCAGTGGCTTAAGATACCATCGCCCATGGTATCCTTCTGGATAGGCATTCTGAGCTGGGTTTTGGTAGTACTGCACTGCTGTCATTCTACTTGGATTGAAAGGTTCTAGAAAGCGGTGCTGTGGGTTATTATTCTGCCTCTTGGCCATTATGCTATGGGTTCCACGGGACTTAATTTTATCCTGCAGGCCATTCAACAAGGCTGTTTAGCATTTACATGAAACAGCTCAGGGAGGTTATCTAGAGACACAGGTTGAATTGTCACCAATACACAGATGACACAGCTCTCTCTCTCCTCTCCAAGTGAGGAAGTGGTTGTTCTGCACCAGTGCCTAGCAGCAGTAATGGACTGAGTGAGGGCCAAACAGGGCAGCATGTTGCATACTCTGCCCTAGGCACTGAAGATAAGAAGATCCCATTTTATGCCCTATAAAGTATTAATGGTCAGCCATAATGGTCACGGAAGTTAGAGAGGGTGATAATTTGCATGGGAGACTTGAATCCAGGAAAAGAAGACAATTTCAATGGTGGGACACTCCAGTTGAGTTTTGAATGCCAATGCACTGTGACTACATCAGGAAGACATGTATATAGAGACTTTCAGGTTCTCCCATGAGTAATGCTGAAACCTCCCTCTTGTGTGCAGATGATGCTATTTTGGCTATGTTAGAATAGGCACTGGAGAATGAGTTCACTATCAGTATAGATATTTTGAAAGAACTTGTTGCATATGAAGTGCTCTCTTGAATCAAGAGTATGATTCTGGGCCAGCAGCAACCCAGTTCTTAACTGTAGTTCAGCTACCAGTTAGAAACAAAATCTAACATCACAACATTCTCCTCTTTCATATATTGACAGTCACGCCCTTGTTCTCTGTGCAATGACAATTGCCATTCTGGTTATAGCAAGACCAAGAAGGAAGGGAAGCCATTTTGCTGCTATGACTGCCTTCCCTGTCCAGAAGGGAAGATTTCAAATCAAACAGGTAAGAGAGGTAGCACATACCATATCAAGAATGTTAGTCATGCTCCCAAATGGACTGTGACATGTCTCATCAGGCTATGTAGGCACTAAGTTCCCTAACATTTTAAAGGCTTCTTCACAAGTGAGTGCTGGCAGAGGATGGGATGATGGAGAAATCTGCAATGCAATGGAATCAAATGACTGAACTGAGGATACCATAGTGGCCCAGCTTTTCTCAAGACACATGGATTCTGCAGCCTTGCGGACAGTTTTTGTTTATTTGTTTTGTTTTTAACTTTCTGGAATTTTACACAAACGTATTTGTAGAAAAGTACATACATAAAAAACCAGCTGAAAATGTGCATTTCCCCATAGGCCAAAGCACAACAATGGGCATTTGGGATGGGAATTCCGCATTTGCACAAGTGCAAATTTGTGCAAATTTGGGGAATTAAAAAAAAATACAATTCCTTTAATGAGTGGACAATGGAAGAAAAGGCACCTAGCAATCCAGGAAATGCAGACAGAATGGATTTTACAAAATCTGTCCATCCCTAGTGGAAATTGCTGAATAGAAGACATGGTAATATGTCTTCTTCATGCATACATAGCATATTAATTAACAAAGCAAATGAACCAACACAAGATGACAACGTATTTAGTAAGACTGCATGGAACCATGTCCCATGAAAATAATTGGAAGCAAATTGAGGATTTTTACAGTGCTCCAGTTCCCCACCTACCCTGGCATAGCTTGAATCTGCTTTTTCTATGGCTCTTTATAGTATTCACTGCCATGATCATCAATCCTACTGCTCTTCTTCTGTGTCCTTGTTTCTTCTGCCTTCTTGTGTGATCCTAGCTGATTCAGGATCACATAATAAACAAGGTGATGCAACGCTGTTCTGTTACCAATCAGAACAGGCTACAAAAGATAACGGCTGAGAACAATGTCAACACAGGTTTTTGTCATGAGGAGGGTTTCACACTGCCAAGTCAACTGATGACTCTCTCCTATGCTGTGAAATTCCTATCCCATATAATTTGCTATTTCAGTGGAGAGACATCTTGAAAAGATGCTGGTGATATGGGCAATAGAGGGATCCCTGTGAATATGAGCAAAGTACAATAGATGAACTTGTTCATATTCAAAGTGAAGCTATATGTCAGGGGTAGACAGCAGGGTGCCCTCCAGACATTTTGAATACAACTCCCATAATCCCCTGCCAACATGGTCAGTAGTCAGGAATTATTGTAGTTGTAGTCTAAAACATCTGGAGGGTTTTATGTTGCCTTCTCCATACTAGGGATGGGTGGATTCTCTAACTTCCGCTTTGTGGGGAATCCACTCAGAGGGGGAAGCGATCCATTCCTCCCCCCAGAATCCTCCAGAGCCAGCTCCTCTCCATGCCGATTCTGCGGAGCCTCCAGCTCCATATAACTGGTGATATGGTGCTGACCACCGCCATTACCATATAGGTGCAAGAAATGAATACAGCCACAAATGGCATAGTGGACGCCACTTGCGGCCATAAAACACTTAGTTTAAGCTAAATGCTGTTTTAAAATGCTTTTTTACTGTTTTAATATAATTTTAATTATATTATTGTTTAATTTATATTTTAACTTTTGTATATTTTCATGTGTTTGAATTGTATATGTTTTAATTTTTGTAAGCCGCCTTGGGTCCCTGTACTGGGAAAAAGGTGGGATATAAATATAATGATGATGGTTTAGTGGCTAGAGTGCTGTACTGGGAGTCGGGAGATCCGGGTTCTAGTCCCCACTCAGCCATGGAAGCTCACTGGGTGACTTTGGGCCAGTCACAGACTCTCAGCCCAACCTACCTCACAGGGTTGTTGTTGTGAGGCTAAAATGGAGAGGAGGAGGATTATGTACACTGCCTTGAGTTCCTTAAAGAGGATAGAAATGTAATAATAATAAAATAAAATATAATAACAACAACATCAGCAACCATTTACCTCATTTGGGTCCACGGTGGAATTTTCCGCCATCCCTACTCCATACTAAGCATTAAAGACAGGGAAATCCAGTTTTATGCTAAACAAAGTATTATGGCTCAGTGATAATATTCAGACTAGTTGGAGATGGTGATGATTTGTGAGTGATTGTTTAATCCAGCAAAAGAATGCAATTTCAATGGTTGGGTAGTGATTCCCGTGATTGACCCTGGTCCTAAATCTTGGGCTAGTTATCGACCATCCAGAGGATTAGTCCTTGAAAATATAATTGTCGGGGAGTACATGTGTCTTTCCCCCAGGATTTGGCATTTCTGCGTTTCACAAGATTTTGACCTAATAGCTGTCACTAAAAGTTTCCTAATGAAAAAGTGTTGTTACTAGGTTGGGAAGATATGTATACATAAAACACATGTTCTTTTACAGATATGAATGACTGTTTCCAATGCCCAGAAGACCAGTATCCAAACAAGCTTCAGGATGAATGTATTCCAAAGGGTCTGAGTTTTTTGTCTTATGAAGAACCATTGGGGATCAGTTTGGCCAGTGTTGCTCTTTGCTTTTGTTTCGGAACAACATGGGTGCTTTGGATCTTCATTAAGCACCGGGACACTCCCCTAGTCAAAGCCAACAACCGGAACCTCACCTACATTCTCCTCATCTCCATCATGCTCGCCTTCCTCTGCAATTTGCTCTTCATAGGCCAGCCTGAGAAAGTCATCTGTCTCCTTAGACAAACTGCCTTTGGCGTCATCTTCTCAGTGGCGGTTTCTTGTGTGTTGGCCAAAACGGTCATTGTGGTTCTAGCTTTCGTGGCCACAAAACCAGGTTCCAACATGAGGAAATGGGTAGGGAAACGAATGGCCAATTCAATAATCCTTTTCTGCTCCCTTATTCAAGCTGCTATTTCTATTGTATGGCTGTCAACCTCTCCCCCATTCCCAGATGTCGACATGCATTCACTAACTGAAAAAATGGTCTTAGAATGTAACGAAGGGTCGGTCACCATGCTTTCCTGTTCTTTGGGCTTCATGGGTTTCCTGGCCATCGTCAGCTTCACTGTGGCTTTCCAAGCCAGGAAACTGCCAGACAGTTTCAACGAAGCCAAGTTCATCACCTTCAGCATGCTGGTCTTTTGCAGCGTCTGGGTGTCCTTTGTTCCCACCTACCTGAGCACCAAGGGGAAATATACAGTTGCTGTGGAGATATTCTCCATCTTGGCCTCCACTGCTGGATTACTGGGCTGCATCTTCTTCCCCAAATGCTATATTATTTTGCTGAGACCTGAATTAAACAGCAGAGAACGGCTAATGGGGGGAAAAAAAGAAAGAAATCAAACAAACTCAAACATATGCTAATCTCTTAAATCTAGATTTGGCTATGCCAAAGACCCAATGTAAATAATGACAATAAAGTTAGTAGTGATTACCTTGCTCCAGTTGTTTAAGTGAAAGATAGCAATGTGGCTTCTTTGGGATGTGTGCTTTCCACTGTAGTATACATTGCCTCATTAAGGAAATGTTTATGGAAACAGTGGATGTAATTCAGGAGTGAAACTTCATTAATCCATTGTTGACTTACATAATTTTTTCTTCATTTCTTTCAAGAAATACATATTTTTTTGAGACACAGTCCCAAGATGTTCATATTTAGAACCAAAAAGTGATGAACTTTTGAGAACACTCCCTTGGAATGTTTGCACAAAGCATGTGGGTGTTTGCAGTATACTTACACCTGCCATCTTGGCCATCCCTTCCCTTGCTTGACATTGACTACTTACGTTCAGTGCTGGAAAGGTGCCAAGGGTTGAAGTGGGTGCCTTCTCTCTCTTCTGGGGTTTGGACTGGAAAGCACATTCACAGAGTCCCTCACAGATATGATACACCCAGTTGGCATGCCATAGTGGCAAATGGTATTACCAGATAATGTGTGGGGATCCACAGCATGCGAGAGCTGCTTCCACTTGACATAAGCAAGTTTTGAAAGCCCCATTAGTAGTTTGTTATTGTGATGTCCAAAAACAGACACTCTGGGGTATTGATGTTTTAAATAACCCAGAGTTAACCTAACAAGAAATCTTAGGTTAACTCTGGGTTGTTTACTTGAATAGGGATGGGTGAACCCCACCCACCCCAACATCTGGTCAATGGGAGCAGTCTGCCTCTGCGAAACCCAGGTCACTTGGGGTCCAATGGATTTCCCTAGAGCCCTGGTGTGTCTGCTGGATTTCACAGGGCAGCTCTCCAGCATTATAAGGTGTGATAGGCTAATGGCAGCTGCCATTAGACTATCGTTGGAAAAAATATGGCAGTAATTGGCGTACTTTGTGCCATTTGCAGCTGTAAAGCATTTACTTCTACATAAATTGCAGCCATTGCAATACTATATTCACTTACCTGAGAGTAAGCTGCATTGGCTTCTGGACCTGCTTCTGTGTGTGTGTGTGTGTGTGTGTGTGTGTGTGTGTGTGTAGAAGGGGAGAGAGAGAGAGAGAGAGACAGAGACAGAGACAGAGACAGAGAGAGACAGAGAGAGGATTACACTGTCAATGTGATAGAAAGTTTGCTTATCACCCAGCTAAAGTATATCAAGAGCTATAGGCAAACTAAACAACCAGCTGAGGTGCCCAAATTCTTGGCGTACCTTAGGTATGCATATTGCCTGTCAGGAGAGCTGATGCTTGCATTTCTAAGGCACTGCCTAGGTACCTGTGGATAGTATAAAGGTAAGAGTACCTAGTCTTACCCCTGAATCAAAATGATACCTATTTCTTTATCAGAGGCCATTCATGGTCCCACCATTAAGAGAGGCTCCGTTGTTGTGTACACAAGACAGAAAGAGGTAGCAACACCCTGACTGTGGAACTTCTTCTTGAGAGTGGTCAATTTGCCTTCACCCCAACTGAGTTTTAGATGGGGCTGTTTTGCTGGGCCTTTGCTAAATATTGTTTTGTCTTGTTTTAAATGCAAATGTAGTAAATAAACGATAACGAATGTTCTGTTTCTGTTTTTATTTCCTTGTGATTGTATTATATTGTTGCGTAATTGCTTTAAACAATCACATGCCATGCCACCTTAAAGAAAAAAGAGCAATGATTTAGGACACCTCTTTCTTTACTTCTGAAATTAAGCTTTTATTAAAAAATAAAAGCTTATTTTCTATTCATTTCCCAGGCAGCCATTCCCCAGCCAGATGGGAGTTGTAGGCCTTCTTTAATGTTTAAACATGCATAGGATTGTGCCCTTAAAGTCAGATGAGAGGTGTTGAGAGCAGGTACATGGGCTTAGAATTCCCCACTTGTTGTTTCCCATAGCACTGTTTTGACTATTTTTTCAGTGCCTCTGATTTCTGCTCCCAGTTTACGGTGTCCATTTGGCACCACAGAACATAAAATAAGATCAAACCTCCAAATTTTACCAGTTTTATTTAGGGCACAGTCCTATGCATGTTTCAGCAGAAAGAAGTCCTACACTTCCCAGCATGGCTAGTTTGGGAATGCTGGGAGTTGTAGGACGTTTTTCCTGTCTAAGCATACATAGGATTGTGCCCTTCTATATTGAAAATTATTGGTAAGCCTCCTTTAAGGGTTGAGCACTCTCCAGTGGGATACACAATAAAAACCACAAATTTCAGGCACAGCCACTATGTAATTACTGCAAATATTATGAACTATAATTTATTGGGTTGGGGGGGGTGGAAACTGTGGAGGCAGCAAAGACTTCCTTTAGCTAGGTCAGCAAAATACCTTAGGCAGTGTCCCAGGATATGCTAAAGCAGTTGCCCCTAATACAGGTGGCCTCTCATACAATGGATTTGGGTTGAATAAAGTTGTCCCTGTAACCTGTTATATATTTCCCACATTCATTGGAGCTTCCTTTTCTTTTCTTTTCTTTTCTTTTCTTGTTGTTGTTTCTTGATCAGTATATCTTGCAGCCAGCCTAATTGTTTTACTTTACTAAGATTAATAAAAACATTGTGGGCTTCTGAACTAACCAATATGTAAAGAGAACACTTGGAATACTCGCAACTGAAATTTACATTTGATTTTGAAGTATTTCAGTTATGAAAAAAGTATCTCTTGAGAATTTTATGCACCTTTAGAAACAGTAGATCCTATTTTGTTTTCAAAGGCCTCATTTTTCTGCTTGCCTTTCCTTGCTGTCTGTCTCACTGAGAAGCAGAACAGTCCAGTAGAGAAGTGTGATGAATATGATTTCTTCTACAATGTCATAAAGAACCCCAAACTTGGAGTCGATGGTCATTTCCTCTGTAATTAGCATATTAGTCTGGCTTGCACCTCGTGCTGCTCCAAGTCCCTGGGGAGTTCTGGTGGCCTCTAGCAACCCTCTGAACAAAGACTGAAGGGCATTATTAATATCATCTGCACGATTCAGAGCTAGGGCTACATAAGGATGGCCCTCCATCAATGCTTTTTGATACCTTATACTGCACACCAACTATGTGGGAACAGGTGAATTAGTGTCTAGCGGGAAGATGGTCATTCAAGAGGGAGATATTTATGGTTTTGTTAACAGCGCTACAGCCTTAAGCTACCGCTTTGGAAAATGAATAGTAGTGAATCCATTCATATTCCTCACAAGCATTATCATACAGGAGACCTCATCACTGGTGGCATTCTTTCTCAGATCTGAACATTTTTCAGTCCCTTATCCTTTAAATGCAGCCATCTCATGAACCCCTTGATGACATCATGCAGAGTTAAATTTTTACCCATATCATTGTTCATCTTAGGAATGGGTGAACATGAAATGTTCAAGTTCAGTGAGGTTCTCCCAAGTTCTCGCAAATTCTTCCTCAAAGGTCATTTCATTTCACTTGCATTCCCGAATATGGTCAGCTTCTTCCTCTCTCTCTCTCTCTCTCTCTCTCTCTCCCTTCTCTCTCTTTAATTTCAATAAGGAAAATGAGCATTTTTCGATCAATAAAATGTACATTTTTAAAAATGTACATTTTTCCCTAATTGAAAACAATCACACTCCCTGCCCCTCCATGTGCTAAACTGTAAAAATGTAGATTGGGTTGGACAGACGAAAGCATATTTGCAAGTGTGCATATTCACATTTGCACATTTTTTGAAGAATAGGTTTGTGCAAGTGTGCACTTTTGAGTATGAACTCAAGTTTGGGAAATTGCAAAAATTTCCCAAGAACTGCATTCCAGCTTGCATTTATGTTCAGGGTTCCACTGGGAAATGTTCGTTCGAATGATTTGTGAACAAGAACAACATTCTTGTACATCTCTACATCTGTCAAGGCACTATTCATATTGAGGCTGGCCATTTTAATTGGGTTTCATTTCAAGCAAGGACTAGTTGCTTGAGCCAGTGTGGCGTAGTGGCGAGACTTCTGGACTGGGAGTCGGGAGATCCAGGTTCTGGTCCCCACTTGGCCATGAAAGCTCACTGGGTGACTTTGGGAAAGTCACAGCGTCTCAGCCCAGTCTACCTCACAGGGTTGTTGCTGTGAGGATAAAGTGGAAAGGAGGAGGAGGATTATGTATACCGCCTTGGGTTCCTTGGAGGAAAGAAGGGCTGGGGCAGTAACCAAATACAGTCCAAAATAAAATGAAGTACACAAACACACACAGCATGGGAATGAGTGGGCAGAATAGGAGGCTACAATTTGTACAAAGACCTCCTGAAAATGGGATAGAAATTTGAAGATACCTAAATCCATGTGACCCCCTTCCTAGAACAGAAAACTGAAGTGTGTTGAAACTCCTGAGTCTCAGAAGGAAGGGAAAACTGTCCTCATTTAAAAAGGGACATTTGCAGACCCCTGCCTGTGGCAAGGCGAGGAGCAAAGTGCCAAGACTGAGCTTAGTCTTGGCAAAATAAACAAAAGCAGCTGAAGAAGGATGGAATCACAGTGTCCTGTTTTCAATTGGCTCAATTTGTGTTGTGTGTTTTGTGTTGTTTTTCCAGGCTCGACCGATCGTAGTGGGGATTCAGGGGTTTCTCTCTCCCCAAGAGACATTGATGGGGTAGGCATGGGGGTGGGGTGACTTGCTGCTGTGAGAGACGGCAGCATAACAGAACTGCTCAGTCCCTGGCTGCCTAAACCTAGCACTTAAATGTGAGTCAAGTCAGCACATTAAACAAATCGTATTTGGAAAACTAATGAGATGAAGAGACAAAAGGAAGTGGAACAAAAAGGAGGCTTGGAGGTCATCTCAGAAGCAGAAGTTTGAAACAATTCTTCAGCCTTGCCAGACAAAAGGGAAAGTGATATGGCATCAGGTAAGATGAAGACACAGAAAGGAATGAAAACTAAATTGTCTAGTGAACTTAATGAGGATATGAAAACCCTTTTAAAACAATTAAGGAACGATTTCAAAACAGATTTGACTATAGCTCTAGTACTGATAAAAGAGGCATTGGCAGAAATGAAGATAAATATTAAATAAATAAATAAATAAATAAATAACAGCAAGTGAAACTTTTGATTTGGCCCAGCGCTAAGAGGCTAGAGTTCATCATATGCAGAAAGAAACAATGAACTTAAGGCCAGGAAAACGGGAAGCACCATTTTACTGATTGCCTGAGAGGGTGGGAGAGAGGAGTTAAAAGACAAGAAAGTTTTCTGCCCCTTGAAGGGAAAGGTGGTCTCACTCGTCAACCTTAAGTGCTGGAGGAACCTCTCTCTCGTGAGGCTTCTGAGCACAGCTTCTCACGCAAGGCCAATTGGGTAGACCATCTAAGTTCCACTCCTGCCTTCTCTCTCTTTGCTCTGTGTCTGAACCTGGCATCTATTCAGTCAGAATTTTCACCACCACCTCTTCTGTTTGCTGTATCTCACAGGGGTGTATGAAGAGGAACCCTCATCCTCAGCCAGCTGGGCACTTGTAACCTGAGAATCCCACTCAGACATGCCTGGATTAGCCTGGGAAAACACCTCCCCCATGCCTGGTGGTTCTCCTTCAGAATCTGAACTGCTATCCCACTCCCTGCACTCAGAAACTACCCTGACAGGTCTTGGGGGAGGACCAACTTTGCTCTGGCCACCATTTCAGAGTGATAGGTAGGCACATACATCTCATGCCTTGTGAGTGCAAACCATTGCAAGAATCTCAGGCTGGGGAACTGCCAAAGAGTTGGCATGGAAATGAAGGAGCACAGATCACTCACATTTTACCTATCAAGGGACAGACAGACACAACAGAACCCTAAAGTACAAAACAGCCACTGAAGTGTTGCACCCCCCTGCTCATGGTCCTACACAGCTGGGAATTAACATGTAATAGCACAAAAAGGGCAAAGCGGAGTGCATTGAAGAAGCCCAAGTGTATCACAGCAGAAGCTGATTTGAAGCTGAAATGCTGTGCAGTTGCGATGGAGTGAAGGGTGAAAGCGGTGAGGGGGCCAGGACTTGGCAACTGAAACCTTTAGGAGATGCAGAGAGTGGAAGCCCTACACAGAGGCTCCCAGAAATGAGCCAATTAAATGTATGGAGATTCCCCTTCAAACTGATTGTCTGGCTGAAGAGCAAAACATCTATTATAACTACTATAAAGTAAAAGGTGTCCAATATACTACTGGGGAAGAGCAGAGGGTATTTCCAAGTAATGCCAGAAAGAGCGAAGCAGCTGGGCCAAAGCCGAAAGGACAGTCAGCTGTGGATGTGTCTGGTGGTGAAAAGAAAATCCGATGCTGTAAAGAACAATATTGTTCAGGAACCTAGAATGTCAGATCAATGAATCAAGGTAAGTTGGAAGTGGTCAAACATGAGATGGCAAGATTGAACATCGACATCTTGGGAATCAGCGAAGTAAAATGGACAGGCATGGGCGAATTTAATTCAGGTGACCATCATATCTACTACTGTGGGCAAGAATCCCTTAGAAGAAATGGAGTAGCACTCATAGTCAACAAAAGGGTGGGTAAAGCAGTACTGGGGTACAATCTCAAAAATGATAGAATGATCTCAGTACGAATCCAAGGCAAACCATTCAACATCACAGTAATTCAGATCTATGCCCCAACCACTGATGCCGAAGAAGCTGAGGTTGATCGGTTCTATGAAGACCTACAACATCTTCTAGAACTAACAGCAAAAAAAGATGTCCTCTTCATCATAGGGGATTGGAATGCTAAAGTAGGAAGTCAAGATATCACTGGGATAACAGGCAGGCATGGCCTTGGTGTACAAAATGAAGCAGGACAAAAGCTAATAGAGTTTTGCCAAGAGAACATGCTGATCATAGCAAACACTCTTTTCCAACAGCACAAGAGATGACTCTACACATGGACATCACCAGATGGTTAATATCGAAATCAGATTGATTATGTCCTTTGCAGCCAAAGATGGAGAAGCTCTACACAGTCAGTCAAAAAAAGACCTGGAGCTGACTGTGGCTCAGATCATGAGCTTTTTGTTGCAAAATTTCAGCTTAAATTGAAGAATGTAGGGAAAACCACTAAACCATTCAGGTATGACCTAAATCATATCCCTTATGAATATACCGTGGAGGTGAGGAATAGATTGAAGGGATTAGACCTGATAGACAGAGCGCCTGAGGAACTATGAAGGAGGTCCGTAACATTGTTCAGGAGGCAGCAACTCAATCCATTCCAAAGAAAAAGAAATGCAAGAAAGCCAAGTGGCTGTCTGATGAGGCTTTACAAGTAGCTGAAGAAAGGGGGGAAGCGAAAAGCAAGGGAGAAAGGGGAAGATATATCCAACTGAATGCAGAGTTCCAGAGAACAGCAAGGAGAGACAAGAAGGCCTTCTTAAATGAACAATGCAAAGAAATCGAGGAAAACAAGAGAATGGGAAAGACTAGAGATCTCTTCAAGAAAATTGGAGATCTCAAGGGAACGTTTTGTGCAAAGACAGGCATGATAAAGGACAAAGAAGGCAGGGACCTAACAGAAGCAGATGAGATTAAGAAGAGGTGGAAAGAATACACAGAAGAACTATACAGGAAAGATCTGAATGTCCCTGATAGCCATGATAGTGCGGTCACTGAACTTCAGCCAGACATCCTAGAGAGTGAAGTCAAGTGGGCCTTAGGAAGCATGACTAACAACAAAGCTAGCGGAGATGACAGTATTCCAGCTTAGCTATTTAAAATCCTAAAAGAGAATGCTGTTAAAGTGCTGCATTCAATATGCCAACAAATCTGGAACACTCAACAGTGGCCACAAGACTGGAAAAGGTCAGATTACATTCCAATCCCAAAGAAGGGCAATGCCAAAGAGTGTTCAAACTACTGCACAATTGCGCTCATTTCACATGCCAGCAAGGTGATGCTCAAAATCCTACAAGCTAGGCTTCAGCAGTATGTGAACCGAGAACTACCAGAAGAACAAGCTGGGTTTCGAAGAGGCAGAGGAACTAGAGATCAAATCCCCAACGTTCGCTGGATCATGGAGAAAGCAAGAGAATTCCAGAAAAACGTCTATTTCTGCTTCATTGACTATGCTAAAGCCTTTGATTGTGTGGATCACAACAAACTGTGGCAAATTCTTAAAGTGATGGGAGTACCAGACCACCTTACCTGTCTCCTGAGAAACTTGTACGAGGGTCAAGAAGCAACAGTAAGAACCAGACATGGAACAACCGATTGGTTCAAAATTGGGAAAGGAGTACGACAAGGCTGCATATTGTCACCCTGCTTATTTAACTTATATGCAGAGTACATCATGAGAAATGCCGGGTTGGATGAATCTAGGGTTGGCGGAGAATTTCTCCCCGAAACTTCGGGGGGCCGAGCGCCAACGTGTTTGGCCCCCCGAACAAGTTTCGGGGAGAATTTCTCCACCCCCCGCCCCCCCGCCCCCCCGGGACAGGACTTACCTTTGGCGAATGTCCCTCCCGGCGGCGGGTCCGGCCGGCGGTTCGGCGGGTCTTCGTCTGGGGCGGGAGCGGCAGCTGGTCTTTCGACTGGCTGCCACCGCCGCCATTCCAAGAAAAGAAAAAAAAAAACGCCCCCATGATAGGCTACGTGACGATTAACGTAGCCTATCATGGCTAGATTTGCAAAGTCAGCCGTGATAGGCTACGTAAATCGTCACGTAGCCTATCACGGGTGACTTAAAAAAAAAGAAAAGAAAGCGCGTACGGATAATGGCGGCCCCCATAGGGAGCCGCCATTCTTGTTCCTTATTTGGTCACTGTAGTCTACGTAAATCTTTACGTAGACTACAGCGACCAAATAAGGAACGCGAATGGCGGCTCCCTATGGGGGCTGCCATTTGTGTACGGGCTTTTTTTTTTTTTTTTTAAGTCACCCATGATAGGCTATGTGATGATTTACGTAGCTTATCACAGCTGACTTTGCAGATATAGCCGTGATAGGCTAGGTTAATCGTCACGTAGCCTATCACGGGGGCATTTTTTTTTTAACTTTTTAGTTCGTGGCCGGGCGAGGCGAGGCGCCTCCTCCCCTGCTGAATTTCGGCTGGGCGAGGCGGGAAGCCTCCCCCCCGGCCTGAACTTCACAGGGGGAGCAGCGAAGTGCCTCCCCCCCACCGTGAAAAGCTTCGAGGACAGGTACGTGACTTTCGTCCATCCCTAGATGAATCACTGGTCGGAATTAAGATTGCCGGGATAATTATCCACAACCTCCGATATGCAGACGATACCACCCTAATGGCAGAAAGTGAAGAGGATCTAAAGAGCCTCTTGTTGAGGGTGAAAGAGGAGAGTGCAAAAGCTGGTTTGAAACTCAACATTAAAAAAACTAAGATCATGGCATCTGGCCCCATCACTTCCTGGGATATAGAAGGCGAAGAAATGGAAGCAGTGACAGATTTTACTTTCTTGGGCTCCAAGATCACTGCAGACGGTGACTGTAGCCATGAAATTAAAAGACGCTTGCCCCTTGGGAAGAAAGCTATGGCAAACCTAGACAGCATAATAAGAAGCAGAGACATCACCTTGCCGACAATGGTCCGTCTAATCAAAGGTATGGTTTTCCCAGTCGTAATGTATGGCTGTGAGAGCTGGACTATAAGGAAGGCTGAGCGCCGAAGAATTGCTGCTTTCGAACTGTGGTGCTGGAGAAGACTCTTACGAGTCCCCTGGACTGCAAGGAGGTCAAATCAGTCCATCCTAAAGGAAATCAACCCTGAGTGCTCATTGGAAGGACAGATACTGAAGCTGAAGCTGAAATATTTTGGCCACCTAATGTGAAGAGAAAACTCTCTGGAAAAGACCCTGATGCTGGGAAAGAGTGAAGGCAAAAGGAGAAGGGGACGACAGAGGATGAGATGGCTAGATAGCATCACTGATGCAATGAATATGAACTTGAGCACACTCCGGGAGAGAGCACTCGACAGGAAGGCCTAGCGTGCTATGGTCCATGGGGTCACGAAGAGTCAGACACGACTGAACGACTGAACAACAAAGTAAAAATAAAATGAAGACGTATGTTTCTGAGGCTGATTTAATGACACAGGATGAAGATACACTTCAAGAGAAGAAAAAGCAACAACAGTGGAAGAAAGCAGAAAGGAAACGAAAATGTTGAACACACAGTGAACCTAACTTGATAACTCCCCTACAGACATAAGGACACTGTGCATTTGATCTTTATCAGAAGGAGAGATGAGTAATTAGACTTCAACCATTATATCTTGTGCTGAACTGCATTTCTGATTGGGAAGACTCATTGATAATTAAGCTGTTGACTCACATTTCTTATCATTCGGAAATATTTAGGAAGTTTTTTGATGGGTGGAAGGCCTGGGGGAAGGAGGGATTCAGTCTCAGGAGCAAGTGCTCTTGGTCTCTTAGTGGAGTCCAGGATGGAGCAGCTCTCTGTGGAGAGCTGGAGGCTTGTTAGCCTCAATTCCAGGGGTTGGGCAAGGAGTGTGGGGGGAAGGAGGAGGGGGAGAAGGAATGGGGATGGGGAGAGGGAGTGTTGCAGACAATCCTTTCTTCATGGTTGCAACACAGTCACTTATTATTTTCTAATATCCGAAATTTAAAGTAGCGTGTAAGATGCTGGTCCAAGAAGATTAAAAGCAAGAGCTGCAGACCTAATGGTTAATATATTGGACAACGTAAACATACTTTTTTTCAATACAAATGGTCTGGGATCTCCAGCGAAACCATCTAGAATAATGCAGACCATCCAGAAACTGGGTGCTGATGTTTTATTGCTACAGGAAACACATAATAGAAAACAGTTACCATGTATTATAAACCATCCATCTTTGGGGGGACAACGCAGTGCCAGTGGAATGTTAAAATCAAGGGGAGTGGCCATAATTTTTATGAAGAGCTCTAGTTTTGAAGTTGTAGATCAGATAAAGGACTCAGATTGTAGGTATATAGTAATAAAGGGTTAATTGGGAGATAGAATATTAACCATTGCATGTTATTATGTTCCTAAAATAGCTCAAGCTGAATTTATGCAAAAATTCCTGGATAAAGTTAGGCAATTTGCATGGGCAGGAATAATCTTAGGAGGGGATACCAATTGTGTCTTGAATATAATGACTGATACAACATCAAGATCTAGAAAAAAATATCTACTGAATGGGTAAAAATTGGGAGGGTACTTAAAAAGGAGGTTCTAGTGGATGGATGGAAGTTTTTAAATCCTAAAACTATTCAACCTCCTCACATATAGATTCTATATTTATTTTGGAATCGCTTACACCACTACGATCCAGGACAGATTGTGCCCCCAACCTGGTGTCTGACTATGCTCCAATAAAAGTACCATGGGGTAATAATAACCCAATAAATAAATCCAGGATTTCGAGGTTACACAGTAATATACTCATGAATCCACAAGTTGTTGAAAACATTAAAAACGATATTAAATTCTTTTATGAAATGATTGGTATAAATGAAGTGAAGCCTATATTGCCATGGGACACTCTTAAAGCAAATCTGAGAGGGAAATTTATAATGGAGGGATCAAGACCAAAGAAAAAGAGAAGTAATTATATATATATATATATATATATATATATATATATATATATATAATTTGCAAGAAAAAATATACGTTAAAATAAAGATAATATCAGAAAAACACAATAAATCAGGCTCTAAAATATATTTACTGAACTGACACATACTAAAGCAGAATTAGACGCTTTAGATACAGGGAAAACTCATGCAGCAATGATTTATTTAAAACACTACTATGAATATGGAAATAAAATTCCTAATTTTACTTACATGTTAAAAATGAAAGCTGTTAAAAAGGCAACTACTTCTGTTAAAGCAAAAGATGGTATATTTTTAACATCACAACAAAAGACAACAATTGTGTTTAAAGAGTATTATGAGGAGTTGTATAAATCAGAAGTAGCACTAGATGTAGAAATCAAAAATAAATAAATAAAATTCAAGACTATCTCTCTTCCAAAGATATTGTACTGCTACAAGAAACATGGGTCCAGGGGAATTTGCTCTTTAATGGTTTTCTATCATATTCTATTGGAGCACTCCCTGGGGACGGACACGGAAGATGTAAAGGAGGTTTAGGAATCTTAATTGCTACGTCTTTGTGCGTAAGCACAAGGATGCTGTCATCCTATAAACAACATGCAATGGCTGTCCTTGCTCATTTTGAGTGATGGGATCTGTTGATAATAAATGTTTATCTTCCCCCTCAAAAGAAGAAATTACAGACTGGGGAAATTTGGGCAGAATTTGAAACATACATAGCAGATCTGCTCCAATCCTTTCCCAACCCAATACATATGCGACTTTGGGAGGAGACTTTAATGCCAGGATGGGTCCCTATTGTGATCATACCCTATTTTCCCAACAAAAAGCTTATCCCCCTACACCTAGTATAAATGGCCTTCCTTTTACTCGACAATCTAAAGATATAAAATCTAACTATTCTGGGCTCTTACTACATCAATTGACTACAAGGCTCAACCTGCACACTCTTAATGGTGCATTCGGGAAAGACCATCCAGAGGAATTTACCTATCTGGCGGGAACCAGAATGAGTCAAATAGACTATCTCATTGTATCAACAAACTTGATTCCCTTTTTGAAGGACATGGAGGTCATCCCAAAACTTCACAGTGATCACCTCCTGGTCTTAATGACTTGGAAAGCCCTGCACCCCTATCTACGAAGTGCCAATCTCTATATGCCTATGATACTCCCTGAGGGGGAAGCTTACTGTCATGTCAAATGGACCCCAAGGATGGACATGGAATTACAGGCCATTCTTGCATCAGACAACATGCAAAACATTAGGACATCTCTAATACTTAACACCCAAATAATGAGCCCGGTGGAATTATATCAGGAGTTAGCCCAAGAATTGAAACAAGCCTTCACTCGGAGAGTAAGGGTGCCTCAACAATGGCACCATCCACCCTCGAAGCCCCGGTTCGATAGGGAATGTGTTCAAGCAAAAAAAGCCTTACAGAAGGCCTATCAAAAGTATAAATTTAGTTCTGATCTGAAAGCGGCTCAAGATCTTCTTGAACAGAAAAAATCCTACAAACAGGCAGCTACTGATACAAAAGAAAAAAAAAGGCTTGGAAGGAGAACTCTGCGAAACTGATTCAAGCAGCCAAATCTAAGGATCCGACCATATTCTGGAGGTTGGTAAAGATCTCACCAATTTGTGGACCAACATTGCCAGTCTGCTATATTCATCCAAAGGCTTGGGAGAAGCATTTCCATCCATTATACAAGGATTGATGCTACCCATGTGGCCTGGAATATTGCACTTGAAGATGCTCTGCCCTGGCCCCCGGTCCTGGCTTCAGAAATCTATGATCTAGTTGCCTAGATGAAAACGGGCAAAGCACCGGGTGAAGATCTGATCCCTCCAGAGGTGGTCAAAAATAACTTAGAATGGTGGGGCCTGGCTCTAGCATCGCTATTCTCCTACATTGACATGACTGGGCAGACACCAGAAGATTGGGGCTGTGCCATTATTGTTCCTATATTCAAGAAGGGAAAGAGAGATGACCCCACAAATTACAGACCCATCAGTTTATTAAGTACTATCGGTAAATTATACGCCAGGCACTTATATAGGAAGCTTAAAGACTGGCTGGAACAGGATATGATATTGGCGGAGGAGCAGTCAGGCTTCAGGGAGGGTCGCTCTACCATAAATCAATGCTTGGTACTACAGCATCTCATCGAGAAATACATCTCAAACAAGGTCACCTCACTCTATGTAGCCTTTATAGACCTTAAGGCAGCTTTTGACTCTATCTCAAGGGTCAAACTATGGAAGAAATTAGAGGCCTCCAACATTGATAGGCACCTGCTCCTACTCATTCAGACTCTATATAGGGACACCTCCCTTAAGGTCAGATGTAGTGCTCACGGCCACCTTACAAAGGCTGTTCCAACAAAAAAAGGGGTCAAGCAAGGCTGCATTCTCACCCCACTTTTCACAACTTCTACATCAATTCAATGGTAGACCAGCTAAACCATACTGATTTTCATCCCCCCAAAATTGCGGGGAGTCATATAACCACTTTACTATATGCAGATGCTGCTGCTATTATCTCAAGGACTCCAACTGGGCTTACAAGAGCATTGCTGAAGTTGACTGAATACTGCGAGGAAGAAGATCTGATGACCAATTATCAAAAAACAAAAATCATGACTTTTGCAAAAAGACCCAAAATCAGATCATGGATGATAAACCAACATAAGATTGAGCAGGTTTCCCAATTCAAATATTTAGGGGTAGTCTTCCAAGCAAATGGTTCCAGGAAGGCTCACGGCGAATATGTGGCATTAAATGCACAGAGAAGCTCATCAGCAATAGCACAATTTATGAGAATGAAAGGCAACCACTATATCCCTATAGCCCTCCCATTATACCAAGCAAAAGTACTAGTGCAATTATTGTACAGCTCTCAATTGGGGCCTTTCCCGAATATCCAAACATTAGAACGTGTACAATCAAAATTTTTGAGGGCAATATTGGGTGTTCCTAGGGATGTCTCTAATGCAAAGATAAGATTAGAGACTGACCAGATCAAAATTGAAGCTAGGGTCTGGGTGGCTATTCTTGTGTACCGGCTTAGACCGTCATATTTTCCTACTGGCCTTGCCCCACTAATTTTGCAAGATGATTTTAAATCCAATTGGATTCAGTCAACTGAACAGAAAATAGCTTTCTTGGGGCTTTCCTTGTGGACTTTATTAAATATGGGTTTTGAACAGGCAATGGAGACTATCAAACAGCGTATTGCAGATATTGAGAGACAAAGTGACCTCAATAGTGCCCCAGAATTCTATCTCAGGGAGGACTATAGATACATTGTAACAGCTGCACCCTAACTTGAACAACTGGAAATGCATAAACATAGAAGGGCATTTACCTTGGCCCATCTAAATGGACTCCCCTCGGCAGTTTTGGAGGGATGGTACGAAAAGATCCCCTGGTCAGACCGCCTCTGCCCCTGTGGCATGGAACAGATAGAAACTACAGAGCACGTTTTGCTGTGGTGTATATTTTATAGAGATATTCATGCTGCACTCATCTCCCCACTGATAAATCGCTTTCTGGGACGTACAGGACAACAATATGTCGACATATTGTTGTCTGACACTAATTCGACATTTACATATAGTGTTGCCAAATTTTTTGCAGCCGCCATAGGTGTTCGAAGAAGGATGCTGAGGGAGCTCGGACTTACCTAGCTGGATGAAAGACAAAGTCTGGAGAGTAATGCCATTCACCCAATATGGCTGATATGCATTACATTAGTACTACACTGTCTTGAAGTGTCTATTAATTTGATTGGGGATATATGGCAGATAATTTTAATGTAGTTCCTTTTTTGAGCTGGTCTTTGACCGTAATAAAGTTTTATTCTATTCTTACAAAATCAAGATCTTTTTTTAAATTTATTTTGGCACAAAGATTGAATACATTTATTACATACTTTTCCATTTATTACATTTATTACCTTGGAGGTAGTGGGCTCTCCCACACTGGAGGCATTCAAGACGAGGCTGGACAGCCATCTGTCAGGGATGCTCTGACTTGGATTCCTGCACTGAGCAGGGGGTTGGACTTGATGGCCTTCTAGGCCCCTTCCAACCCTCCTATTCTAGGATTCTATGATCCTATACAGATCTATGTGGTTTTATGCCTGAGAGGCATTTGTCAGGTGTACTACGTATAGTGTTAAATATCCTGTATAATGGTAGGGATGTACAAAATTGCCCTTATCTGGCTCCGCCAGGTTCTGCTGCGGGGGGGGGGGGAGGTGCTCTGTCCCTTCCCCCAGAATCCTGGCCAGCTGGCTCTGCTCCGCGGGGACATCCGGCCGCTGGCTAGCAGGGACGCAAATGACGGCGGCCATAGCCGCCATTTGCGTCCCAGTAGTCAGCCGTGATAGGCTACATAAATCTTTACGTAGCCTATCATGACTGACTTCAAAAAAAAAAAAGAAAAATGCGCGTACGCAAATGGCGGGGGCTACAGCCGCCGACATTTGCATTCCTTATTTTGGGCCATCTTAGTCTATGTAAATATTTATGTAGACTAAGATGGCGAAAATAAGGGGAATGCAAATAGCATAGTGGACGCTATTTGCGTTCCCCTTATTTTCGTCGTTTTAGTCTACGTAAATATTTACGTAGACTAAGACAGCTCAAAATAAGGAACGCAAATGGCGGCAGCCGTAGCCGCTGCCATTTGCATACGCGCATTTGTTTTTTTTTAAAGTCAGACGTGATAGGCTACGTAAAGATTTACATAGCCTATCACGTCATTTTGTTTTTTTAAAAACCTAGCCATGATTTTTTTTTTTCCCCAAACACTGGAAATGGCGGCGGTGGCGGCAGCCGGTTGGAAGACCAGCCGCTGCTGCCACCGCAGCCACCACCACCCGGAAGATCCGCCCCAGGTAAGTCTTGTCCAGGGGGGCATCCACATTGGCAGGCCATTCCACCACGGAGTTAGGGGAGCCGAATACACTGGCATTCAGCTTCACCGAGATCCGTGGCAGAATTCTCTGACATCCCTATATAATGGTACACTGAAGAAATGGAAAAGGCTGTACTTTCTCTTGATGCACTTAAAGTGTTTGATCATGTGGAACGGAAGTATATGTTTGATCTTATGAAAGTGATGAGTATGGGTGAGACATGTATTGAAATATATATATATATATATGAAGGTGCACATTCAGTAGCAATGATTAATGGATTGGATTCTGAAAGATTTGAAATTTGTAGAGGTACAAGGCAGCATGATCCTTTATCCCCATTAATATTTGCCCTCATTATAGAGCCACTTGAAGCTTCCATTAGAGAAAATATAAATATTACAAGAATAAGGATACAAAAATAGACAGCTTAAAATCAATTGGTATGCAGATGACATACTTCTCCTCCTTTAAAATCTAATCAAAAGATTAGAGCCTTTAAAACAAATATTAGAAAATTTTGATCACTATGTGGGATTAAACATTAATTATGAAAAAAATCTAAATTAGTATGGAGAAACGTTCCTTTAGAAGAACAAAAAGAAATTAAAAGAATATCAGACTTAGATCTTTGTTATTCTAGTCTTAAATGTTTAGGAAGTTGGCTAACAAAAATACTAATCCATTAGTTTATAGAAATTATAAGAATGTTTGTAATGCTATAAAAGAAAAAAGAGAAATAGATGAAATTCATCTCTTATTACTCTATTTCACTAGTAAAAGCTCATATATTACCAACAATTTTATTCTTGTTTCAAAATACTCTTTTGCATCCAAACATTAAAAATATACAATTTTGGCAAAAAAAGATTGAAGAGGTAATTTGCATCCGGCTACATTTGGTGGATTTTAGAGTTCTAGTAAAAATCAAAGTCTGCCCACCGCTGGAATCAAGATGGAACAAACAAGTGCCTCTTGCTATCCCACTGATAAGACTTCTGCTAAATTGTGATCAACGTGCTATATTCTCAATTGTTTTAGAGATCATGTAACTCATAGTAGATGATTATCTCCCCCACAATTATCAAAATAACCATGATAATTCAACGCTTTCTTAAATTCCCTAAGTAGTCACAGTGTTCACGAGGAAAATTATGAACTCAGAGTAAAAAAGGCTATTAATATCCTGTGTGCCATTGAGACCTGGGGACAAAGGCAGGCAGTGGTCCTTATACCAATACTGTCTTTAGTTTATACTGATACTTTTTACTGAGCAAACCAGTGTGCTGTCATTCAAGTCAGGGACACTCAGTTGTCAGTGTGGGAAAAGGCAACTTGGCGTAAAGAAGGAAGAGTATCTTATGAGACAGTAATATCTGTGGTGGTGGTGGTGATGGTAGTCTTAGTGGTACTGCCTCAGGTGCAATGTAAGATTACTCTTGGTAAATGCACCATTAGTGAGCTTCTTCCTATTCTTCACAAGTATCATCAGCCAGGAGACGTCATCATGGGTGGCATTATTTTTCAGATCTACATGTTTTCCAGTCCAAGTACCTTTGAAAAGCAGCCCTCTCATGAACTCTATGATGACATTGCGTGAGTAGTTGATATTTTTTTTTAATCATATAATGCATCAGTCCAGATAATATTCTCAGACAATTTGCCGCAGGTGGTTTTTGCTTCACTCATCTGGGAAATATCTGACATTGCACCTCTTGAAGTATTATGATATTATCTTAATATCATGTTTCTTCTTCTTATCTTGTTATGATTCGCTCATTTTATCTCTTGTTGTTCACTGCTCTGGAATCTGATTGGATGAGGAGCAGTATACAAATGTGGTAAATCAATAAAATTGTTATTATTGTTGTAATTTTTGATGATGAAGATGATGATGATGAAGATGATAATTTATTCATGTATTCATGTCATGTCAGGGTCTGAAGCTTCCACTCCTTCTTCTGAATGGAGTAAGGAGTGTCATTTGCTGTTCCTGCCTATCGAACAGATCTTCCAAATAAGAACTTTCTGCACTGTCTCAAACATAAAGAATGGTGTATGTAGGGATGGGTGAGAATTCCATTTCATTTCAGTTTGATTAGTTCTCCACATTCAGGACATAAATAACTTGAGTTGTTTTTTGTTTTTGTTTTTTAAATGAATGTCGGAGAAACTGAAAGGGGCAGATTTGTGCATGGAAGGTCAATGACACTCCAACAAACATTCCATTCAACAGGTAGCTACACGTCCCTAGTGCAGGTGTTTTCAAAATATGAAGTGGGGGAGGGGGATACTTTTTCAAGTTTTGTAGAAGATGGACTGCGTGTGTACCAAATGTCAGCATTTTAAGTCATATGGAAGTACCGTATCAATTGGATGCCCCTGTGCTTCCGTTAGTGATGGCTGAGTATATTATTGCTGTGTGTGGGTGTGCAGGCCACCTTCCAGGCAGTGAGAAGTTTCAGGTGTTCCATCACTCACTCAAGGTTCAGTTCCCTGAAGATGGGTCACTGCAGGGTTATGGAGTTTCTGTGAGATAAGATTTATTAAATCCTATTCAGGTGTTATGACTCAATGAGTCCATGATTAAGAGGGAAAGGACCACATGAACTGGCCCATGCCCAATATCCTCAAATGTCCCACCCCCACCCCCTCAGTCCTCAATCTTCCCATGGTGAACAGGAAAGTCTGCAGAATTTATCATGACTTTGTGTGATCAGGAAACCTAATAAACCAAGGTTTCTGCTCCCATGGAAACTCCTACTTGCATTCAAGTGAACACAAGTAAAAGCCCTGGCATCCCTCTTCCTTTTGTGCACATATCACTTTCAGGCATAACACCTGGGCCCTGTTTCCACAACTATGGAAGGAGAAGGAAAGAGTGGCTTACTCACATTTTTCTAGGACCTGCTTTTGTCCAGGCAGGGCTCCACAGGAGTGTGCATAGCCCCATTTTAAGTTGCTTCTCCTAACATACTTCCAGGTAGGGTGTGGGGGCTGTAGATAATGTCATTTGAGTGGCAAGGGCTGCTCAACCAATAAAAGAGCCTTCCCCTCCCCCTCCAGGCTCTCCCCCCCTTTCTCCCTAATGAAGGTGCAAACTAGAAGTATTTACTTCAGATGTGTGCAAGAGAAGCTTCCTAATGAGCCCCAATCTTTCTAAACTGTTGCTGCCCTTGAGTGCTGTAATGGGGGTGGTGAAAATGATTTGCTTCCTGTGTGGGCATTTGGGAGAGAAGCCTCATTGAGCACAATGTTGCTTGTGAGCAAAGGGCTGGATGTGCCTGATCTCATCTAATCTCGGAAGCTAAGCAGGGTCAGCCCTGGTCAGTCCTTGGATGGGAGACCACCTGGCAATCAGGCATCCTGCATTGAGCAGGGGGTTGGATGCGATGGTCTTTTAGGCCCCTGCCAACCCTCCGATTCTATGATTCTATGAGTAGATACTAACTGTTTTCTGCTGGGAATCACAGGGACAGGAGACAGGAAACACCCATTGACCAGGGTCATAGTGAAAGTAGGGATGGAGGAGAATTCCACCACGGACTCCAATGAGGCTGGGTACTAAGAATCTGGCCCCCCAGAGTCAGCGGCAGAATGAAAGACTCATCTCTGCCACCTGGGGGAATCCGTGCCGGCTGGATCCTACCTCCTGCTAGCCTTCTGCTGCCGGCCGGCTCCGGCTGCTGCTGCATGTCTTCGGATGCAAATGGCGTCCGGCGTAGCAGCGCCATTTGCGTCCCTGAATTTTGCCATGATAGGCTATGTAAATCTTTACGTAGCCTATCATGGCAAAATGCAAGGACACAAATGGTGTCTGCTATGCTGGATGCTTTTTGTGGCTACAGACCGGCCGTGGCCAGAAGTCTGGCCATGGTCGGAGCCAGCCGGTGGCTCCGCGGACTCGCCGCGGAGCAGAGCTGGCCAGGCACGATTCCAGGGGGAGGACCGGATCGCCTCCTCCACCCCCATGGACGCACAGGTGGACAAGGGTGAGTACAATCCATACACCTGTAGGTGAAAGGCACACCCCTTGGCAGAGCTAGCATCCCTGAGTTCAATGCGGGGGCGGGGGGGAAGGACACAGGAACTATATCAGGGAAAACCCGACTGGAGGAAAAGAATCAGACATCAAGGAGTCTCAGGAAATCTGCCCCCCCATAACTTCTGGGGTACTGCTGAATGGCCACGATGTCATTTCTCATTTATTTACTTACTGACTGACTGACTTACTTATTTATTTATCTCATTTCTATACCGCCCAATAGCCGAAGCCCTCTGGGTGGTTCACAAAGCTAATAACCTCAACATGCAGCTGACTTGGAGTAAATTGCTGGTGGAAACACAGCCCTGAATAGGGCTAAACACACACACACACACACACACACAGGCTGAGCATAAGATGGAGAATCAAAGTACTAAGACTCCAACAGATTCCTCCTCTTCTTCGCCAGATTTCTAGGGGAACCTATAGTGCCATAGGATTTCCTGAATCTTTTTTCTTTCTCTTTATTTCCTTAGCGGACAGAGGTAAGTGGGGTTTTATACACCCCTATGGGTTTCCCACGGTTTGTCTGTCCCTTTCTCCAACTGACTTCACATTTCATGGTAGGTGTGTTGTAGGCATGCATAGTGCTTGCATCACTCTATAATGCTCCTATAAGTTTGACACATGGTTTTGAATGCTGTGAATTGTGCTTCTGAGCATGCTATCTCGTATTTTTCAAATGCACTTCCAGGTATGTTTGCCAATGTTTCTTCCCAATTCACAGTTAGCAAAACAGATCTTATAATTAGGGATGCTGGAGAATTTCACCACAGATTCCAAGGAGGCCAAATGCCAGTGCATTCGGCAACCCAGAACCCATGGGGGAACGAAGCCACCCACCCCACCACCCTGCGAAATGGGCCCGGAACAGCCTTTGTCAGCCGTTCTGCTGCTCCTCAAATGGCAGCCGCGTCTGCGGCCACCAGTCGCCTCCTTTCGAATGGTCGTGATAGGCTACATAAGTATTTATGTAGCCTATCATGGCTAATGCAGGGACACCATTTGTGTCCCTGCGGAGGCCATGATAGGCTACATAAATATGGTGTTGTTGTTCAATCATTCAGTCATGTCCGACTCTTCGTGACCCCATGGACCACAGCACACCAGGTCTTCCTGTCTTGCGCTGTCTCCCGGCATGTGCTCAAGTTCATATTCATTGCATTGGTGATGCCATCTAGCCATCTCATCCTCTGCCGTCCCCTTCTTATTTTCCTTCAGTCTTCCGCAGCATCAGGGTCTTTTCCAGGGAGTTTTTTCTTCGCATTAGGTGGCCAAAATATTTGAGCTTCAGCTTCAGTATCTGTCCTTCCAATGAGCAGTCAGGGTTGATTTCCTTTAGGATGGACTGATTGGACGTCCTTGCAGTCCAGGGGACTCGTAAGAGTCTTCTCCAGCACCACAGTTTGAAAGCATCGATTCCTCAGTGCTCAGCCTTCCTTATAGTCCAGCTCTCACAGCCATACATTCCTACTGGGAAAACCATAGCTTTGATTATGTGGACTTTTGTCGGCAAGGTGATGTCTCTGCTCTTACTATGCTGTCTAGGTTTGCCATAGCTTTCCTCCCAAGGAGCAAGCGTCTTTTAATTACATGGCTACAGTCACCGTCTGTGGTGATCTTGGAGCCCACGAAAGTAAAATATGCCACTGCTTCCATTTCTTCCCCTTCTGTATGCCAGGAAGTGATGGGGCCAGATGCCATGATTTTACTTTTTTAATGTTGAGTTTCAAACCAGCTTTTGCACTCTCCACTTTCACTCTCAACGAGAAGCTCTTAGGTCCTCTTCTCTTTCTGCCATTAGGGTGGTATCATCTGCGTATCTGAGGTTGTTGATAATTCTTCTGGCAATCTTAATTCTGACCTGTGATTCATCCAGCCCAGTGTTTCTCATGATTTACTCTGCATATAAATTAAATAAGCAGGGTGACAATATGAAGCCTTGTCGTAGTCCTTTACCAGTTTTGAACGACTCGGTTGTTCCAAGTCTGGTTGTTACTGTTGCTTCTTGACCCTCATACAGGTTTCTCAGGAGGCAGGTAAGGTGGTCTGGTACTCCCATCTCTTTAAGAATTTGCCACAGTTTGTTGTGATCCACACAATCAATGGCTTTAGTGTAGTCAATGAAGCAGAAATAGACGTTTTTCTGGAATTCTCTTGCTTTCTCCATGATCCAGCGAATGTTGTTGATTTGATCTCTAGTTCCTCTGCCTCTTCGAAACCCAGCTTGTACTTCTGGTAGTTGTCGGTTCACATACTGCTGAAGCCTAGCTTGTAGGATTTTGAGCATCACCTTGCTGGCATGTGAAATGAGCGCCATAGTACGGTAGTTCGAACAATCTTTGGCACTGCCCTTCTTTGGAATTGGAATGTAAACTGACCTATCCCAGTCTTGTGGCCATTGTTGAGTGTTCCAAATTTGTTGGCATATTGAGTACAGCACTTTAACAGCATCATCTTTTAGGATTTTAAATAGCTCAGCTGGAATACTGTCATCTCCGCTAGCTTTGTTGTTACTAATGCTTCCTAAGGCCCACTTGATTTCACTCTCGAGGATGTCCAGCTCAAGTTCAGTGACCGCAGTATCATGGCTTTCAGGGACATTAAGATCTTCCTGTATAGTTCTTCTGTGTATTCTTTCCACCACTTCTTAATCTCATCTGCTTCTGTTCAGTCCCTGCCTTCTTTGTCCTTTATCATGCCTGTCTTTGCACAAAACGTTCCCTTGAGATCTCCAATTTTCTTGCAGACATCTCTAGTCTTTCCCATTCTACTGTTTTCCTCGATTTCTTTGCATTATTCATTTAAGAAGGCCTTCTTGTCTCTCCTTGCTATTCTCTGGAAATCTGCATTCAGTTGGATGTATCTTCCCCATTCTCCCTTGCTTTTTGCTTCACTTCTTTTCTCAGCTACTTGTAAAGCCTCATCAGACAGCCACTTGGCTTTCTTGCATTTCTTTTGCTTTGGGATAGATTGAGTTGCTGCCTCCTGAACAATGTTACGGACCTCCGTCCATACTTCCTCAGGCGCTCTGTCTATCAGGTCTAATCCCTTCAATCTATTCCTCACCTCCACTGTATATTCATAGGGGATATGATTTATGTCATACCTGAATGGTTTAGTGGTTTTCCCTACGTTCTTCAATTTAAGCCAAATTTTTGCGATAATAAGCTCATGATCTGAGCTACAATCAGCTCCAGGTCTTGTTTTTACTGACTGTATGGAGCTTCTCCATCTTTGGCTGCAAAGGACATAATCAATCTGATTTCGATATTGACCATCTGGTGATGTCCATGTGTAGAGTCGCCTCTTGTGCTGTTGGAAAAGAGTGTTTGCTATGATCAGCATGTTCTCTTGGCAAAACTCTATTAGCCTTTGTCCTGCTTCATTTTGTACACCAAGGCCATGCTTGCCTGTCATCCTGGTGATTTCTTGACTTCCTACTTTAGCATTCCAATCCCCTATGATGAAGAGGACATCTTTTTTTGGTGTTAGTTCTAGAAGATGTTGTAGGTCTTCATAGAACCAATCAACCTCAGCTTCTTCGGCATCAGTGGTTGGGGCATAGACTTGAATTACTGTGAAGTGGAATGGTTTGCCACGGATTCGTACTGAGATCATTCTGTCGTTTTTGAGATTGTACCCCAGTACTGCTTTTCCCACCCTTTTATGGACTATGAGTGCTACTCCATTTCTTCTAAGGGATTCTTGCTCACAGTAGGGGATATAATGGTCACCTGAATTAAATTTGCCCATGCTTGTCCATTTTAGTTTGCTGCTTCCCAAGATGTCAATGTTCAATCTTGCCATCTCATTTTTGGCCACCTCCAGCTTGCCTTGATTCATTGATCTGACATTCCAGGTTCCTAAACAATATTGTTCTTTACAGCATCAGACTTTCTTTTCACCACCAGACATATCCACAGCTGAGTGTCCTTTCGGCCTTGGCCCAGCTGCTTCACTCTTTCTGGCGCTACTTGGAAATACCCTGTGCCCCAGTAGTATATTGGACACCTTCCGACCTGAGGGTCTCATATTCCGGCGTCGTATCATTTAGCCTTGTGATACGTTCCATGGGGTTTTCTTGGCAAGAATACTGGAGTGGGTTGCCATTTCCTTCTCCAGTGGACCACATTTTGTCAGAACTCTCCACCATGACCTGTCCGTCTTCAGTGGCCCTGCATGGCATAACTTATGGCTTCATGAGTTACGCAAGACCCTTCGCCACAACAAGGCAGTGATCCATGAAGGGGATATATATTTTGCCATGATAGGTTACGTAAATATATACGTAGCCTATCACGGCAATAGGCAGGAATGCAAATTGCGGCCGCCATAGCCTCCACCATTTGCGTCCCTGTCTTTTGCCGTGATAGGCTATGTATATGTTTACGTAGCCTATCCCGGCAAAAGTCAGGGGTGCAAATGGCGGCCGCTACGGCAGCCGCCATTTGCGTCCCTGTGCAGGCCAGCGGCTGGATGTTGGCCAGGGAGAATTTTGGGGGGAGGAACGGAGTGCCTACCCCCCACACAAATGACCCCAGATGAAACGGTGAGTTAATTTTGTACATCCCTAATTATTCTCTGCCTACACTGAGTAGTATGGAAGTCTTGATCCAACATCTAGAGTATGCCATATTCCAAAGCAAAGACTCCATGATACGGCTTTTAACTTTCATTCTAGGGTATTGACTCACAACTACCAGCATGTCCTGGCCTTGGTGTTTGCAGTAAAGGAGATCAATGGAAATCCACAGATCTTGCCCAACATCACTTTGGGCTTCAACATCTATAATAGCCTTTTCCTTGCAAGCTGGACTATTCTTGCCTCAGTGGAACTTCTTTCCACATGGAACAGATTCATCCCTAACTACAAATGTGACAGCCACAGCAATCTAGTCGGACTCCTCGGGGGACCTCACTCGAAAGTCTGCCTTCACATGGCAGCCCCCCTGGGCATCTACAAGATACCACAGGTAAGTTGTATGAATGGACGTGGAAGCTGAACATTCCACACTTCCCTTTCCTTTTAAATGTGGTCATGTGGATTGAAGATAGAAAGTGGCAAGCCTCATTACAAATCTCTATGATATGTTGCTTATGAAGAACGAACCAAGTATTTTTTTAAGTTTATGTCTCTGTATGACAAGAATGAATTCAGGCTAAGTGATATATTTGTAATGCAAGGGTTAAATGGCCTGTGGAAATGTTGAGATGCTGTCCATTCATCAATTCTAGATCCAAGTGAGACAAGAAACTATTCTTACCACTATTTAATTAAAAAAAACACTTTTAATTTTACATGTAGTGTTAAGGGCTTTCCGTGTTGACTCCATCTCCTAAATGCTGGGAAATGGTTATTTGGGCAATATTCATATGGTATGCTGTGCTATGCTGTAGTTTGTTCCAGCTTCAACAGTCAGTGGCAGAGTGGTGGACAAATCTCTTCCCGATTTGTCTCTTAACTGGACTAGAGACATGGAGTCTCAGCAGCTGAAGTTACTGTCCCATGTCACAAACATGCAACTGGCATGAGCTCCTTTTCAATCATGGTAAAAGGGCAGACTGAAGAACTCAAGTGGCTCCAGTGATTCTAAATCACCATGTATACTTGGGAAAAAGTCCCATTGGACTCAATGGGATTTATGTCTAAGTAAACAGGGTTTGTGTGGCAGATTTAGGTCCTTAGCACAAAACTCATTAAAAGAAATGAGAAAGGGAAAGAGTTCATTGATCCATATTTGATCTAATCAAGTTATTGCTCAGGTATGGATTTTGGAATGTTTCTTATGGCCCACACAGCTACCTTTGCCTTTAGTAACAGCAGGGAGTTCTGTGACACCTTAAAGAGTAAGACATTTATTATGCCAGACAGTTTTAACGAAGCCAAGTTCATCACCTTCAGCATGCTTGTCTTTTGCAGTGTCTGGGTGTCCTTTGTTCCTACCTACCTGAGCACCAAGGGGAAATATACAGTCGCTGTGGAGATTTTCTCCATCTTGGCCTCCACTGCTGGATTACTGGGCTGCATCTTCTTCCCCAAATGCTATATTATTTTGCTGAGACCTGAATTAAACAGCAGAGAACAGCTAATGGGGAAAAAGAAATAAATCAAACAAACTCAAACATATGTTGTTGTTGTTCAGTTGTTCACTCGTGTCCGACTCTTCGTGACCCCATGGACCATAGCGTGCCAGGCCTTCCTGTCCTGCACTCTCTCCTGGAGCATGCTCAAGTCCATATTCATTGCATCTGTGATGCTATATGCTAATCTCTTAAATCTAGATTTGGCTATGCCGAAGACCCATTGTAAATAATGACAATTAAGTTAGTAGTGATTACCTTGCTTCAGTTGTTTAAGTGAAAGATAGCAATGTAGTTTCTTTGGGATGCGTGCTTTCCACTGTAGTATACATTGCCTCATTAAGGAAATGTTTATGGAATCAGTGGATGTAATTCAGCAGTAAAACTTAATTAATTCATTGTTTACTTCCATAAATTTTTCTTCATTTCTTCTGAGAAATACATATTTTTTGAGACACATTCACAAGATGTTTATATTTAGAACCAAAAAGTGCTGAACTCTTGAGAACACTCAATTTAAATGTTGATGTTTATTATGGCATAAAGCTTTCGGACGCAGTTCACGTCATCAGTAGATCTTTTTGGAGTCAAAAGCATTACTGAACCACGACATACCCAAACTGGTACGAGTGACCTGGTTCACCCATCACACACTGCCATGGGTGAATTAGCTCATGATTTGCCAGGCATGAGTGGGAGTGAGTGAGCTCACCGCCTCCAACATGCTCCTCACTTCCACTTTCAATCTACAACCTATGATTGGCCTATGTGGTGGGCATGTGGGAGGCAGTGTGCTCACTCACTTCTGCTCGTGCTCAGAAAACTGTGGGTTAATTAACCCACCATAGCATTATAGATGTAAACCAGGTAGGGGTGGACGAAAGTCACTTACCTTTCGTTGAAGCTTGTTAGCGGTGGGGGGGAGGTGCTTCGCTGCTCCCCCCGCAAAGTTCAGACCGGGGGGGGGAGGCTCCCCGCCTCGCCCTGGCCGAAATTCAGGCTGGAGGGAGGCTTCCCGCCTCGCCCGGCCGTGAACTCGAAAGTTTTTTTTAAAAAAAAACACGCCCCCCTGATAGGCTACGTGATGATTAACGTAGCCTATCAGAGCTAGATCTGCAAAGTCAGCCGTGATAGGCTATGTTAATCGTCACGTAGCCTAACACGGGTGACTTTAAAAAAAAAAAAAAAGTGCGTACGCTAATGGCAGTAGACTACTTAGACTACGGCGACCAAATAAGGAACGGGAATGGCGGCTCCCTATGGGGGCCGCCATTATCCGTACGCGCTTTTTTATTATTTTTTTAAATCACCCGTGATAGGCTACGTGACGATTTACGTAGCCTATCACGGCTGACTTTGCAAATCTAGCCGTGATAGGCTATGTTAATCGTCACATAGCCTATCACGGGGGCGTTTTTTTTTTTCTTTTATTGCAATGGCGGCGGCGGCAGCCAGTCGAAAGACCGGCTGCCACTCCTGCCCCACACGAACAGCCGCTGAACCGCCGGCCGGGCCCGCCACCGGGAGGGACATTCGGCGAAGGTAAGTCCCGTCCCGGGGGGGGTGCGGGGGCGGGGGGGCAGAGGATTTCTCCACGAAACTTGTTCGGGGGGCCGAACACGTTGGCGCTCGGCCCCCCGAAGTTTCGGGGAGAAATTCTCCACCAACCCTAGCAGTGGGTAAAGGCCTGTAGAGTGGAGGCTGCCGTCCCCGCCAAGCACATTGAGGGATAACCTTATAGCCAAGTCAGTAACCCCCCCCACTTCGCTATGACAACATGACCATGTTATGCATTCTCCGTCCTCCCGAAATTGGAGGGTCATGTCATGTGTCAGTGTGTTCGCGCTCCAGAGTCAGTATTACAACATCTGGTTCTGGGTCCACCATGTGCCGGGTTAGGCAAACCCAATTGTCGATGCGTTGTCATGAAATTAGGTCAACATCTTCTGGGCCTTAGCCCTGTGGGTGCTCCATTCCCAGATCCCATCCTTGCAGCACTATCGGAGATCGGGATACTGAAGCCAGGCATGCCAGCCTGCATTCCATGGCTCTCTGTACAGGAGCCGCCTGCGACAGAGCAGGGTGTGTGTGCCGCGCATTATGCAAAACCTCAGAAATAGGATTCATGGCCCTTATCTATAGATCATTGGCCACAATTTCACTCCTCCTTAAGGAACAACAGACTATTGGGACCATAAGTCACAAGCTGACCATTTAGTCTTCCAGCCCACAAAGGTGGGTTTCACTGACTCCATGTCAGAATTTAGGTTTCGGCGTGCAAGATAGTGTTGGGCACAGATGTTTGCCTGCATTAGTAAATTAACAACCCTCTCTCTCCGGATACCCCTTTCGGGCTCCGGGGGTCATGGCCCTCCATTGGAGCTTTCCAATAAGATGTTTCCCTGTTCCACGTAGCAGCCCTAACGGAATGCAGGGTTGGTCTGGGCTCACAAGGCCGACTTGTCCTGGAGGGCCTTGATTTGCTGCAAGGTACAGGTCTGGCCCAAGGTAATCCATTTACTTATTTGGTGATCAAATTGATCGGCATGGCAAGGGCACAGCAGTAGCCCACGGCCAAACGCAAGTCAACGGATTATGCTCTGGCGGCACCTTATGGGTTTTTATGGCATGCCACGGGTCTGAGGAGGGGCCTCCTTTTTTATCACTTCAATGGTTTGCTGTTGACTTAAGGGCAATTGTGTAGTTTCCCTTAATGTGCTTCTTCCTTAGACCAGCAGACTCATTGTACGCCGGTACGGGTGCTCTTACATGGGCACGTTTTGATGTCTGGAGCTGCATGAAGAGCTTGTATGTCTTCTTCAGAATTCAGCTTCTGTCACCCTGTCACATTAAGATCCAGTGGCTCCATAGACATGGCATACGTTGGGAGTCCCCTCCTCACTCTGTCCCACCAAGTTTGTCAGTCTTCCTCCGCAGGTCCAGGTGCTGCACATTGGAGGGAATGACTTTGGCTGTAAGCCAGGCGAGGACCTGATGGAACAGGCCTTGGTTGAGATGCAGGTGGTCCGGCATACCTGGCTGGAAGTAGCCTATTGCAGCCCTCACTGCTCCCATGGATCAATGGGAAGGAATGGAATGACATTGCCAGTGGCAGGGCACGTTGGAAAGTGCACAGAGAAATGGCTTATTGCCAGGCAAATGAGGTGATGGATGCACCCCCCGCCAGGGAATTTTGTGGACATGGAGGGAGCGATACAGGTAGGACAGTGTCCACCTGTCTCATTTAGTGAATAACATATGTCTGTCTGATCTGCAAAGGGGCCTGCGGGAAGTTCTTCTGCGCAGGTGGGGGGAGTTTCAGAAGCTCTAGGCTTGTGACTCCTGTGGCGGCTAGGACAGGCAAAACAGGAAAGTAGGGATGGTGTGCATGCAGAGGCACCTTATGGTGACAGGTGACGCCTGAGGGCCCTCCGAACGGGTTGTGCGGCTCGGCGGGGGGATAAGGGTTGCCTGGGAGACCAACCCTACTCACTCACCCAGGTGTTTCGCGGCACCGGGTTGGGGGTGACACCGGAAGGTCTACCTCCCCCAGAAGGGGCAGTCCGGAGGGATGGCGAGATCACGGCTGGGTATGTTTTCACCCAAGAAGTGCCAGCTAGCCACTGACACAGTTAGATGCCCATCCTAGTTACCCCTTTGCAGCTATTTCAATAAATGTGGCCCAATTTTCAACCCAAGCTTGTTGTCTGCGTCTTCTTTAACCCATCTCCACTCGCAATTACAGCCACACCCTCTCAAACTGTTTGTGGGTACTCTTCAAATTTTACACTTAAATACATAAGCCATTACTTGTCCTTTCTCCTTCAGTATAGGCATGGACCATCCTCAAACCCTCCTCTCTTGAACTCCTATCTTTCAGATAAATTTGTTGGGATATTTTCTCAGTACAACTCATAGAATCTACTCCCCCTGATTTCTGGTTATAATGGCATAATTGGATTAATCCAACTGACCTTTAACATAGGGCCACAACTGTTCCCCTTTAATACACCTATATCATGCCCCCTCATTTGTCTTTTTTTTCCTAATTAAATTTCTATGGATTTTGTAACCTCTATGGGGACTGCCTCTGATCAGTTTGGGAGCCTTTTTCTGCACATTTTCCAGATCTACAATTTTCTTGTTGATGTGCAGAAACCAGAACTGTGTACAGTATTCCAAGTGTGGGCACACCATAGATTTGTATAAAGGTATTACAATACTGGCATTTTTATTTTTGATCCCTTTCCTAATGACCCATAACATAAAATCTGCAATTTTACACTCTCTCTCTCTATCTTACACACACACACACACACACACACACAGTTGCCACACTACAGGTCATTTTCATTGTGTTATCAGCCTAAGACCCCAAAATCTGTTTCCCAATCTCATCACCAGCTAAACCCCCATTAGTGCATATGTGACGTTAAGAATGTTTGCCTAAAGTGTATCACTTTACACATACATTGAACTGCATTTTACCATTTTAGTGCCCTTTCACTCAGTTTGCAGAGATACATCTTGAGTTTTTGCTGTTGTCTGTTTTAACCACCCTGAATAATTTGGTATCATCCACAAACCTGGCCAGCTCACAGCAAACCTCAGACTTCACATAATTTGGACGGATGTGTATAAAGATCTTTGGGGAACCCCAGTTCTTATATCCCTCCTTTGTGAGAACAGTTCATTTATTCCTTTTCTGTGCTTCCCGTTCTTTAATCAGTTACCAGTCTGTAAGAACTAGGGATGTTGTGCTGGTCTGAGAGGAGGGTGGAGTCTGGCAGTCTCCATCCCAGATCCCATTTGCTGTGCTGCCACACACTTACCGGACCCAGGCACCAAGTGCCGTGTACCCCACGAATCCCCGGCAGTCTCCTGTCCCCTTAGCAAGCTGCCATTTTGCGTAAAAATGGCAGCTCAGGGGTTTCCAGAAATGTAATGTTATGTAAATGGTGGCTGTAAAGGGGCCATTTACACAATATTACAGGCATGAATGGCCCATTTGTGCACGTAATGTTGCATAAATGGCCCCTGTGTGCAACATTACATTTCTGGAAAACGCCAAGCCACCATTGTTACACAAAATGGAGGCTCACTAAGGGGATGGGTGGCCCTGTGGCATTCACCAGGTGCTCCCCGGGCAGGTGGGCGGCAGAGGCAGTTTGGAAAGCACCCGGTGAGCGCGGATGGAGGTGAGGCTATCCAGCCCTAATAAGTACCAACCTTTTTATTCCATGACTACTAAGTTCGCCACTTGGTCAAAACCTTTTGAAATTCCAAGTACACATCCACTATGCTCGGTTGTAATGCCTGTGTTTGAATGATATTGTATCTTGATATACTGTAATTCCAGATATTTGGGGAGGGGGGTGATGTAAAGGTTCCCTCTGTGAGCCCCCCAAATTGCTTCAAGTAACATCGGATGAAACTGTACTTCCAGTTGGCACCATTCTGCAGAGCCTCCATGGGATGCTATCTCAAACAGCTTTTTAAAAGGTTGAAAAACCTTTTTATCTCTCCCCTGGAATTAAAAGGGGAGGCAAAGAGCACATCTGGATGAAGTCTTGGAAGTTTAGTCCTCTCTATGAAGGAGCAGGGGGGCTGGATTTCGAGACCTGTCTGCTGGAGCTTAATCATCGCTCAAAGTTATTTTGAAACTCCTATCTAATTAGGAGAAATCAAGACTGACATGCTCCATTGTAGTTTATGGATTAAGAAATACCAATAATATCTGAGGAATGGTTTAAGAAATACTAACAATATTTGAGGACCTGCAAGATCTCTTTGAAGAGAAGGATGGCTACATCAAGGAGAAAAAAAAGTAACCCAATCTCCGCCCCCCCCTTTAGGGATGTATGAATTGTGTACCTTCCATGTCGCTTGACTTCCGCTGTTTGCTGCCAGTACTCCGTACCATCGTTCGACGTTCGCAAGCCCCCGGAATTCTCCTCTTTTTTTTCTGCTCCAAGAATTACAAAGATAAATCCGTACCGACAGCCGTAATTCTGCATAACTTCTGTAAGTAAGGCTATTTTTCGTAGATATTTACATATTTTTCCCCTGCCCTGAGAAGTGCAGTAATTACTTTCAGCCAAAACACTTCCTTCTCCTCTGGGCTTCCCAAAAGGCCCTAGGTGTGCTTGGGGGATGCACTCTTTGTTTAAAGCAACGCTGCTTGAAAGAAAGAAAAAACCTTTTAAAATGACCATGCCAGTCTAGAGCCCTGCACGAGTATTATTCCCCCTGCTAGACTTTCTATTTCCACATCCAGCCTTGTTGGTGACATCGTGAGGCTAAAATGGAGAGGAGAACCAACTCTGTGCATATCTACTCAGAAGTAAGTCTTATTGAGTTCAATGCAACTTACTCCTACACATGTCAGCACCCCAGGGGTATTTGTAACTGGGTGGTAGTTGTCTAATAATGTTGGGCCCAGAGTGGGCTTCTTCAGGAGTGGGTGTAATACTGCATCCTTAAGGACAGCAGGGACCACCCCTTCCCATAGGGAAGAATTTATCACTCCCTGGACCCACCCAGTCATACCCCCTCGGCTAGCTTTTATTAGCCAGGAGGGACAGGGATCAAGAAGGCATGTGGTGAGTCGCATTATTGCAAGGATCTTGTCCGGATCATCAGGCTGTAACAACTGGAACTGATCCCACAAAATAAGGCAGATGGTGGCATCACACACCTCAACTGGAACTGCGCTAACAACTGCATTAAAGTTGCTGTGGAGACAAGCGAGTTTGTCCTCAAAGTACAATGCAAAAAGGTCACAGCAGGTCCTCGACGGGGCCAGGGGCCCATTTACTGGGGAAGATGTTAACAACTGCTGGACCACCTGGAAGAGCTCTGCTGGATGGCTACTTGAGGATGCAATGGAGGCAGTAAAATAAACCTTCTTTGCTGCCCACACTACCATGCAGTGGGCACGATTATGCACTCCAAAGCATGCTCGGCAATCTTCACTTTGAGTGTTGATCCTTTTGCACTCTTGTCGATGTCCAGCCACAATTCCATGAATTAGAAAGAGTAAGTTTAGAAAGTAATTTAAAGGTCATAGAAAGAAGCAGAGAAACACTCTCTACTGCAAGTAATAAAGCTTGATTATGTGAATGAAAGAGTGTAAACTATAAAATAATAAAAAGTATTGAATATAAAACATTATCAAAGAAAATAGCCTAAAAGAATTCCACCATGCATAAGGTGCACAGCATGTACAGTCCAGTCTCTCTACACACACATCCATTGTGTGTCAATTTCAGTTTCCCACAGTTTCTCATTTTCCAATCTTAAATTCAGTTTCTCCTAACTTTGAGATATTTTTTTTAAGTTCACATGAAAATTCGTATGCATTTTTGTGTGCATGTCTTCTGTAGTGGGTTTGACACTGGAAGAACTGCCAAGGAGTTAGAGATATGAATTGACACATTGTCCCATTTGCTGTTTGAATGTATGGAGCCTGGTGTACCTTCACATAGTGAGTAGATTTTTTCATGCTTTAGCTACCCAAAGGGGGCCTCTCACATGAGCTCTTTGGTATCAAGCAAGTGCGGCTCCATATGTCAACAAACCTTTCAGCTGCAAGGCCTACACCAAGCTCCCTCCTCCTGAAGTTACGGGTGTCAGGCCTTGATTCTCATGGAGGAGCTGAGAACCTCCCCTTCCCATGATGTAATGTTGGGGCCCTGTTCTCAGCATAAGGGTGACTGATTTCCCAGCCTGCAATGCTACGAGCATCTTCATGAAGCAGGGAGGGAACTATATCAGTCCGTGCTAAGAGCAGGCCAGTGTGATCTTGCTCCATGGGGGAAAGCGGGTTACCGGCCTGGAGAAACGTGTGGCTCTAAGAACAACTTCTCATCTCTCTTGGGACCTAGAGAGAAACCCAGCGATAACAGCTTCATCAGCTGATGAGATGTGGAGCTTTCTTTTCATATTTATTCTGTGTTTATTCTCTATCAATAAATGGCCATCCTTTTGTGCAAGGGGCTTTGTTTCAACTTGGTGATCGAAAATAATCTATTTTGACAGAATCAGGACCCCAGGTCAACACATCTCCAAATGCATACGTTTTTGTATGCAATGTTGCCTAATATAATGCATTTTAATGTTAATTTCACTAATGTACACATTTTTGTTTGGATATTTTGATGGGAGAATTCCATTGAGAAATTCAGAGGAGTGAAAATTTCAAAGGAGAAGTGAGTTTTGCTTTGTGTATGTGTTTGAAAGTCTAGAATTACATAAGTTCATATTAAAATGTGAACCACATGAATGTCTCTCCCATCCCTAGTTCTAAGTTGTACAGGGAACCTGCATGAGTACATAAGGCTCCCCACTTAAGAGGTTATCCCTCTAAATTTTAGGGATGGCTGAGAATTCCGCCTTGGACTCCAGTGTGACTCCTTAGGATTTAGTGATGCCAAAGACTATAGCAGAAAGCAACATTTAGTTATAAAGAATAATAAGAAAGGTAAAAAAGAACACTATGTAACCCAGCAGTATTGACAGATGCACAAAATGGTAGGTCATTATGGGAAAGTTCCCTATTTAAAAAATACAATTCAACAAAAACTGGACTATGTTTTGAGGCAGTGGGACTATTTCCCAGAGGCCTTTACCATATGGTAAAAATAATGTATTTATGATACAGCCCATTATGTACCAATTGCTCCCCAGAAGCAATGTCATTATGCCATGCCAACAATCACCCATTTTTTAAACATCAGGTTGACTAACAGGATGAATTCTGGTCAACTCCACTCTTGAATGGAACTGATTGTCTGGATCAATGTTGAATGGGCTTCAGGTTTGGCTTTGTAATGCAAACTGCCTTGATCACTCTGTGGGATGACGTCTGCCGGGAGAGGGGCAGGGGGAGCGAGACCCTGCTGATTCTCTTGGACCTCTCAGTGGCTTAAGATACCATCGCCCATGGTATCCTTCTGGATAGGCACTCTGAGCTGGGTTTTGGTAGTACTACACTGCTGTCATTCTACTCCTAGTTGGATTGAAAGGTTCTAGAAAGCGGTGCTGGGGGTTATTATTCTGCCTCTTGGCCATTATGCTATGGGTTCCACAGGACTTAGATTTATCCTGCAGGCTGTTCAACAAGGCTGTTCAGCATCTACCTGAAACTGCTCATGGAGGTATCCAGAGAGATAGGTTGAAGTGTCACCAATATGCAGATGACACCCAGCTGTATCTCTCCTCTCCAAGTGAGGAAGTGGTTGCTCTGCACCAGTGCCTAGCAGCAGTAATGGACTTGGTGAGGGCCAAAACAGGGCAGCATGTTGCATACTCTGCCCTAGGTACTGAACTGAAGATAGGAAGATCCCATTTTATGCCCTATAAAGTGTTAAGGCTCAGCCTTAATAGTCACGGAAGTTGGAGAGGCTGATAATTTGCACGGGAGACTTGAATCCAGGAAAAGAAGACAATTTCAATGGTGGGACACTCCAGTTGAGTTTTGAATGCCAATGCACTGTTACATTGCATCAGGAAGACATGTATATAGAGACTTTAAGGTTCTCTCATGAGTAATGCTGAAACCTCTCTCTTGTGTGTGGATGATGCTATTTTGGCTATGTAAGAATAAGCACCGGAGAATGAGTTCACTATCGGCATATCTATTTTCAAAGAACCCGTTGCATATGAAGTGCTCTCTTGAATCAAGAGTATGATTTTGGGCCACCCAGCTCTATCTCTCCTCTCCAAGTGAGGAAGTGGTTGTTCTGCGCCAGTGCCTAGCAGCAGTAATGGACTGGGTGAGGGCCAATAAACTGAAACTCAATCCAGACAAGACAGAGGTACTGTTAATGGGATGGGGTGGGGGTCATCTGCCTGGCTAAGTAGCACTCAACTTCTACTGGATGGGGTTGCCTTCCCCCAAATGATCAAGTTCATAGTTTGGTCATGCCGTTGGATCCAGCATTGTCACTGGAGACACAGGGCACTCTTTATCAGCTTAGGAGGATATACCAACTACAACTCCATCTGAACACAAATACCATGCCTACAGTTATCAATGCTCTGTTAACTTCTCATCTGGATTACTGCAATGCGTTATACATAGGGCTGCCTTTGAAAATGGTCCAGAAACTTCAGCTGGTCCAAAATAGGGCAGCGAGAGTATTAATGGTCATATTACACCAGTACTCTGTGATCTCCACAGATTGCAGTCTGTTTCTGGACACAATTCAAAGTGCTGGTATTAACTTTTGAGGCCCTAAGTAGCTTGGTGCCAGGTTACTTGAAGAATCACCTGCCCAGACCCTACAATCATTTTCAGAAGCCTTCCTCTAGATGCCCCTGTTAAAGGAGGTGAGACAGGTGGAAACTAAGGAAAGGGCCTTTTTCAGTGGTGGCATCCTGGTGGTGAAATGCGAAATGCCCTCCATAAAGAGGCATCTATGTTGTGGTCTTTGGGGCACCAGGTGAAGACCTTCAACCCCCACTCCCGGCTTTTTAGTCCTGTTTGAGGCCTTCAGATTATTATCATCATCATCATCATCATCACTACCATTATTATTATTATTATTATTATTATTATTTTGATATGTGATTGTGCTTTTAGACCTGCTGGTGGTTCTTACTCTGGTTTTATTTTGTTTTGATCTTTTAAAGGTTTATATTATGTTTTTATCATTCTATATTTAATTCTTTTGTGTACTGCTCATGGAACTTTAGGCATTGGGCAGTATAGAAGTATAATGTATAAATAAATAGACTATGAAAACGTTTCCTTCTGAACATTAATACGTTTGGTTCTTTCCTTCATGCACAGGAAAGACCTCTCTCCTTGTGCAATGATAATTGCCATTCCGGTTATAGTAAGACCAAGAAAGAAGGGAAGCGATTTTGCTGCTATGATTGTCTTCCACGTCCCAAAGGGAAGATTTCAAACCAGACGGGTAAGCTGTATTTAATGAATGAAATTATAAAATATGTTAGCTGTTGTCAGGGCCAGATCAAGGCCATGACGGGCTCTGGGGCTAGCCATCTGTAGTGGGCCCTTACTCTGCCCCAATACTCAATGCACACCTGGCATTTGTGCATACACACACACACACACACACACACAAAGAGTTAACACATCAAAGCACTCTCCCCCCCCACTCACACACAAGAGAGAGACACAGACTGACTCACTGACTGATCCAGACACAACAGCCAAACAGGACATACACATACACAGTCATTTTGCTGCCTGAGAAGGACCAGGAAATGCCTACCATTTCTCACTGGATGATTTGGATCGGTCACTTCCTGTCAGTCTCACCTACCTCACAAGATTGTTGTGAGTAAAAAAAAACAGGGAAGATATTTAATTTTAGCTCCTGAAGGAAAGACAGAATGTAACGGCAATAAAGCAATAAAATAAACATTTATGTACTAGGAAAACATAATTGTCTTTCACTATGATCATACCCCCCCCCCAGCATGGAAAATGGTCATTTATGCATTGAATTACTGTGTGTGTTTACATGCATGAGTGATACAGAAAAGAGGCATGTAGCATCATGTGTGTGTGTTTTAAATGGTTTTCAGATAAAGTATAAAAATAACATTTGGGATGGGCGGTATGAAATAAGGTCTGAGCTATCATGAACATATCCTGTTATTCCTGCTACCTAGTGTTTGGGGCTAGATATGCTACTGCTCAATCAAAGCTACACTAAAATTCTGGATTTCCCAATTGTTTTCTAGGGGTGGTAATCACTATTCCACAAGGGTAGAAAAAGAAGGGGAGAGTTTAAAAAGAACTAGTAAGTCCCTTCTGCAGACAAGTGGTTGCTCCACTCCTCTCTCTTTGGCCAACTGTTGACCACAGATGTGCCTTCACTCATAGGCTAAACACACCGAAAGGTGGTAGCAGGCTCGTTTCTCACTAAAGAATTGTCTGTTTCCAACAACCTGATTGGAATGTGTCTGAACATTTTGTCTCATATTTTGGGTTCTACACAGGCTAGAAACTTGCTTTTTTTAATTTGAAAGCTGGGGATTTGGGCTACCTAGTGCCCTCCCCCCTCAGATGGTGGATGGGGGACTGGAGCCCCCCTAGCCCTGCAATTGTAATAGCCATGGCTGTTGTAATAAGCACAGAAACTGGGGATAGAATGAAACACAGCTTTAATCTCCAGAGTCAGTCAACACTTTGTGCTGCAATCACAGGTCTTCCTCTGCTTCAGTATCACGCATGTGATCTTAGGGCATGCAAATTACTATTTCCTAAGAAAGAGTGATTACTGTCCCAAATAACGGGGTGTTTCCAAATGATAACTATCATTACAACTGTGATATTGCATGTGCACAGATTGGCATATAGGCACCCATTTCCATAAGTTCTAAAACATTTTTTTTTCACATCACAATGGTGGTGGGTATTGCTTCTATGCAATAGATGAATTTCACTCATCTTTGTGTCCATCCCCCCAAGCATCAATGACTGTTGTGTGTGTGTGTGTGTGAACTTGACAGTCCATAAAAAGTGCTGCTAATGTGTTTGTTTATTTATTTATGGTTCAGCTGTAATATCTAGACAAGATGGAGATAGTGATAATTCCAGGTTTGCCGTACCCAGGGAGATAATGCACTTTCAATGATGGAGTTGAGCTTACTTTTGTTCTCTGAGGTTCAAAAGTCTGAGATGCCTCTGGACATCCCAGTGTATTACAACTGCATGAGAAGTATACAAACTTGAATTTCAGAATTTGATGTAGCAGTCATCGAACAAAGCTTTGTAATGTTGAGCCTTGATTATTGCATAGGCCTCCATATACTGTAAACTATGTTTTCCTTTTGAGACATGGATGACTGTTTTCAATGCCCAGAAGATCAGTATCCAAACAATGACCAGGATTTATGCATTCCTAAATATATAATGTTTTTATCTTATGAAGAGCCTTTGGGCATCACATTTGCTGTTGTTGCACTTTCCTTTTCTTTCATCACAACCTGGGTGCTTGGGATCTTCATTAAGTATCAGGACACTCCTGTAGTTAAAGCAAACAATCAGAACCTCACCTATACTCTCCTCCTCTCCCTCCTCCTCTCCTTCCTTTGTACCTTGCTGTTCATTGGACACCCAAAGGAGATGACATGTCTCCTTCGACAAATTGTTTTTGGTATCACCTTCTCAGTGGCAGTTTCTTCTGTATTGGCCAAAACAATAATTGTGGTTCTAGCTTTCAAGGCTACCAAGCCAGGATCCAGCATGAGGAAATGGGTGGGCAAACAACTGGCCAGCTCCATTGTTTTTTCTAGCTCCCTTGTTCAAGCAATTATTTGCACTGTGTGGCTAGGAACCTCTCCTCCATTCCCAGATTTTGACATGCAGTCAGTGACAGAAGAAATTGTACTGGAATGTAACGAAGGGTCCACTATCATGTTTTATTGTGTCTTGTGGTTTTTGGTTTTCCTGGCTATTGTCAGCTTTACTGTGGCTTTCCTTGCCAGGAAGTTACCCAACAGTTTTAATGAAGCCAAATTTATCACCTTCAGCGTGTTGGTCTTTTGCAGTGTTTGGTTATTATTTGTTCCAGCCTACCTCAGCACCAAGGGGAAATACATGGTGGCTGTGGAAATCTTCTCCATGTTATCCTCCAGTGCTGGGTTACTACTCTGCATCTTTTGCCCCAAGTGCTATGTCATTTTGCTGAGGCCTGATTTGAACAATAAGCATCAGCTAATGAGAGGGAAGATGTAAAGAATATGATTCTATTGCATTATTTCAGCTTAGGTTGGTCATCATGATTACATCCCCTTGCAAGCCTTAAATTAATCACAACTAAGTTGTTCCATTGTTTTTGATGAAATGCAATCCCATTTAACTAATATTGACTCATAATATATGGTCATCATGGATGATTCCCCCCATCTTAATAGTGTGTTATTCAGCAACTCCCCCCCCATGCTATTCCATTGTGATGAGGCCTGAGCTCCAGCCAGCTAATAAGAAGAAAGCATCAAATAATCTGAAATCATAAGAACATAAGAAGAGCCATGCTGGATCAAACCAGGAGTCCATCTAGTCTAGCATTTTGTTCACACAGTTCCCAACCAGCTGTCCACCAGGAACCCTTGATTTGTATCTAGCTAAGGTTAGCCATGATCAAGTCCCATTTCTACTTCTTTCCATTGGTTTCATTTTGATTTAGTCATGCCCAAGTTTAGCTCAATCATTGCCTGAGAGACTTCTGGTTGGAGATGGTGTTGTGACTGGATCTTCATTGAGTCTCTCCTGAGTTTTAGCTTAAAAACAAACAAACAAACAAACACCCTCTTTGAGACTGTCACATTATCTGGGTATTTGCTATTAACCTTGTTTAAAGCTTTTGTTTTTTTGTTTTCTACATTTATATCTGTTTGTTGTGCTTTGGGTGGCAAGAAGGGCCATGGCTAAATCCGAAAAGGAAGAAAAGCTTAGGAATGCCATCTATGCCACCATTGCTTCCCCTCCCCCACAAAGGTTTCAAAAGATGCAACTGAAGGAGAAGAGCTGCTTGTTTTGATTTTTTTAAAAAATGTGGTTATCCTTTCAGTCAAAGCAGCTCGAACAGTTGAAATTGATTCAGGATTCCATCAATACTCTACAAAGGTCTGTAGATTTGATAGATGTTCATCTTCAAAAGATGAAGTCAAAAGTTGATGCACTTGAAGACCGGATCACTACTCATGAAACTGCAATGGAGGCCTCTCACAGTGTATTATCTGCTCGAATTTCTCAATTAGAAACTCTCACTTGGACAGCTAATCTGCATATTCTTGGCCTTAGAGAGTTGGCGACAGACCTTTGTCTTGCTGAGTTTATGAATACATTTCTGAGAGTTGCTGGCACTGCCTCCTGATTTTCCACTTGATACTGAGCACGCTTATTGTGTTCATGGTTCTACATGAGCTTCTAGAGTGGGGCCTTTTATTGTTCAGTTTCTACAGGCTTCCACTAAAGAATATCTGCTGTGTACAGCCAGGCAGAGAGGAGAGTTTATAGGGGCCAGCCAATCATAGATTATGTTTGTTTGTTTGTTTGTTTCTGATTACACTAAAGAAATTGCTGATAGAAGAAGACAGTTTACCAAGGTGAGAAATCTTGCAAAGCAAATCAATTTGCAATATCTTATCAAATATCTTACCACATTTTGCATTTTTTTCAAAGGCCAGATGAAGAAGTTGTTAAGTTCTGATACTGCAGAATCATTTCTCACTGGCATCAAATTTAAAACTAAGGAGCTATCTTCCCCAGCTCCTTGAATCTTCAGCTAGGGTTTTTTTCTTCTTCTTCTTTTGATTGCTAGCCAGTATTTCCTTGTCTGGTTTTGCATTTTCTGATAGTAAGTCTGGGCAGCAGGTCAGACTTCACTGCATCACATTCTATTGCTTCTTCCTTTTTTTCTCTCTTCTTCTTCTATTCTCCTCCCCTTTCTTTTTTTTAGGGGTGCATGAAAGTTACTTACCTGGTCTCACAGCTTGCTTCACGGTGGGGGGGAGGCGCTTTGCTGCTCCCCCCGAACTTCAGGCCAGGAGGGGAGGCTTCCCTCCTCGCCTGGCCAAAATTCAGGCTGGGGGGGAGGCTTCCCGCCTCGCCCAGCCGAAATTCAGGCCGGGGAGGAGGCGCCTCACCTCACCGGCCGCGAAATAAAAAGTTTTTTTAAAAAAACAACGCCCCCGTGATAGGCTACGTGATGATTTACGTAGCCTATCACGGCTAGATCTGCAAAGTCAGCCATGATAGGCTACATTAATCGTCACGTAGCCTATCACGGGTGACTCAAAAAAAAAAAAAAGCGCATACGCAAATGGCGGCCCCCATAGGGAGCCGCCATTCGCGTTCCTTATTTGGTCGCTGTAGTCTACGTAAAGATTTACTTAGACTGCGGCAAAAATAAGGGCAACGCAAATAGCGTTGCCCTTATTTTTGCCGTAGTCTACGTAATCTTTACATAGACTACAGTGACCAAATAAGGAACGTGAATGGCGGCTCCCTATGGGAGCTGCCATTAGCCGTACGCACTTTTTTTTTTTTTTAAAGTCACCCGTGATAGGCTACGTGACGATTAATGTAGCCTATCACGGCTGACTTTGCAAATCTAGCCATGATAGGCTACGTTAATTGTCACATAGCCTATCACGGGGGCGTTTTTTTTTTTTTTTTACTTTTATTGGAATGGCGGTGGTGGCAGCCGGTTGAAAGACCGGCTGCCGCCCCTGCCCCTGTCGACGACCTGCTGAACTGCCGCCAGGACACACCACCGGGAGGGACATTTGTGAAAGGTAAGTCCCATCCCGGGGGGGGGGTGCGGGGGGTGCTGAGAATTTCTCCCCGAAACTACTTCGGGGGGCCGAATACGTTGGCACTCGGCCCCCCAAAGTTTTGGGGAGAAATTCTCCCCCATCACTACTTTTTTTATCCTCCCTTGCATACGTATAACCACACATATATAATTTGTGTGTGCATGTGTGAATATTTACGTATGTGGATTAAACATGGGTTATACATGTAATTATCACATTAAACTTTGTTTTATAAGTTTTATCAGTAGATATATATATAGATATATATAATCTCCAAATAAAATAGTACTTTAAATACCCATTTGGTATTATTCTTATTCTTAATAATAATAATAATAATAATAATTCTTGCTGGTTAAGTCTGTTTGTAATCTTAATTTGCATAGGCATTCAATATGTTATTTAAAAATGTTTTAACTCTTTTAACCTGTTGTTTTATTCTTTATCATGTTGTTCACTGCTCTGAAATCTTCTGATGAGGAGCGGTATATAAATATTGTAAATAAATAAAATAAATAATAAATAAATGTTGGAGGGGCCTAGCTGAGTACTGTAGTTGCATGTCAGTCCAAACAGAAGGCAAATGTTTTTATTTTTTATTTTTGGTTTTTGGTTTTTGTTATTTTGTTTTGTTTTTTTGGTTGGGTTGGGGTTTTTTACACTTTTTCTTTTTTGGAATTAGATAAAAGGTTTAGACACAAATTGGATTATTTGATTTTAATTGGGGTGGTATTTTCAATTATTGTTTATACCTTTGAGTAATTTTTCCTCTCTCATTTTCTATATAATGAAAATTATTCTGATAGTGTTTGATATGGTTAGTCCTAAATATAAACTAAGGCTGCAACTGTCATACTACTTACTCTATACAATTTCATTTATTCTTTTGCAAATCTGGAAAGATGTGTTTGGGTGGAGGGGCAAATAATTTGCTTTTGCTCTTTCAATGCTTATTCTGACTTCATGGAACATCAAGGGGCTGAAAATGTAAATAAGGAGAAAATAATTCTTTCTAAGTTAAAAGAGCTAAATGTTGATATCGTCTTTTTTTTTTTTTTTACAAGAAATGCATCTGATGGCTGTAGATTAGGGATGTCGTGAGCGTCTGGTTGGAGCTCGAATCCCAGCGAGAAGTTGCCAGTTTGTCCCCCCCAGACACCAGCTCGCAGACCTGAGCTGAGCTCTTGCCTGACTTGTGGTGTGTTGAGTTGGGCAAGAGCTTGGGTGCCCGCATCCTCAGCAAAGGGAGGGGAAGAAGCCAGCGCCTCTCCTCCTTCCCCCATACTTGCTACAGCAGCAGTGGCATGGGAGAGGCTGATCATTTCCTGTAAGTTTTCCTGGCCTTACAGAAAATGACCAGCTTGTTCCTAGATGCCGCTGCTGTAGCAGGAGGGGATGGAGGGAAGAAGGAGGCACCTATCCTCTTCTCGCCCACCCCCCACCTGCTGGAGGCTAGGGCGAGAGGCTAGGGGCTGGCCGCCCAGGCCCTTTTTCCCATCCACCCCTTGACAGCTGGCATGAGGAAAAAGGGTGATGGATGCTCCAGCGCTCTCTCCCTGGCCTCCTCTAGAGAAGGCCAGGGCAAGAGGCTGGGGGGTGGCTGTGCTGAAGCCCTCCTTCCTCGTGCTGGCCCTTAACAGCTGGCATGAGGAACAGGGGCAGCTCACACAGCTCACAGGCAGGAAGGGAGAGCAAGGAAGCTTGCGGAGCAGGCCCAGGCTGTGTGAGTTCTGGGGGGCAGTTCGGCAAGCTCCCCAATCCCGGACAGAGATGGGCTTGTCTATCCCTACTGTAGATGGACACATGCTGCAAAAGGACTGGGTTGGTGAGGTTTATGTTACAGAAACTTCAACACAGTGTAAAGGGTTTGCAATTTTAATTTGTAAGCAACTTTCTATTTCAGTTCAACAGGCGATTCTTGACATTGCGGGTCATTTTTGATCCTTGTTGGGAAGTATGTGGATAAATTAATTGCTATGATCACTGCATATGGGGCTAATATTGATTCTCTGGTTATGTTTCATGATTGTTCTGCTAAACTGGTTGATATCACATATGATTATTTGATTGTGGGTGTCTTAGATACTGTCAGGGTGGAAACTGAGCCCATAAAGCCCCAGAGCACTTCTGATTCTGAGGAGGAGCAGCAATCCGTGGGAGAGGAGCGCGCTTATCTCTCAGAAGCACAGCAGCTGGCAGAGATTCCTCCTGCCAGCATTCCTGGGATAGATAGTGACCCTGGCAGTGAGACAGCGCTGGAGGGGGGCTTGCTGGATGCTCAGCGCAGACGCAGGGAGTGACGACAAATGGAGGGCACCGAAAGGAGGCACTCCGCTTGTTTGGCGCTCAAACAATGGTCGCGTCCCAAGGACCCAAGGACCCAAGGAAAAGAGGGGGGATCTCTCCCTAGCCCATAAGTTCAGGGTCTTCCCGCGCTTCTCCTTCAAATGGGGACCAACTGCCGTACCTGGAGCATAGGCTACTCTGCTATCTTTCTCCAGTGCAGTTCCTTGCTTAGTCGCTAGTGATAGTATCTGTAAGAGTCATTAAGTAATAAAGGAATAAAGCCTTGGAAAGAATCCTCATCATCTGTGTCCTGAGTTGGCTATTGGAGGGGACTGTAAAAGGCAGCTAGGGCACTCCTGACAGATACTTTGGTGGATAGGAGTACACCTCCCCCTAAGACTCAATCTGATGTGAGACTGGCCAGGCTTACATGATGGAATATGGTTTAATTGATGCTTGGAGAATTTTACATCCTGCTGATACAGAGTACACTTTCATTTCATAGGTTCACCATAATTGCTTTAGATTAGAGTATTTTTTGCTCTCTATATCTTTGGTATGTCAAATAAAAGATTGTAAGATTGACACATTGGTGGTGTCAGATCATGCCCCAGGATGTTTGGAACTGCAATATTTTGAAACTAGGGATGTACGAAAGTCACTTACCTTTTTGCGGATGTGATTCACGGTGGGGGGGGGAGGCACTCCTTCCCTCCCCCCGGAATCCTCAAGGGGGGGGAGGCGATCCGGTCCTCCCCCCCAGAATCCTGCCCGGCCAGCTCCGCTCTGTGGCAGCTCCGTGGAGCAGCCATCCAGGGCCATCCGCAGCTGGAGTTCCGGCCATGGACTGGCTGCTGCAGACACAAATGGCGGCCGCCATAGCGGCCGCCATTTGCATCCAGCCAGGCTGCCATGATAGGCTACGTAAATATTTATGTAGCCTATCACGGCAGGCAAAAAACCCCAAAAATGGCATATGCAAATAGCGGCGGCTATGGCGGCTGCCATTTGCATTCCCTATTTTTCGCTGTTTTAGCCTACGTAAATATTTACTATTACAGTGGGAAAAAAAGGGGAATGCAAATAGCATAGTGGGTGGTATTTGCGTTCCTTTTTTTCCCGCTGTTTTAGGCTACATAAATATTTTCATAGGCTAAAACGGCGAAAAATAGGGAACGCAAATGGTGGCCGCTGTAGCCACTGCCATTTGCGTAAGCTGTTTTTTTTTTTTGCCTGCCGTGATAGGCTACGTAAATACTTACGTAGCCTATTATGGCAAACAGCAGATGCAAATGGCGGCCGCAGCAGCTGGTCGAAAGACCAGCCACCGCCGCCGCCGGAACATCCGCCCCAGGTAAGCTTCGTCCCGGGGGGGGAATACATGGGGGGACGGGGGGAGGCCATTCCACCATGGATTTTGGAGGGCTGAATGCTAGTGCATTCAGCCTCACTGAAATCCATGGCGGATTTCTCCGCCATCCCTATCTGAAAACACTAGGGACTCCAATCTTTGGTGCCTTAATGTTTCTCTTCTTAGAATCATAGAATAGTAGGGTTGGAGGGAGCTTATAAGACCATCGAGTCCAACCCCCTGCTCAATGCAGGAATCTATGTCAAAGCATCCCTAAGAGATGGTTGTTCAGCTTCATCTTGAATGCCTGCAGTGTGGAAGAGTCCACCACCTCCCTAGGTAACTGATTCCATTGTCATATTGCTCTAACATTGAGGAAGTTTTCCTGATGTTCAGCCGGAATCTGGCTTCCTGTCACTTGAGCCCATTATTCTGTGTCCTGCGCTCAAGGATGATCCAAAAGAGATCCTGGCCATCCTCTGTGTGACAACCTTTCAAACACTTCAAGAGCACTATCATATCTCCCCTCAGTTTTTTCTAGGGATGTTGGACAATTCCGCCACGGACTCCCCCTGGAGTCTGTGGCGGAAAGGACTACCCCCCCTGAAATTCCCCCCGGAATGGACCTACCTGGTGGCGGTGGCGGCAGATGCGGTGGCGGCATCTCCAGGTCGTCTTCCGGCCGCTGCCAGGCTTCTGTGGCTGCAAATGGCAGCTATTGTAGTGGCCGCCATTTGCATCTGTGCCTTAGGCCATGATAGGCTACGTAAATACTTTGTGCCCCTGCTCCTTGCTGTGATAGGCTATGTAAATACTTATGTAGCCTATCATGGCCTAAGGCACGGACGCAAATGGGGGCTGACATAGTGGCCGCCATTTGCATCTGCAGCGTGGCAGCAGCAGCCGGAAGTCCGGCTGTTGCCAGGGAGGATTCTCACCATTTGCATCGCTATGGTAGCCCGTGATAGGCTACATAAATATTTACGTAGCCTATCATGGATGAAATGGGAACACAAATGGCATAGGGGACTCCATTGGCATCCCTGCTTTAGCCGTGATAGGCTATGTAAATATTTACGTAGCCTATCACGGGCTACCATAGGGATGCAAATAGAGTCCCCTACTCAGGACGCCTTTTGCATCAGCACCAGCCTGGCAGCAGCCAGGTAGGCTCCATTTCACGTGGCTTTTGTGGGGTGGAGGGGCGGGGATCCATTCTGCCATGGATTCCAGGGGGCTGAATTCACTGGAATTCAGCCCCCCTGGGATCCATGGCAGAATTCTCTAACATCCCTACCGATCGGAGATAGGGTTTACTCTAGTGTATTAAGCAATTGACAATTTTGATGGTGCCGGGTTAATTACTTATTTGGGAATAATTATCCCTAGAAATAACTCAAATGATTAAGTTAAATTTAAATAAGTTGATTAATGATATTTCACTAGATATAGATAGATGGGCATCTTTAAAGTTGAGTTTATGGGGGGAAGGTTAATACACGTAAGATAAATACTACACCTCGAATTGTTTACATTATATATGGGATCCCCTTGCTTATACCTGGCAAATATTTCCAGAAATTTAATGCTTTGTTTCATAAATTCTTTTGAGGTTCCTTTCCACCAAGAATATCTTTGAAAATGATGCAACTTCCGATTAAAGAAGGTGGGTTTGGTTTTTCTGGATCTTGCTACGTATCATCAGGCTTATTTGTTGACCTATACTAATTTTTTGTCTTTTCCACTCAGGTTTGATTGTTTGTTTTGGAATCTTCCTGTCTGGGACCTTTCTCCAAATGGATGGCATTAGATTCCTGGCATATTAAGGTGGATAGAGCTCCTCCCACAATCTTGGCGGTTAGAGATGTGTGGTGTATAATATCACACCAACTACGGTTTGACCTATTTTCCCATGCCAAATTGACTTTATGGGGAAATCAAGATCTAAGAATAAGAAAGAAAATGTTTCGGTGGTGGACCTGGACAGATAAATAATCTTTGCCCTGTATCAATTATTGGGTGTTGATTATGAGTTTTTGCCATTTTCAACTTTGCGAGATAAATTTGATTTGCCTGCTACAGTGTATTTGCAATTGAAACAGTTGTTAGTAATTAGATTTGTTCCAGCTGCTTTTACTGCCTTGGAGTCCCCTTTGCAATTGGAAACACTTATTAAAGCTGACCAGGTATATAGACCCATGATTCACGTTTACAAATACTTATTATCAGTGAATAAATATGATAAATGGGGTCTACAGCATGAATGGAACAGGGAATTAGAATGTCCTGGTTTGCCTAATCAATGGACTGCCATTTTGGCATGTATATTTGAGATCTCTATAGACCTCTGGTGACGTCTTATTCAGCAAAGACTTTTGTTTCAGGTTTACTGGCTGCCACAAAGTCTCTTTAAGAACAGTTTGCCAAACTCGGTGAATTGTTGGAGGTGTAATGCAGGTAATGCTTCTTTTATTCATCTTTTATTCATATGTTTTGGAAATGCACAACAGCTGTTTCATTTTGGGATGAAGTTATCATACAGCTAAACTTTGTGTTGGGACGTTCTTTAAAATTTACTGATGTACATGTCGTCTTCAACTATTTACCTGCTTTTTTGGAAGGCCTGGCGTGCTATGGTCCATGGGGTCACGAAGAGTCGGACATGACTGAACGACTGAACAACAACAACAACACAGTCAGCATAAATTGATTTTTCGTGCCCTCTTGGCTGCTAAATGACTGATACTACAATACTGGAAGGATAAAAGCTAACCACCTATACACAATGGATTGAAGACTTAACAACACTAGCAACATTTAAAAGAGTGGTATATATGTTGGCCCGCCTGGGCTTATGGGCTTATATAAGCAAATGGGCTTATATTTGGATATCTGGTCTGCTTTTACTGAAGTTTATGTGTAATCTATTCCCCCCTCCTTTTTTTTCTTCCTAGAATGATGTAATATTTGAAAATGAGGACTTCAGAGTATGTTGTTATATTTCAATTTTTTAGTTTTGTTATGTTTTTGCTTGTTTTGTTTTGTTGAAACAATAAAAAAGATTTTAAAAATAATTGCCTTACTGTGCTGTTTTCTTATGCAGCTCCACATCGGTGTTGAAATTTATTTATTGTATCTATTCATTTGATTTGTACCCCACCTTTCTACCAATAAAATGGCACTCAAGACAGCTGTAGTGTAAAGTATGGATTAAAGTAAGAGTCATCTTAAATTTATCTATCATATTTACTTTAAATTCTGTTCATACTTCCTACATGAAACAAGGCTTCTGTGGGAAATTCAGTCTGTCCAACAGAAATGTGCTGAATAGTTGTTGAGGTAATAATTGTAATTTAGAGAGACTTCCTGTTAGAGCCATGTGCAAGGTAGATGAGGTTATAAAATAAACCCTCATAGTAAATTGGAATTAGCAGAGCCAACTACATCAGTCTTCTGCTTTTGTATATTTCTGTTTATATGTTTTAACTGTACACATTTTAATGCTATAAATCTGCCTTGAGTCCCAGTATTTGGAAAAAGGTGGAATGATAATAATAATAATAATAATACTTTTTCTTAATAGTTTTTTTAAAATAAACCTTTTTCTACATACTGAAATCTTATTGATATAGAATGTTCTTCTGTATTGTAAATTACTTCTAAATGAGTTCAAACATGTCTCATCCACACCATGGTCTATTCAGTGTATAATAAAACAAAATTATTTTATTATACAGCAGTCCATATACTGCTTTTCTAGTGTTATTTCCTGCTTTTTATTGTGTATTATCCAAAATACTACAACAGATGTGTGCTATGAGGTATAAATGTGCAAGAGGGATATAGCATCGCCATGATGAGATAGTAACAATATGACACAAGGTGTAGATCTGGCCATGGTGTTGTATAGGGTTTATGGTCCAAGATATATTGGGCTTATTTTTTATTTTTTTATACACATGTGTATTCAGGTATTCAGAACATCCCTCTGTTTGTTGGTTACTTTGTTTTGTATTTTACTCATTTGGGGAGCTGCTGCTGCTGCTGCTGCTGCTGCAGCTTCTTCTTCTTCTTCTTCTTCTTCTTCTTCTTCTTCTTCTTCTTCTTCTTCTTCTTCTTCTTCTTGACCAAGATATTTAGACATAACCCCTGCAAGATATTGACTAATTATATTACTTCCTGAGTTCGAGCAAAGGATGTGCCTGATCTCATCTGATCTCAGAAGCTAAGCAGGGTCAGCCCTGGTTAGTACTTGGATGGGAGATTGCCTGGGAATCAGGCTTCCTGTACTGAGCAGGGGGTTGGACACAATGGTCTTGTAGGCCCCTTCCAACCCTATGATTCTATGATTCTTTGGAATCTTGAATGAAGCATAAGATGAACAGAAATGTGTAAAAGTTTTTGAACTTAGCAATACAAAATTGCAAAATATTTGTTACTGAATGACTAACAGACCAGTCCTATGCTGCAAACTGCAATTATGCTGGGGACTGGAGATAAAATGCTGCTACATGGGTGGAATGGCTATCATATCCAATACATGCTCAGCCTAGGACAAGAAGAAAAAACATGGTGGAAATGGGAGGAAAAGAATAGTACCCCAAAGTGGTTGGTTTATCTAGTGTTCTGTCAGCATAGTGGGAATTCCAAGTAAACTTCAGTCACTGTAATTACAATTTAGGAATGTGTGAGATTTTTAAATGTGAATTCACCAAATATGCACCTGCCAGATGAATGAGTGAACTGGAACAGAGTTGTGCACCCAAAAAAATCCACTTTTCTGAATTTAACACTACACTTCTCCACTCCCCAAAAATATGCCCCCAAATGCAAACACCAGGGACAAGTGTCCATAAAATATGTGCACAATATTTAAAATGACACAGTGAAACAGATTACTATGGATGAAATAGCTTGCAAAACGCATACATTAGCAAAGGATGTACATAAAACTGCATGCATTTGAAGGGGGAAAGTGAACACAAAAATGTGTGTATTAGGAGGCATGCGCTCAAAAATACATGCAGACCTTTAAAAATAAGATTTATACATTGACATAGAAGTGGTCCAAAACAAAGATGGCTGGAAAAAAATGAGGAACTGAATGGAATCAAAATTGACAGATTCACCCATCCTATCCAGTACAGGATGGCACCCTAAGGTTTTGTGTTTTAGTATTCTGATTTGAAAAGCTATCCCAGTTGGAATTTGTACAAAATATTATTCCATACCTCCTAATAAATATATTGAAACTCCTCCTTCCCTGTGGTAGTTTTTACATTTCTTTTTGAAGTTCTCATTATTTTAGTTGTATTTTCTTGTTAAGGACCTTTACAGGCCTTTGTTTTTCTTGCTGTCCCACTGAAGAGATTATGGGGGGGGGGAAATAGGTGAGATGTGATGGATATGTTTTCTTCAGCCATGTTGAAAACTCTGGATAGATAATGATCCCCCTTGTAATTATCAAATTAACCATGATCGCTTCCACTTCTTCTCCAAATCCCTAGAGAGTTCAAGCAGCCACTAACAAAATTATGAACCAAGACTGAAGAAGGCTATTAATATCCATCGTACTGTTCTGAGTTGGGAAAGAGACAGATGGGACTCTGTCGGTCTGATCACTGGTACTTTACACTGTATAGTCCAAGTTCCAAATCAGCCAAAAGTTTTACCAGGATGTGCTACTCAAGAATATTCATAAGACTAAATGGGAACATGTGAAGTGGTGTCTAGAAGGAAGATTGTTTCCTGCACACAAAATGGTAGTATACGTGGGTATGTTATTATTGCTGCTATCTGAGGTGGTATACCATGCTCCCATTGTCAATTGCACCATTAATGAGCCCCTTCCAATTCTTCACCAGTATGATCAGTCAGGAGAACTCACCATTGCAAGCATTATGTCTCAGATCTACATCACATCGGAGCCGGTAATGTTCAGGAGGCATCCATCTGAGGAATTGGTTGGCGGGCTCATGTAAGGAGGTATTTTTCTTAAGCATGTTGTACATTTGTACATATAATGCTCCTAGGTAGTTTGGGCCTATACGTTGGCATTACTTTCAGTAGTGTGGGGAATAATTGCACCTTCCTCTTTCTTTACAGAAAGGCAGCCTATTCCTGTCTATGGTACACTTATTAATAGTAATGCTATCAGAGATGAAATAGTCAGAGTAGCATGGTCTAGATAGGCATACATTCATTTGGACATATTTTCTAAGCACAGCCACAGATGGTCAGAAGCATAGTCAGGAACATATGACATCCATTGGCATCATTGGCATCAACTGCATTTTTTTCCCTTTCTTTACCCCCCACCCCACCCCCATCCATGGGTGGAGATATTCAGGAAAAATGGTGGGGAGAGCTTTAACCCTCTCCCTCTCCTCCTGGAGTGCAGTAGTCCTGATCAAAATCCAGGCTGTGCATGCTTAATACTATGCTAGAAGGTTTTTTTTGTTTTTGTTTCTAGGAATGACATGCTACACGATTAGCTTATTATGTACTTCAGGTCTTAGAAAAATCCTAATGTCTGATAAGACAACACAATTGCTGCACCCTGGCATTCCATTCCAAATAAAGTTTTAGCTGCTTTGTATTGGAATGTAGTCCGCTATCATAAAGTAACTATCATTTCCTGAGCATTGAGTGTTCCATGGTATGCGTGGGTATGTTTTTAAGCAAACCAACAACACACATCCTTTTCAGAATGTTCTAGACATTAGGGCAATGGGATATGTGGGTACCAAACATTCAGCTTTCTAAGTCATGTAAAACTGACTTACCAACTTTGACACCTTGTGGGTCACTGATAAAGTCAGGGCCAAGGTTTTTTGCTTGTTTTGTACATAAAGGTTTGGATATAGGATCTGCCTTCCACAGATGGAAGGTTTCCTACTGTGGAAGGGGCCACTGGTCAATCTTCAGGGATCCCCCCTTCACCCTGCACCACAGCCTATTCCATTCAGCCATGTCCCTGAACCATCTGTGTAATGTTCGGGGGGCGGGGTGGTGGAGGGGCTGCCATGGGGAAGATGGGAGAAGGGGATCTGCTACAGCCTTCCCAGTTGAATGTGCCTAAATTTGGATCCAATCCAGTATTTTTAACTAATCATTCTCTAACAATTAACACAAGAGGTTTCAAAACAAAGGCTAAAGATAGTATAATCATTAGGGCTGTGCAGGGAACCCCCAATCTGAAAGCAGAAGCAATGTGCAGCCGCCACTGCCCGCCACCATCTCCTGAGGCTTGGACATGCAGCGACTCTTCTTGCAGGGAGTTGCCATTTTTAAAAATCCAGGAAGTTCCAGAAGTTGCCATTTCAAAAATGGCGACTCCCTGCAAGAAGAGTCGCCGCGCATCCAGGCCTCAGGAAATGGCGGCGGCGGGCAGCATGGCAGTGGAGAAGGCAGATAAGGCGGCAGTGGTGGCATGGCGGTGGCAAGAAGAAGGCGGCTCAGGTAAGGATCTGAGGCCCAAACCTGGAGTCGAAGCAGGCCGCTTCGGGCCACTTTGTGCCCCTTCTGAGGCAAAGCAGAGGGGGCATGAAGCAGTGCACAGCCCTACTAATAATCACATTTGATCCTTGTTTTGAATGCTGTGTATGTTTAGATGTAGCTTTCAAAGTGGTGCTGCTGCTAGGCTGATATTCAGAGAAGTGAAAAATCTCTAGACTAGGGCCAAACAATTTCTGCTAGTGAAATACATTATTGAAGATATACTGAATTGAAAAAGAAGTGGTATGAGTTTTTGAAGCAAAGGCACTGTCATGAAGAACGTATATGTCATTGCAGTATACTGACTCAAAACTACCAGCACATCCTGGCCTTGGCATTTGCTGTAAAGGAAATCAATCAAAATTCCCTGATCCTACCCAATGTCACCCTGGGCTTTCACATCTCTAACAGCCATTTCCTTGCAAGCTGGACCCATTATGCTTCAATGGAACTTCTCTCCACACAGGGCAAATTCATACCTAACTACAAATGTGATGTCAAGAACAATCCAGTTGCTGTCATTGGGGGACCTAACTCTGACACTGATCTCCACATGGCAACCATTCTGAGCATATACAAGATTCCACAAGTAAGATGCATGCTGACATAAGGTGCATTTCTCTCCTTCCTAATATAGGTGGTCTTGTCATTGATCTGGACATAGAAAGTGGTATGACTGAAAGGTAGAAGCAATCATGGATGGTGCTTGAAGGTTGACTCCTGACCAAGGAAAATATTCCTTATGCTTAATTTGGAGCTGTGAAATAAAATTAAGTAATCAATAAATACTCATTTTTTAAAAAAAATCACCACTGTCTATGACCTGGTACTTTGGTTGTCCTGTGAGGTTACCTTAGCCAAGAGAGAGAGACTGGGGGAATGCAACTATCTAGGTTCTCATAGATTTCTCAGTGGCTTTCAATACTGTCAACCATGCTGTCCTTCTGGATAAGCTGCCTGAGTTGGGTACACTTTTTTTTTGCAGTGGTTCCATTCCTACTAGGATGGTCATTTCCAGAAGGTACTGCTTGGAGATTACAGTTCTGTTCTGTGGCAATTGTTTCACGGGGTTCCACAGGGCACAATATTATTGCCCATGCTAGTTAACATCTACATGAAATCAATTGGGGGGGGGGCTTAATCTGGGGATGTGGACTGAGGTGACATCAATGTGCAGATGATACCCAACTCTATCTCTCCTTTTCATCTAATCAAATGGAGGCAGGAAATGATCTGAATCAGTGTCTGACCAGGGCAATAGCCAATAAACTATAGCTCCATCCAGATAAGATGGAGTTACTCTTAGTAGGTGGTATTCAACCTGTTCTGGAGGGGATTGCTCTCCCTCTGTAGGATCAGGTGCAAAGTTTGGGGGTGTTCCTGAATCTCCCATGGTTATTTGAGACACAGGTGGAATCAGTGGCTAGGAGTGCCTTTTATCTGCTTAGGCTGGAATCCTATCTATCTCGGAAGGATAGCTTGGCAAATTCCATGCTCTGTTAACATCCCCTCCTAGCTGGATTACTGCAATACATTGTATGTGGAGCTATCTTTGAAAATGGCTCGGAAAGTTCAGTTAGTCCAAAATAGCTGCTAGGCTACTAACTGAGACTAGTTGGGATGATCATATGATGCCAGTCCTTCATCAACTGCACTGGCTTCCAGTCCATTTCTGGGTCCACTTCAAAGTGTTTGTGATCACCATTGTTGGTGCTGACCATTAAAGTAGCCTCCCAGGATTTATCTGAGCAATAAAACTTTTTTGCATCCAGGACTGTGTCTCTCCATTTCACAATGTATTTTTGGATGTTCTCCAGTTTTCCTGACTGACATTGACCATTCAAGTCCTAAATGGCTTCAGGCCAGAGAATCTAAAGGAACATCTGCTCCCATATGAACCTACTAGCTTAGGCTGGTACACCAACTACACCCTTATCTGGACAGAGATAGCCTAGCTACAGTTATCCATGCTCTGATAACTTCTTGTGTAGATTACTGTAATGCGTTATATGTGGGGCTGCCTTTGAAAATGGTACGGAAATTTCAGCTAGTCCAAAATAGGGCAGCAAGATTGTTAACAAGGACTGGCCAATGAGATAACATTACACCAGTACTTTTCCAGCTGCACTGGCTGCCAGTCCATTTCTGGGCCCAATTCAAAGTGCTGGTATTAGCTTTCAAAGCCCTTAATGGCTTGGGGCCAGGTTATCTGAAGGATCGTCTCCTCCCATATGTGCTTGCCAGGACCCTAAGATCATTCTCAGCAGTACTTTTCCATGAGTCCCAGTCAAAGGACGTGAGGCAGGTGGCTACCAGGAAGAGGGCCTTTTCTGCTGTGGCACCCCGGCTCTGGAATGAGCTCCCTAGAGAGGTTCGCCCGGCACCTACATTGTATTCATTTTGGAGATAGGGGGAAGACCTTTTTTTTCTCCCAGGCATTTTAGCATTTTAGCTTCCTAGTCTTTTAGCTCAAGAGAGATGACATAAGAACATAGGAAGAGCCATGCTGGATCAGACCAAGAAGAAGAGACGACCTTCTCAGTCGTGCTGTCCTGTTTATGGAATTCTCTCCAGAAGGAGGCTGCCCTCATGCGCACACTGTTATCTTTTCAGTGCCAGGCAAAGCTCTGCTCCCAGGCATTTTAGTTTTTTATATTGCAATTTAAATTTTTGGATGCCTTTAAAATCTTTGTTCTATCTATCATTATTGTTTTCAACTTATTTCTAACCCTTTTTGTGTGTGTGAGCCACCTTGAGAATGCTGTTGTTATAGGGCAGCATATAAATAAAATATCCAGGACATTAGATTGAGGGCAGCTCAACATTCTCTCAAGCTACATTAATGCAGAATGTCTTCAGTGTTAGGGTGAACATTTCAGGTCAGCAAGATCTAGTAGTAAAGCTTGACTTGGGCTGTTCTACTTCAGAAAGCAGAGAGGAGATGTAAGGCACAATCCTATGTATGATAAGAGAGAGAAAAGAGAAACTCCCAGCATTCCCAAGCCAGCTGGGGAATGCTCAGCATTGTAGGACTTTTTTTTCTCTGTAAACATGCATAGGATTGCACCCTTAATCTAGCAATGGTTCCCCATCAAAGGAAGGAAGGAAGGAAGGAAGGAAGGAAGGAAGGAAGGAAGGAAGATATACCCTGAAAATGTTCAAGAAATAAAAAAAAGATGGTTCAGGTTAGCATTCTGCTTAGAGCTGGGCCAAAACATTTGGACCTAGTCCTTTTTGTCAATGGGAGGAGATGGATTGCAGATTAACCATGCCCCTGAAATTCGGGCCTGGGGGACTTTGCCTAATTTTGAGGGGGTAATGGTTTACCTTATTCAGAGGAGATAGCTGTGGGTGGTTGGGTGTATTTTTTTCTGTTTAAAACTTGTTTAAAAGCCTCCTGTTGCCGCTGGTATAAGTAGCAATGCTCTCCGCAACCCGCAGCCCTTCATGGGGAAAAGGCTACATAGCCTTGCCTCGCCTACCCACAGCAAGGAGGCCTTAAAAAAAATGTTTAAAACAGGGGGGATGAAAACAAGTTCTCAGCTACCTCATCTGAAGAAAGGGAAGCTGTCACCTTCCCCCAAATTTCCACTAAGATATCCCACTTCCTGGCGCGCACACATACACACACACACACACACATTTTTAGAAGGAGGTGGAAAGGTGGGGGATTTCTGCTGTAATTCTGTCTGATATTCTGTATTCTGTAGAGTAGGGATGCACAAAAGTGACTTACCTTACCCTTAAGGAGCGCCTCCAGCAGCACCAGACAGGCCGCTTAACAAGATCAGCCTCAGATGGCCTTCTCTCTGTCCCATCAGCCAGGACAGCTAGGCTGGTGGGGACGAGGGAGAGGGCCTTTTCTGTAGTGGCCCCGACTCTGTGGAACTCCCTCCCTAGGGAACTCTGTCATGCCCCCTCTTTAATGAGCTTCCGCCGTGCATTAAAAACGTGGTTGTTCAGGCAGACATTTGGGGTGGGTTAGGGTATTTTAGAAAATGTTTTTATTGTAGAATTTTATTGTTTTAAACTGTTTTATTGTATGTTGTATATCGCCCAGAGTGGCTGGGTGACCAACCAGATGGGCGATTAATAAATTAATAATAATAATAAAAAATACCTTTTGCGGATTATGTTGATGGGGGGGGAGGCATTCTGTCCCTCCCCCTGGAAACCTGGCTGGGGGGGAGGCGCTCCGTTCCTCCCCCCCGGAATCCTCAAACGGCCGGCTGTGCTCCGCGGCAGCTCAGCGGAGCAGCTGGCCAGGCCCGGCCCGGCCAGGCCAGAGCTGCCCGCAGCCGGATTTCCAGCCGCAGAGGGCTCTGGATAAAAACAAACAAACTAACAACGCGTACGCAAATGGCGGTGGCTACGGCCGCCGCCATTTGCGTTCCTTCTTTATACTGTCTTAATCTACGTAAATATTTATGTAGACTATGATGGCGAAAATCAAGGGGAACGCAAATAGCCTAGCGGGCGCCATTTGCGTCCCCTTTTGATTCGCCGTTTTAGTCTATGTAAAGATTTACGTAGGCTGAAACGGTGAATGAAAAAGGGACGCAAATAGCGCCTGCTACACTATTTACGTTCCCCTTGATTTTCGCCATCATAGTCTACGTAAATATTTACATAGATTAAGACGGCCAAAAAGAAGGAACGCAAATGGCGGCGGCCATGTCCACCGCCATTTGCATACACATTTTTTTTTTAACCCACCCCCAACCATGATAGGCTACGTAAAGATTTACGTAGCCTATCGCGTCTTTTCTTTCTTTTTTTTTAAACCTAGCCATGATAGGCTACGTAAATCTTTACATAGCCTATCAAGTCTCTTTTTTTTCCCCCACAAGCCTGGAAATGGTGGCGGTGGCAGCCGGTCGGAAGACCGGCCACTGCCGCCGCCTTCGACGGAGCCGCCGCCAGAGCTGCCGCTGCCTGGAAGATCCACCCCAGGTAAATCTTGTCCCGGGGGGGGGGATCCGCGGGGGGGTGGGGGGGTGGCAGGCCGTTCCGCCACGGAGTTCGGGGGGCCAAATGCACTGGCATTCGGCCTCACCAAGATCTGTGGCAGAATTCTCTGACATCCCTACTGTAGAGAGGTTTTGTTATGGGAGAACATTCTAAAGAATCTGTTCTCAGTTGATGTTTGGAGACACGCATGCAAGAACTCGCACATATGTGGGCACACGTCTTATTGATCATGGAATATCTGTTCTCTCCCCACCTCCCATTATTTCCGTTAGTTTATCTATGGCTCTGCTTCAGTGATGAATAACAATGTGCAGTCTGTTTTCTTCCACTGGATGTTCCCAAATGCTGCTCATCAGTATACGGGTATTCTCCAGTTACTGCTTCATTTCAAGTGGAAATGGATTGGGGTGCTATATCTGGATGTTGAAAGTGCAGAGAGCTTCGTTAACAATGTGCTCCCAGGGTTTTCCCTGAGAGGCATCTGCTTTGACTTTGTAGCAAAATTACCAAAGGTAAGTTTTGCCAGTGAATTCTTGGAAGTGATGGCAGATGGGGTCCGAACATATGACTTGGCCATGAGAAGTTCTGCCAATTTTGTGGTCTTACATGGTGAAATTCAGACTATAATAGTTTTGAGAATGATGCACCATGCTTCAGAATTTGAAGAAATTCCAGTCAAGACCAAGGTTTGGTTTATGATAGCCCAGATGGATTTCACATCCCTTCCATTTCAAAAACACTGGAATGTAGACTTCTTTCATGGTGCCATATCCTTTGCAATTCACTCCAAAGAGCTCTCAGGATTCCGAACATTTCTTCAGATGAGAAATCCAACTTTGGAAAAAGGAGATGGCTTCATCAAGGTGTTCTGGGAAACAGCATTTAACTGTTTCTTTCCCAATCCCATAGTAGACAGTAAGGCTGACGGATTCTGCACAGGGAAGGAGAAGCTGGAGACTCTTCCTGGGTCTGTTTTTGAAATGACCATGACTGGGCACAGCTACAGCATTTACAATGCTGTTTATGTTGTGGCACATGCTTTGCATGCCATGCGCTCATCCCAATTCAAACACAGAGCAATGATGGATGGAGGGAGATGGAAGCTTCTGAATCAACAGCCATGGAAGGTAATGACCTGAAACACTACTGCAGGAGAGGTTACTATATATGTATGTACAAAAAGCAAACTCCAGTATGTGATGAAAGTTATCACTCTACAAAGGCTTATGTTTTGATATCTGATGCTGCAATCCTTGACACATTTGCTAGTGAGTATGTTTCTTTGATTTCAATGGGGCTTACTCAAGGGTAAACATGTTTAGGGTTGCACAGTGTGAGGTCTGTGATTGTTTCCTTTGTATAATGAATTCACTTGTGTTCCTGCTCACATTTCCATAATATAATGTAATGACTAGGACTGAATAGTACCTCTCTTTTTGAACAATTAAATGCAGATGTATCTTGGGAAGATTATATAAGGCTATTTGATCATCTCCATTTCATTTGTGCATTGTTTCAAATGGTCACTATTTTGTTTGTTAATTGATATTAAGGATGTTAGAGAAATCCACCTCGGATTCAAATGAATCTGCGGCAGATTGGCCCCACTTACCTCCGCTCCAGGTGGATTCTGTGTGGAATGGCATTTGGCTGCTTGCTGAACCAGAGCCGTTCCCCTCCATGCCGATCACCTTTTTTTTTTTAAATGGCAATCAGCGGGATGTGCCCATAGACTTATACGCAAAATAGACCCGTGAATCTTGCGTATAAGTCTATGTGTCCATAGACTTGTGTGCAAGATTCATGGCTCTATTTTGCATATAAGTCTATGGGCACATCCTGATGATAGCCATTTAAAAAAAAAAAAAAGGCGATCGGCACGGAAGCGAACGGGATGGGTCCAGGAAGTAAGTGACCCTCAAGCCGGGAAGCTCTGCAGAATCCTCATGAAGTGGAGCCGCTCCAGAGGATTCTGGGAGGGGAGGAACGGATTGCCTCCCTCCCCCCCATGGATTCCCCACCAGAATGGATGGTGGGGAATCCGTACACCCCTAATTGATATGCATGTTTGTAAGTGGAAGAACGAATGAAGGAAATAAATCCAGCATCTCATATGATTCTGACTGCTTGCTCAGTGGGATTTATCATTTTGTAAACTGTTGTTGGATTAGGGAAAAGAATCTCAAGCACAACATTCATGAACATGCAGCAGGAAAAAAAAATCATGTAATTTCTATTTAGGGGAAATCCCCCCCATACTAAATTAATTCATTTATTATTTTTATTATTTTTATTGCATTATTACATTTCTATCCCACCTTTCTTTTAACTTTTGAAAGGAACCCGGGGGCCCTAGGGATGTACGAAAGTCACTTACCGTTTCGTGGATCTGCTTCGTGGTATGGGGGGAGGCGCTCCGTCCCTCCCCCCAGAATCCTCGACGGGGGGGAGGCACTCTGTCCCCCCACCCCAGAGTCCTGCCCGGCCGGCTCTGCTCCACGGGAGTTCCACGGAGCCACCGGCCGGCTCCGCCCACAGCCGAACATCCGGCCGCTGGGCAGCAGGGATGCAAATGGCAGCTGCCGTAGCCACCACCTTTTGCGTCCTTGTATTTAACTGTGATAGGCTACGTAAATATTTACGTAGCCTATCACGGCAAAGTAAAAAAAAAACGTGTACGCAAATGGCGGCAGCTACAGCAGCCGCCATTTGCATTCCTTTTTTTCACCATTTTAGCCTACATAAATATTTACTTGAGCTATTACGGAGGGGGGGGGAAAGGGGGAATGCAAATAGCGTAGTGGACACTATTTGCGTTCCCCTTTTTTTCGCCATAATAGCTTACGTAAATATTTATGTAGGCTAAAATGGCGAAAAAAGGGAACGCAAATGGCGGCTGCCATGGCCGCCAAAATTTGCATACTTTTTTTTTTAAAAAAAAACCTTGCCGTGATAGGCTACGTAAATACTTATGTAGCCTATCACAGCCTCCACAAGGACGCAAAAGGCGTCCCTGCATTAGCCTTGATAGGCTATGTAAGTATTTACGTAGCCTATCACATCTATGAAGAGGAAGCGAATGGCAGCTGTGGAGGTGGCCGCCATTCGCTAGTTGGCGCGGACGGCAGCAGGTAAGTACTCTGTTTTCCACACGTGTAGTGGGTTGGGGGCTCCATTCTGGGCCCATTTTGTAGGGGGGGCTTGGTTCTGCCATGGATTTCTGGGGGCCAAATGCACTGGCATTCGGCCTCACCAAGATCCGTGGCGGAATTCTCCGCCATCCCTACCCGGGGCAGCTTATATGTCCCTCCTCCTCTTCATTTTATCCTCACAACAACCTTCTGAGGTAGGTTAGGCTGAGTGTCAGTGAAGGGCCCAAAGACACACAGTGAGCATCATGGCCGAGTGGGGACTAGAACCCAGATCTTCTGCGAATCAATCCAACACTCAAACCATTACACAACACTACACCACACTGGAACAACAACAACACCAAAGGAAATAAGCAAATCAGAACACCCTTTTAAGGGTGTGGCTCTTAACAGCTGCAATTCCCTGACACTTTGGAGCTTGGGTGAACATGGAAAACCCTTAATACATGTTAAAAAGAACATTTGTGTGTGTGTGTGTGGGGGGGATAATTAAATTACAAAATATAACTGGCTACTCATCTGTTTCTGGGCACAATTCAAAAGTTCTGGTTCTCCTCTATAAAGTCCTAAATGACTTTAAGCCAGGCTACCTGAAGGACCATTAAAAGCTGCTTTAATTTCTGTGAGAGAAGCTCTTCACTAGGGATGAATAGGCCCATCTCCATCTGGGGCATGGGGGAGCTTGATGAGCCCCCCCCCCCCGCATGACCTGGACCCACTTGGTAAGACTCCTTGCTCGCCCCACCCACTGAGCCGCCCCAGCCGCCCCACCCCCAGCGCTCTTGCCCTGGCTTCCTACTGAGGAGGCCAGGGTGAAAGCGTCAGGATGCTGCCGAGGCCCTTCCTGCCCATGCCGGTTGTCAAGGGGTTCTTGACAGAAATGTGCATTTTTGTCAACCCCCCCACCAAAATGTGCATTTTCACACTTGACCTATGGGGAACTGAGCATTTTTGGCCTTTAAAAAATTGTGTATTTTTCTATTATGGGCTTTGCACAAAATTCCCAAAGGTTAGAAAAATCATGGTCTGCAAGTCCACAGAAACCACACAACAGGGGGAAAGCCAGTCTGCTGTGGAATCTGTGGGTTGGATTCATAACAAAAAAAAATCAAAGTAATTTGCTTCTGTTGTGGATTTCTCTGACATACATAATTACTACTACAAGGCTGACATTGACTACTATCACTATTTACCTGACTACATCTTTGGAACTGACCATTAATCATTTCTCTTAAGGATAGAAGGTTATCACCTTGATTATCACCACTTTGTATATACTCATGATTTTATCTTCTCCCCTTACCCTGCTGCATTTAGCTCCACCACTTTCTGAGAAGTATTTCATTTAACAACAGTGCTGGGGAGAAGATAGCCTTCGATCAAAATAAGGAATTAGTAGCTGGATTTGATATCATCAACTGGGTCATATTCCCAAACCAGTCATTTCTTAGGGTTAAAGTTGGAATGATAGACACCCAGGCTACCCCAGACAAAACATTCACTATTAATAAAGACATCATCTTGTGGCCCAGCAGGTTTAATCAGGTAGGATCCATGCACATTTTGGGGTATTTCCAGTAATTCCTCCAGTGTTTACAAATAGTTTACTATTTCAGACCCTGAAATAGCTCTGCCTCTATGTTCTGCCACTGCCCATTGAAACAATGATTGTCAATGATAATATCACTGAACTTAATAATGGATTGGTGTGGAATAGAAATTTGGCACACTTATGAAGTGTCTCACTATTATGAATTGGGTCACCCCCCTACAATAGTTCTTATCTAGATTAGATTATAATCAAAGCTGTATAAGAACTCTTCTCTTCCACCCATAGCTTTCTTCCTTACTGTGATGATGATGCCAAGAGTGGCATCTCTCTCTCTCTCTCTCTCTCTCTTTCTCTCCCCCACCCCAGCCTTTCTCTCCTTTTCCTGCCTGCAGGTGCTTGGAACTCTGTCACAGCATCTTACCAGGCACCAGTAGAACTGGGAGATGTAGTTAAGTGAAGCCCTGTTCAGATGTTATGAAATTCTACTCATGGAGGCAAGAAGATAACATGCTCCACCCTCACCCTCTCCATAAATTATCACCCAGTGCTAGCTGGGAAGCTCTGCAGTGGAAATGTAACTGCATTTGGCTGAATATGATTACACAGAACTGAATGACTGGGGACCCTGATAAGGGATATCTTACAATCTGGGGGTGGGGGGGGGGTGAGCTCAGTTCTCTGAGCCTAGTTCCAAATCTAACTGGGAGGGAGTTTCACCAATCACTAATTTTCAAACTGATTTTTTGCAGAAAAATATGTGTATTCAATATTACTTTCAAGTGTTTGATCATTATAACTCCAGGCCCTTACTTAGGAGTTCTGAGAAAAAGTAATTGTGAATGCATTTTCTAAATGTTAAAACATTCTCCTATTTCATTTATGGACAGACACAGCCCCTATCTGTGTGCAGTCCCTATTGCAATCCAGGTTATAGGAAGGCTAAGAAGGAAGGAGAGCCATTTTGCTGTTATGATTGCTTTCCATGTCCAGAAGGGAAGATTTCAGATGAGATGGGTAAGATATATAGTAAAGGGTTATCAAAGATTTTGAATGGAGTATTTCCCTGACATTTCCATAGTGATTATAATGTGGTTCACAATTAACTGGATGTGGTAGTTGGAACTTTCTGATAACATGATGCAAACTTGTCTGACTTTGCTTTTTCCTCCTCCCTCCCAATCCCTTTTCATTTCGTGTTTTGTCTTTTTAGATTGTAAGCCTGTGGGCAGGGACTGTTCCTGGTCTTTATAAGCTGCTCTGGGTGCTCTTCTTTTATTTTCTTTTTTTGGCTGAAGAGTGGGGTAAAAGTCCTTTCAATAAACAATAAATAACCCTCATGTTATTTATGCTCCTGAATATAGCACATCAAATGAACAAAACAGAGAAGTATCACAATATATCATGCAGACAGTGTAGAAATGCTAGTAATAACTGTTCATAATATCCAGGGGCAATGGAGGAAAGACACCTTCATTGATGCAGTTGATATTCACTTGATCACTGTATCCTTGATCATAATAGAGCCACCCATAAGTATGAGTTCTTGGAAATATAATTGTATGATAAATGTAAAAATGAAGGTGTTATTTGTCTCTTTCCCAGACAGGGTCAGCCAAAGATAAATAATGCCCTGGGTGAGGAGTACCTTTGATTCCCCCCCCCCCAAGTAGTCAGTTTTGCAAGACCACTCAGAGGATTTATGAGGCCTGGCACAGGTGTGATGTCCATCAAGAATGACATTGCTCAAAATTTTGATCTCTCAGCCACTGTGCATAAGCCAAAGTTCAAAAAGCCACATTCTGAGCAGTGGCAGCGTTCAGCACAGCAGAACTATCACAGGTTTTGCTTATAATATTTTTGTGTATCGTAGCAGTTCCTACCTTTTGGTAAGCATTTGTTATTTTAGAATATCCATTATTTCTATCATTAAAAATAATAGAGAAAAGTTATAAATTAAAAGAAGAAGATATCCAGCTGACCTCTTACAACTTATGGTTTCATTTTATTATTATTTAGACTGTGCTTATACCGTTTATAGTATTTGAAGTGCTAAGCACTCAGTAACATTGCCACAAAGTAAAGCTGCGTTCCACTGATTTTTACCTACCACAAATTATATCAAAGGGGAAATTGAAAAAGAAAGATACTTTTAAGCTAACTGAAGGAAGATCATTTTTGTAGTTAGTACCCAAGTAACCTGTAGAGACTTGAAAGAAATGTAACAGACACTTACTTTTTGCTACCCTAGCTCACTGAAGACAGTACATTAAACACACACACACACACAAACAGCCACTGAACTCAGCTTAGTACCTCCCCCCCGCTCCTCAGCTCGGCACCCTGGGCAGCTGCCCAGCTCACCACTCCTAAGGCTGGCCTTGCTCTCAGATTTCTGTATAGGATATTGACCCTCGATTTCTGCATTGTACTATGAGTATGGCTGCCATATCCTACTGAATATAATTTTCCTTTTCAGACATGGATGACTGTTTCCAATGCTCAGAATATTATTATCCAAACCATGACAAGGATTTATGCATTCCAAAACATAGAAGCTTCCTGTCTTATGAAGACTCTTTGGGGGTCAGTTTGACCATTTTTGCTCTTTCCTTTTCCACCATCACAGTTTCAGTAGTTGGGATCTTCATAAAACACCAGGACACTCCTATTGTAAAAGCCAACAACCGGAACCTCACCTACACTCTCCTCATCTCCCTCCTGCTTTGCTTCCTCTGTACTTTGCTTTTTATTGGTCAGCCTGATGAGGTGACATGTCTACTTCGACAGTCTACTTTTGGCATTATCTTCTCTGTGGCCGTTTCTTGCCTATTGGCCAAAACTACCATTGTGGTTCTAGCTTTCATGGCTACCAAGCCAGGGTCCAGGATGAGGAAATGGGTGGGGAAACGACTAGCCAACTCCATTGTACTTTCCTGCACTCTGTTTCAAGCCACTCTTTGTACCATATGGCTGGCAACTTATCCCCCATTCCCAGTTTTTGACACACATTCAATAACTGAAGAAATTATACTGGAATGTAATGAAGGTTCAACTATCATGTTCTATTGCATCTTGGGCTTTATGGGCTTCTTGGCTATTGTAAGTTTCACTGTGGCTTTCCAAGCCAGGAAGTTGCCAGATACTTTCAATGAAGCCAGGTTTATCACCTTTAGCATGTTGGTCTTTTGCAGTGTTTGGGTGTCCTTTGTTCCAACCTACCTGAGTATCAAGGGAAAATATATGGTGGCTGTGGAGATCTTCTCTATTTTGGCTTCCAGCGCTGGGTTACTGGGGTGCATCTTTACCCCCAAGTGTTATATCATTCTGTTGAGGCCCAATTTGAACAAAAGAGAGCAGCTAATAAAGAAGCAAAATTGAAGGAAGTTTCTGTGGCTTCTCTTGTAGGCTGTGACTGAGAACTATGCATACTTCTGAGATAGAGATTATCTTTTATTGGGTCCTTAGGTAGGGTAATGTGGTCTGCCTCAGAATGGAAATGACAATTAAAGTACAGAAAAGGTTACATTATTTATTGTCCTATTGCATTATTACCACCACATGGAGAAAGGGAAGAAATGCATGTATAGTTTTTCATCAGACACCAAAATATCTTGGCTTAAAATAAATACATACATACATACATACATACATACATACATAAATCAGAAGCTGCTTGCAGAGGTTTTAGGGCAACAATAGGTGAATGCTATGTCTGTAACGGCCACATGTGGTGACAGGCAGAGGGGATAGGGATGTAGATATTTTTTTAAATCCATTCCATCTTTGTTTCACAGATTGTCAGGCATCTTTCATTCCATCATCCACCCATTGACAGAATCAGATTTGTTTTAGCCCATCCATGCATAAATGGTCCTACCTAGAAGAATACCCCTCTATATTAGGGATGGCGGAGAATTCCGCCACAGATTTCAGTGAGGCTGAATGCACTGGCATTTGGCCCCCCAAAATCCATGGTGGAATGGCCTGTCCCCCCCCACAGATTCCCCCCGGGACGGGGCTTACCTGTGGTGGATGTTCTGGATGGTGGCGGCTCCAGCGGCTGCTTCAGTGGTGGTGGCGGCTGGTCTTTCGACCGGCTACCACAGCCACCATTTGCATTCCTGTCTTTGCCATGATAGGCTATGTAAGTATTTACGTAGCCTATCATGGCAAGCCAAGCAAAACAAAAAACAAAACAAAACAGCGTACGCAAATGGCGGCGGCTACAGCGGCCGCCATTTGCGTTCCCTATTTTTCGCCGTTTTATCCTACTTAAATATTTACGTAGGCAATTACGGTGAAAAAAAGGGAACTGCAAATAGTGTAGTGGGCGCTATTTGCCTTCTTTTTTTTCCCCGCTGTTTTATCCTACGTAAATATTTATGTAGGCTTTTACGGCAAAAAAAAAAAAGAAAAAAACACAAATAGCACCCACTATGCTATTTGCGGTTCCCTTTATTTTTTTTTGCTGTAATTGCCTACATAAATATTTACGTAGGATAAAATGGCGAAAAATAGGGAACCCCAATAGCGGCTGCCATAGCTGCCACCATTTGCGTATGCCTTTTTGGGGGGGGCATGCCGTGATAGGCTTTGTAAATACTTACGTAGCCTATCATGGCAGCCTGGAAGGACACAAATAGCGGCTGCTACATTTGCGTCCGCAGCAGCCCATCCATGGTCAGAAGTCCAGCTGCGGCCGGGCAGGATTCCGGGGGGGGGGAAGGACCGGATCGCCTCCCCCCGTCAAGGATTCCAGTGGGAGGGACGGAGCACCTCCCCCCCCCGGCGGATGCTCCTACCGGAACCAGGTAAGGGATTCGTACATCCCTTTTGCCTTATCACCTGTGCTCCTACTTATGGCTCCAGTCAGACTGAAATAGGAGCCTTATACTGCTGTTTAAGTCTCCCAGGAGGTGGGTGGGGTGAGTTTCAGGAATGGGAAATGAATCAAGGACACTTTTTTCCCTTTCCTTGTTCCTCCTGAAGGCCTTCACCTCTGCTAACTAGTTCTAGAGGGCTGTGAGCCCCCAAAATGCATATTTTATAGCTGTACAGAAGGGCATAGAGGTGTGCACTGACCCAGATAGGACTTGGACCCCAGTTTAGGGCTTCAGAAAATGGTCCAATTCTGCTTGGGCCAACTCAGAGGCTGTCTACTATGAGCAGGTACTATACCTGAGCAAAGATTCAGAAATATGAGGCTTCATGGCTGCCATGGACTATCATGGGAAATAAATTTAAAACAATACAGTATGTATGTGTGTGTGTGTGTGTGTGTATATATATATATATATATATATATATATATATTCCTTTTCTTTCCCTCTTCATTACAATTGGATGATATTTTCAGGCATAGTAGTTGTGAAGGAGGAGGTCATATCTACAAAATGTCAGAAAAAGGTGTATGATTCCGTGTGCTACATCCCTGTATACTTTGTTTTTTATTTTATTTTTTAAGGAACTAGTTATAACTTTTTTTTTTCATTTCTTGGCAGGATTGGATGAGCTTTTTAGGAATAGTTGGCTCTTCTGAGAGGACTGAATTTGCCAAGCTTCAAATGAATAGATACAGGGGATTTCATGTGTGAGCAACTTTGACATTTTGAGGGTATCCCCAAAAGGACACACATATCCCCTATGATCCTTGTGGACCATTGTTCTGAAAATGACAGATATCCTGGATATGCCCCTAATTAAATAATCTGCAAAGCTTCAGAAAGAAAGTTTCAGTGATGCATGTGGAAGGGTAGCCCTCCTACGTTTTTTGGGGGGGGGGTTCACTTCCCTTCCTCCCTACTCATATTCAAGAGTCATGTTCATATTCAAGCAAATGGTTAATGCAGGGAGGTCAGGAACTGAGATAACCCCAAGCCCCTAACACATGTTCACATAAGTATTCAGGCATAACACCTGAACAGGGCTAAAGTCCTCCTGATTTCTGATTTTTTAGACTTATACACGTTCTCTTTCTCTGTATGCTCAACTGCCTTGATATTATTCTATAAGCTCTCAGATCCCTGCCAGGCAGAATATATATATATATATATATATATATATATATATATATATATATTCTCCTTTTCTTTCAATTCACAGACTTCTGTGTACCTAGTGTGGCCTCTGAGTTTGTAGGAGCCAATAACTTATTTTTGGTTGGCTCCATGTCACTTCCAAATGGATACGTACTCAGTTTGCTCTTGTAAGTAATAATAGTTTCTCTTTCATGTCATAATGGCAGCCCAACCCTCCCCTGCCCCATTTTGTTTGTTTGTTTGTTTGTTTGTTTTACTAACAGTAGTAGCTTCAATCTGCATTCTGCAAGCATAGATTCACATTCCTACAAGAAATATCTTCCTCAGGCTGACTCAAGTGTGTGAATGGGCAACAGCTAAAGAAAAAGGAAAGAAAGAAAAAGAAGACTTCTGCTGATATGTGATTAATGTATTTTCTTCTGCAATGCCACAGACAACCAATAGTTCTGAATTAGTACTTATCCCCCCTATAATTATCAAAATCACCTGAATTACTTCTACTTCTTCTCTGAGCCCCTAGAGAGTTCTATTTGCCACTACCAGAACTATGAAGTAAGACTAGAGGAAGCTATTAATATCCCTGGTGCCATTCAGAACAACAGGGGCTATAGAGAGTTCTATCAGTCCGATTTCTGACACTTTACATGGTATAGTCCTGGCATTTAATTAGCCAAGTGAGTGGCCATTCAAGCCAGGCTGTGTTCTTAGTCACTTCAATGGTTATGTAGTAAGAGATGAATTTGTGTCCAGAATTAAGGTTTTCATGCAAGATGGTAGTATTTCTGATGTTGGCATTAGTTCTGCTCCCAGTGAGTATGTGCAATATTCCTGTTGTTAAATGTCTGATTGATAAGCCTTTCCCCTTTCTTCATAAGTATTATCAATCAGGGGATCTCATCATTGCTGGCATAATTTCCCAGGTCTTCATCACTTTTGGTCCTGTAACATTCAGAAAACATCCTTATCAGAAACTTGATGATGAGCACATGTAAGGAGCTGATATCTTAATCTTACTATATCTGTATCTGAATAATATTCACAGATGGGCCAGCTCTGTGGATTGACATTTGCTTCAGTTGGCTAGGGATTATCTGGTACTGCATCTCTCTTTATTCCAAAAAGGCAATTTATCCCTGCCTATGCTACATAGCTGTAATATTAATACAAATTGTAGAAGTAACAACAGCAGAAGTAACAGTAGTACGGTTGTAACAGTAGTAGTAATAGCAGCAGTAGTGGCAGAGGCAGTGGTAGTGGTAGTAATAGTAGTAGTTAGTAGAGAGTCAGTGTGGTATAGAGGTTAGAGTGCTGGACTGGGACTTGGGAAATCCAAGTTCTATTTCCCTTTTGGCCATGAAGCTCACTGTGATTCTGGGCCAGTCACTAACTCTCAGCCTGTCCTACCTCACCACATTGTTCTGAGGATAAAATGGAAAGGAGGAGGACCACGTAAGCTCCCTTTCCTCCCTTAGAAGGGGAAAAAGTGGGATATAAATGTAATAATAAAATACATATAAACTGCATTGTTCAGACATAGATGCAAATCCCTATGGGAAATCCACACCCTGTTCGCTGAAAAGGCTTATTCAATTATGTGAACAGGCAATAGGTTTTCCACAGCACAATATTGTCACATAGCATTTTGCTTGCTCTGTATTCCTGTCTGTCTGTCTGTCCGTCTGTCTGTCTGTCATCTATTTAACATAAGTCTACCATCTGTACTTTTCAAAAACAATCAGGTGTAAGTATACTAAATCACAAGTTTGCATGTAACTTGCATGTTCACTTGCAAGATTAACATTCTTGTGAGTCATAATTGAGTTGAGCCATAATGGTTTGTTTCTGGGTTTGAACATTGCGAGCGGAGATGGGTTAAAGAAGATGCAGACAACAAGCTTGGGTTGAAAATTGGGCCACATTTATTGAAATAGCTGCAAAGGGGTAACTAGGACGGGCATCTAACTGTGTCAGCGGCTAGCTGGAACTTCTTGGGCGAAAACATACCCAGCCTGAGGGGTGGCGGTGATCTCGCCATCCCTCCAGACTGCCCTTCTGGGGGAGGTAGACCTTCCGGTGTCACCCCCAACCCGGTGCCACGAAACACCTGGGTGAGTGAGTAGGGTTGGTCTCCCAGGCAACCCTTATCCCCCTGGCGAGCCGCACAACCCATTCGGGGGGCCCTCAGGCGTCACCTGTCACCATAAGGTGCCTCTGCATGCACACCATCCCTACTTTCCTGTTTTGCCCATCCTAGCCGCCAACTGGAATGTGACCGATGATAAAGACTATATTCCCTTACAGGACACACTCGACCCGCAAAACAGTGTGACGTAGGCAAAAAAGACGCACAGTAATAGGCCAATCGAACTGTGAGCCAAAAAATTCCTACATGATTCCCAAAGGGCAACCGGTAATAAACCCACACTGCTTAGGGGAGGGTGGGAGGGAGCTGCGTTGAGCCAGAGAGCTGAGTTTGAGAAGGGGGCTGAGTTTAAGGCAACTCAGCCTGCCCCTCCTTTCATGGTGGTGCCACTGGGGTGCACCAATCAAAGGCCCCTGCGTCATGTCACCCCACCCGCCCGCAATGCCCTCTCCCTTTGGCCAGACAAGCTGGCGCCGGGTGAGGGCATTTGTGTGTGTTTCTGTATGTGTACTAACCATTGGCTTCCAATGTCCGCCTATGTTTCTACATTCTTCCTTGGACTGGGGTCATACCATCTGTTTTGTGTGTGTGTGTGTGTGTGTGTGTGTGTGTGTGTGTAATGTTGTTTACAAATACATATTGAACAGAAATGTGGCTCATTTCAGATCCTGAAGGAGTTGTAGCACATAACTCTCATTGCAGGTCACTTCATCAGATCTACCAGCATGTCCTGGCCCTGGCATTTGCTGTAAAGGAGATAAATAATAATCCTCAGATTTTATCCAACATCACCTTAGGATTCAACATTTATAATAATTATTTTAGACCAAGTTTAACCTTTCAGTCCTCATTGGAACTTTTGTCTACACGGGGCAAATTTATCCCCAACTATAAATGTGATGTACAGAACACTGTAGTAGCAGTCATTGGGGGACAAAACTCTAACATCTGTCTCCACATGGCAGGCATCCTGGGCATCTACAAGATTCCACAGGTAATATGTGTACATGAAACATTGACATTTAATATGCCATTCATGCTCCCCTTGCCTTTCAGGTGTGATTTTGTGGTTTGGGGTTGAAAGTGGTGTGAGTGAAATAAAGAGGAATGTGGTGCATGATGTTTAAAGGTCAAGTTCTGAGAAGGAAAAGAATCCTTGTTTGGACTTGTGAAAAATAATAATTCATGGGTATTGCTTTACTTGTGTGTGTTGCCAAAGAGCACATGTCAACATTTTCCTACTAGTGACTTGAGTTCCTGGGCTTTTTTAAACATTCAGCAAAATCAAGATGCCCCTTTTCATCTGTGAACCACATGTACAGTGCACTACACAATTACCATGGATTGGGCCACATTGCTGACCATGTCCCCAGGGTTTGGCATACTGCGGTCCCTGCCTAGAGGCCTCATGCACTGGTGTGCATGTCTGAGCTGATGAAGTCTACATATGAGCATTTGCTTGCACATAGGCTTCCATGTGATTGGTATTCCTGAGCATGTGGGAGTTCCAATCACATGGAAGTCTATGCATGAGCAGCTACTCACACATCAGATTCATCACTTCAGATATACTAACAGGGACACCAGGGGCAGGTGACAGCAGCATGGCCCCACTCCAGTATAACTGTGTGATGCATGTGATTCCCATGTGAAGGGAACTAAGTAGTAAAGTTTTTCATACTTCAAGTGAACGTTTGCATGACTTCCGAGACCCATGTTATCAAGGATGGAGGAATGCCTTATCTTTAGAGGAATCCATTACAATATACATATTTATATACACTGTGAGAGGCAAAGAATACAGGCAAAACGATGGAAATACAGCCAGGATCCAAGTATGGTGCAATGAGATCTCACAGCCATGGTCTCAATTTGTGTTTCTTAAACAACAATGCCCATGTCAACTTGTTTGTGGTTCTGAGGAGAGTTTCACTTTGTGAGATGGTTCTGTGTAATATATTTTTTCTCAGAATCTATTCTACTCAGAGTGTAGTATTTCACAAGTACAGAGAGCTTCGGCTATTGGGCAGTATAGAAATGAAATAAATAAATAAGTAAGTACATGGGGTTTACCTGAAGTGGCACATCATCTCCTTGCCAGACTGTTTCATGTTGGAGAGTAAGAAGTAGCCATCATGGTGAAATAGTGAGACTTTGCAGCACCAATTGATATTGTCATGATTATTTTTTAAAGTTAACTTGATGTGATTCAAATAAGGATAAAAGGGTGCAATTGCATGAGAGTAAATTAGTGTCCCTGGCCAAAGATGTTGAGTGAACCTTTGTAAGAAGGAGGGACGGGGGACAAATTCATTCAAATTACATTTTAAAGTGACCTTGCCTAATTATTATACTCTTAACAAACCAAAACTCAGTTATGCTTCAAAATGTTCATTTCTCTGAATTTTGCAGTGGAGTTCCCCAATTAAATGTTGGTACAAATACATGTGTAAAATGTGTTAGTAAGGAAAATAATATTCAGAAATGCATTATATTAGGAAAATTGCTTGCAAAAATTGTGTATTAGGCAAAATGCATTGAAATGGATCTATTAGGAGAAATATGAACAAAATGCCGATTTTTATATGAACTTTTTTTTTTTTAAGGGTCAAATTGAACTTAAAAATAGGGGAATTCTCAGAGATTAAGATGAACCTAATTTAAGATTGGAAAAGTGAGAAACTAAGAGAAACCCAAACAGAGAGATTCATCCATCCCTAATTATAAGTCAAGAACAAATTATGATAACATATTACTGTAGTACTCACTATGCCACCCATGTAGCCGGCTATGCCTTTCTGTGGTTTTTGCCTTTAGTATTCTAAACAGTAGTGGATGTTGACTCCAGTTCAGGAGGTGGGGGTGGGGGAGTAATGCCATTCTGGGTTTTAGTTGTCACCAGCCAAAATTCTAAAGGTGCTACCTAAGCACTTCCCCCAAAAATGGGTTCAGCGCCTTGGATAGCACCTTTAGAGTTTTGGCTGGTGGTAACTGAAATTCATACTGGAATCACTGCCCCCTTGGAACTAGAGTCAACAGCAGCCACTGATTCTAAATTGCAAGTAGCAAACAATAGCTTACTAGTAGAAAGACAGGCAGGTGAATAAGAACAGATTTATGCCATAGCAAGGTCTGATGAATTCCAGCTCCCATCCAGGTGTGTCTCGTCACATGGTTGACCACCCAGTGAATAAAGCACTCTGGATTGTCATATTTTCCTCTTCTTCTTTTTTGGAATCTATATATATTTTATTTTTATAAGTGAAATAAACAATACCAACAACATAGTCAAAATGTTCAGTTTCCAACATTACAGTATTCTGGGGAAGAAAAAAGAAGGAGGAAAGCAGCACTGTTCCAAACATTGCAGGTATTATTAAATCTTCAGTCGGCTGCTCCATAAACAATGAACCTTGTCTTTCAATGCCATAACCTCAGTTGTATAGCAAATAAACAGGAGCAAACAATCCATTTCAATTAAACATATATATACCATTCCATTGACACATATTAGTAATCATTAAAAGTTTAACCAGCAAGAAATAATCATAATCATAATCCCATAACAATGATAGTAATAATAGTAGTAATGATAATTTAAAAAAAGAGAAGTTTAAGAAAAGGATAAAAAGTAAAAACAAACCATTCATTTATTTTAAGTAATGTCATATCTAAAATATATATTTATATGTATACACACACATACACACACTAACAGGAATTTATACAGTACAACACACAAAGGAGACAGAGAACAGAAATATGCAAACATTTAGTCTGGCAAACTTCCCAGACAGCCTATCAGCTAAACCCCAAACCCCAAATTCCAACTCAGGAGGCTGAGAAGTTTGGCTCCTTTGTTTTAATGTTAATACCAATGAGAAATGATTCCACCACCTCAGGATTGTCATATTTTCCAAAAACCCTGCCTTCATAATTCTATCACGTTCACATAAAATTTGTAAAGTTGAATCTGTCCAGTTCATAAATGCGGCACAAGTATCTATATACAGACATGGACACACAATAGGGATGGGTGTATCTATCAGTCTTGGTCTTGCCCAGATTATCAGAGTTTGTGTAGGTCAAGCTTTTTCCAACTCTTTTCAGCACAAGCTCGTAAGTTATGTAAATTCATGCACCTGTTTGTCATGTATGTATTCGCCCATGCATTAATAAACACAGTTTTGTGCACATTTTAAGCATATATAATTTTGAATGCATGGACCCTTCAATTAAAGTGTGTGCACATTTTGGAAATGTATTCATTATCAAATACATTTGTGTTCTGTTCTGTGGAATGCATAGCAAGCTTAGAAATGCATGGATTTCTGACTACAAATCCCATTTGGGTGGGTCTGTGTTTGGATCTGGGAGGTGTGGATTGAATGAACCCTTTAGAAACCTTCTCACACACACTGGATACACACATTTTACCTTGGAAATATAAAAGACCTTGAGAGAGGACCTTCTTTAATGTCCTCAACATCTGAGATGCAGCGAGTGACAACAGGAGAATGTGGTGACACTTGATGAAATGCTGTCCCCAGTAAGGTTTGCCTAGCACCTACCTTGATGTCACTTCACCTTCCTTGATGCAAGGCAACCATCTTTTAATAATAAATACAAAATAAATTTAAATTATCTCTATGTGAACTTCATGCTAATTCATGTTGGTTTGTTTATCTTCTTTTTCATACTCATTTATACTGTAGTGTGTGTGTGTGAGTGTGTGTGTGTGTGTGTGTGTGTGTGTGTATATATATATATATATATATATATATATATATATATATATAAACACACACACACAGTGTCATTGTCATTTTAAATTTTTGCAAGCTGTCTTGAGAATCTGTTGCGGGGTGGGATATAAATCCCTTAAATAAACACACACACACACATGCACACTTGTATTTTCCTCTTCTCCTATTTCTTTATTTCCTTTAGCTCATATATGCCCCAGCTCCAGAGAGATATAACAAACACCAAGCCATTTTCTTCCACTGGATGTTCCCAAATGGGCACCATCAATATAAGGGGATTCTCCACTTGCTGCAGCATTTCAAGTGGACATGGATTGGGGTGATTTACCTCGATGTTGATAGTGCAGAGACATTTATACATAACATGATTCCACTCTTTACCCAGAGTGGTATCTGCTTTGACTTCATAGAAAAAATTCCGAAAATACATATTTCCACTGTCATCACTGAAATTGTGACACAAGGGACTAAAATATTAAATGTTGCCTTGGGAAGCAAAGCCAATACAGTGATCATTCATGGTGAAGCTCAGACCATGGTCGATTGGAGAAATTTGCTCCAGTTTTCTGAATTTGTGGATATGCCAATGAAGAAACAAAATAGAGTGTGGATTCTTACAGCAGAGATGGATTTCGCATCACTTTCCTATCAAAGAGGTTGGAATGTAGATTTTCTTCATGGTGCTCTGTCCTTTGCCATTCACTCAAATGAGGTGTTAGGCTTTCATGAATTTCTCCAGATGAGAAAGCCATCTCTAGAAAAAGAAGATGGTTTCATTGAAGACTTCTGGCAACAGGCATTTAACTGCTCATTCCCTAACAACATGGAAGGAAAGGAGATTGAAAAAATCTGCACCGGGGTGGAGAAGCTGGAAAGTCTTCCTGCATCTGTTTTTGAAATGAGCATGACTGGCCACAGCTACAGCATCTACAATGCTGTCTATGCCATCGCACATGCTTTGCATTCTATGCATTCATCCATCTTGAATCCTAGAATAATGATAAATGAAGGAAAATTGAAGCTTCTGAAGCAGCAGCCATGGCAGGTAATTTCTTGAGCATACAAATTCAGAGGAGTTCATCGTTTCAGTAGAGGCAACAATATACATTGGATGGTGTAGAAAACACTATCTCTATGAAGGGTGGGTTTTTACTAATATGTTAGTGTGTGTCTATCAAAGCCAGTTCATAATTGGTTCTCCTGCTCACATTAATTCCATAGTGAACTTGATTATTTTAGCCATGCCTGATGCTGATGATGATGAAGAATTACATTTCTATACTGCCCAATAGCCAAAGCTCTCTGGGAAGTTTACAAAGATTAAAAACATTAAAATACAGTCTACAGAGATTAAAAGCCATTTACATAAAAAAAAACACAAACAGAAAATATGCACAAGAGAACATGTATCTAAAACAACTTCAAACAAGCAATCTCAAGCAAACAACCACAACTGTAAGACAATCCAGGATTGATTAAAACTTATCATATGTTGCCAAATGCCTGGGAGAAGAGAAAGGTCTTAACCTGGTGCAGAAAAGATAACAATGTTGGCCTAGGTGAGATCATTCCATAATTGGGGAGGGCACCACTGAGAAGGCCCTCTCCCTTGTTGCTATCCTCCGAGCTTCCCTCAGAGTAGGCAACCTTAGATGTTGAGTGTAGTGTACGGGAAGGTTTGTGTTGGGACAGGCCCCCCATCAGGTATTGTGGTCCCAAGCCATGTAAGGCTTTACAGGTTAAAACCAGCACCTTGAATCAGGCTTGGAAACATACAGGCAGCCAGTGCATGCAGGTGAATAGAACCTTTTACTGGTCTTGTCATATGCTGTATTTAACCATTGGGGAAAGAGTGTTCTAATCTTTTTGATTATCTCTCTGTGTGTATGTGTATGTTTGTATGCATATGTTTGTATGTATATGTGTGTGTGTGAATACTGATTCCAGCCCCATCTATTTAACAACAAAAATCAACAGCAACAGCTGCAAGGCAACCATGCTGCAATGTGAAGTGCCAGCCTCCACTGCTGCATCACAGTTATTTTTAAGAATTCCTCTGGGCCTGCAGAGAAAAAAGAAAATAAAATTGGGGTGGTAGGGAGCATCGGGGGGGGGGGGGCTAAAGAGGTGTTGTAAAAGGATGTCTTTTTGTCTCTGCTGTGGAGTTTCCCTTTTTTTTACATGGTGTATTTATTTATTTATTTGTTTGTTTGTTTATTTATTTAAAACATTTAAATCCCGCCCTATATCATTAGGCTGTCAGGGCAGCATACAAATAAAATCAATGTAGACAGTATAAAACAATAAATAATTTAAACAGCTAAAAACATATTAAACCATTAAGCAAGTTAATACCAATTTAAAATCTAAAACAATAAAACAGTTAAAACAGTGTGCTCCTTTTGGGGATGCATTTAGCCCTCACAGGCTTTGATAAAAAGCCATGTTTTAACTTGTAACTGAAATGAAACCAGTGTCTGTGGCAGTGAGGCCTCCAAAGGGAGGGCATTCCTAACCGGGGTGCCACAGCAGAAAAAGGCCTGGTAGTGCTAGTTTATTGGTTTGTTTGTTTGTTTGTTTATTTTGGCTTGGCGTGTATTTTGCCTGGGTTTGTGTGTGTGTGTGGTTTGCCTAGGTGTGTGTCCAGGCATGTTTTGCCTAATTTAGGGGGTTGGGTGGGGGGTTGTTTTGCCTCTTTGTGTGTGTTGTTTTTGTTGTTTTGGCTGTGTGGTTGTAGTTGTTGTTGTTGGTGGTGGTGGTGGGGTGTGTGTGTGTGTGTGTTTTCTGAGCATCACCATATTGCCTTCACTGAAATGGGTATTTTGATGTCATGTGTGTGGGGGGGGGGGTATGATTTTACATTTTGGGCTCAGGCCCCACCTTTGTCTTGTATTTGGATTCTTGGCCAAGTTATTTGTCTCTGAGTAGGGATGTCAGAGAATTTCTCCACGAATCTCCAGGAGGCTGAATGCCAACACATTCGACCCCCGAAATTGGTGGAGAAACGGTCCGCCGCCACCCCGCCACCCCCGGGATGGGACTTACCTTGTGTGAATGTCCCTGGCGGCGGCGGCTCCCGGCGGCGGTTCGGCAATGGTTCAGCTGCTGCCGCTGCCATTTCCAAGTAAAAAAAAATAATAATAACAAACGTGATAGGCTACGTAAAGATTTATGTAGCCTATCACAGCTAGATTTTCAAAAAACACCATGATAGGCTACGTAAATGTTTACATAGCCTATCACGGCTAACTGAAAAAAAAAAAGAAAAAGCGCGTACTCAAATGGCGGCGCCCATGGGTGCCGCCATTTGCATTCCTTATTTTGGCATGGGTAGTCTACGTAAATATTTACGTAGACTACGGCAAAAATAAGGGCAACGCAAATAGACTACCCATGCCAAAATAAGGAACGCAAATGGCGGCGCCCATGGGTACGCGCTTTTTTCAAAGTCAGCCATGATAGGCTACATAAATGTTTACGTAGCCTATCATGGCTTACTGCAGGCCAGGGACGCATTTGCGTCCTGGCAGGAGAAGAGGTTTCGCGGCTGGAGAGACGGGGTGCTCCCCCCCGGCCAGAATTTTGGCGGGGAGGGACGGGGCGCCTCCCCCCCACCCAGAATTTTGGGGGGAGGGACGGAGCGCCTCCCTCCCACTGCGAAGCAAGCTTCGGGATCAGGTAAGTGACTTTCATCCATCCCTAGTCTCTGAGACTCATTAGTATGCCTCCAGTGAAATGGCTAAGTTCAAACTGCGGTTGAAGCACAGTTTCGCACAAAATGTTATGGCTTCAAAAAAGTAGTTCCAAGGTTTAGAACTCAGACCCCACCTCTACTGTGTACTTAGGTTTTGGGAAAGTTATTTTTTGTTTAGTCCCAACAGTGTGCATCCTGGGAAATACATGTTTCGTGACTGCCACACGCACTATGGCAGCCATTTTGGGAATGGGCAAGCCCCCTTTAGGACAGCCACAATATCCCAAATGTGCACATCAGCACAAAAAGGTTGGAGACCCTTCCAATAGCTCATGGGGAAACTTCATTTCCCAGGGGTTAGTTCAGTATGGCAGGATTCAATCCATTCCTTTCCTCTCTATTCAACTTACTGACAAAGATGTAGCTAGAGAGCTGATAGCATGCCAATGCAATGAATGAATGGAAGGGGATAGGGAAGGTGACTGGGTGGCTGGAATCTGCGAGCAGGCTTGGTGGGACAGGTATGAAAGTGTCTTACCTTTTGCGGATTATGTTGATGATGGGGGGGAGGTGTTCCGTCCCTCCCCCTGGAATCTTTGACGGGGGGGAGGTGATCCGTTCCTCCCCCCCGGAATCCTCGATGGCCGGCTGTGCTCCGCAGCAGCTCCGCGGAGCAGCCAGCCAGGCCCAGCCCAGCCCAGAGCCGTCCACAGACGGATTTCCGGCCCCAGAAGGCTCGGGGGGAAAAAACAAACAAACCACGTATGCAAATGGCAGCGGCTATGGCTGCTGCCATTTGCATTCCTTATTTTTCGCCATCTTAGTCTATGTAAATATTTACATAGACTAAGATGGCCAAAAATAAGGAACGCAATTGGTGGCAGCCGTAGCTGCCGCCATTTGCATACACTTTTTTTTTTTAACCCAGCCAGCCATGATAGGCTACGTAAATATTTACGTAGCCTGTCATATCTTTTTTTTTTTTAACAAGACTGGAAATGGCGGCGGCGGCAGCCAGTCGGAAGACCAGCCGCCGCAGCTGCCGCAGCCAAAGCCACCGCCGGAGCCGCCACCACCCGGAAGATCTGCCCCAGGTAAGTCTTGTCCCCGGGGGGATCCGCGGGGGGGCGGGGGGCAGACCGTTCCACCACGGAGTTCAAGGGGCCGAATGCACTGGCATTCGGCCTCACCGAGATCCGTGGCAGAATTCTCTGCCATCCTAGACAGGATAAAAGGGGAATTCTTCCCTGGCTTCTACCACCACCACCACCATAATTTCTTGTTTAAACTAACCCTTTTAAATGCCTAGTAATACTAGATTTCAGGTGTGAAATCTTATAATAATTAGTTGTATGTTTGTATTTTGGGAGAGATATGTTGTTGTTGTTGTTGTTGTTGTTGTTGATGTTGTTACTATTATTATCATCATCTATGTAGCTTCACCACTTTCTGAGAACTGTCTCATTTAACAACAGTGCTGGAGAAACAGTTTCATTTGACCAATATGGAGAATTAGTAGGTGGATTCAATATCATAAACTGGGTCACATTCTCAAACCAGTCCTTTCTTAGAGTAAAAGTTGGAGGGATAGACCCAAGAGCTCCCCAAGATAAGGTGTTCACCATTTCTGAGGATGCCATTGTGTGGCCCAGCATATTTAACCAGGTAGGATCTGAGCATCTTTCAACATGTCTGCAGTATTTATTTGTCCGTGTGTCTGTTTATTGTAATTGTATACTCCCTTTGTGAAGGCAACCAAGGTGATTATTCTCTTGCTGTTCAAAGAGAGCTTCACTGACTATGGAGATGCCACCATTGTATTGATCTATCCCAGAATATAAATGTAATATCATCATAAAGCATGGCATAATTCCAAACTTGGATATCCCTCCCTTCCCCACAACTCTTCTCCAGCTGAGATTTTAGTCATTATCCCCAGGTCAAAGATACAATATCCCAAATAATATTTTCTGGATGCTAATGCATATCTTCTTTCTTTTATGAACAGGTCCAGCCACTTTCATTGTGCAATGAGAATTGCCATTTGGGTTACAGGAGGGTTAAGAGGGAAGGGAAACCCTTTTGCTGCTATGATTGCCTTCCATGTCCAGAAGGGAAGATTTCAAACCAGAATGGTAAGGCATGTCATGTCAGATATATTGGCAGTGATCTGCCATTTACATATCACTCATTTTCCTAACACCTAAAACATTGCACAGTTGAGGTGACACATCACAGTGATCCAGGTACAAATCACTTGTTCATTGCTTCTAGCAGCAGGGAAGGAATGGTCTGTGTAAGGGTTGCTGAGAGAGGGAGTAGGAAGCCTTCTGCACCAGTGATCCTGATACAAATAGGGATGTTGGAGAATTCTGCCACAGACTCCAGGGAGGCCAGATTCTTTAGAATCCAGCCCCCTGGAGTCCGTGGCAGAACGGGGCAATCCCCACCCCACCCCGCGGAATCCCCCCGGGATGGATCCTACCTGGCGGCGGCGGCAGCTCCGGGGGCGGCTCCCACGGTGGCAGCTCCGGCGGCAGCTCCAATGGTGGCAGTGGCTCCAGGTGGTCTTCCGGATGCTGCTGGGCTCCGCTACACTGGCTGCCATTTGTGTCCCTGCCAAGCCGTGATAAGCTACTTAAGTATCTACATAGCCTATCACGGCTAACACAGGGACGCCATTTGTGTCCCTGTCTTTTGCCGTGATAGGCTACTTAAATATATATGTAGCCTATCACGGCTAACGCAGGGATGCAAATGGTGGCCACTATGGCAGCCGCCATTTGCGGCCACAGCCCAGCAGTGGATGGAGGTCTGGCTGTGGGCGGCCCCGGCCGGTGGCTCCACGGAGTTGCCATGGAGCAGAGCCAGCTGGGGAGGATTCCGGGGGGGGGCAGAGCACCTTCCCCCCACCGCAGATGGCCCCAACAGAACAAGGTAAGTGTTTCATACACCCCTAGATAAAAATCACTCTCTCCAGTAAGGAAATAGTGAAATATATAGGGATGGACGAAAGTCCCTTACCTGTCCTCGAAGCTTGCTTCACAGTGGGGGGGAGGCGCTTTGCTTCTCCCCCTGACGTTCATGCGAGGGGGGGGAGGCGCCCCGCCTCGACCGGCCGAAATTCAGGCCGGGCGGGAGGCACCCCATCCCTCACCGGCGAAATTCAGGCCGGGTAGAAGCGCCCCGTCTACCTGGCCGCAGAAAAAACAACAACAAAAAAAACCCCACCCCCATGATAGGCTACGTAATGATTAACGTAGCCTATCACGGCTAGATTTCCAAAGTCAGCCGTGATAGGCTATGTAAATCGTCACGTAGCCTATCACGGGTGACTTTGGGGAAAAAAAAGCATACGCAAATGGCGGCCCCCGTAGGGAGCTGCCATTTGTGTTCCTTATTTGGTCCCTGTAGTCTACATAAAGATTTACGTAGACTATGGCGAAAATAAGGGCAACGCAAATAGTCTACGTAAATCTTACTGGAAATACGTAGACTACAGGGACCAAATAAGGAACGCAAATGGCGGCTCCCTACGGGGGCCGCCATTTGCGTATGCGCTTTTTTTTTTTTCAAAGTCACCCATGATAGCCTACGTGATGATTAACGTAGCCTATCACAGCTGACTTTGGAGATCTAGCCGTGATAGGCTACGTTAATCATTACGTAGCCTATCACGGGGTTTTGGGGTTTTTTTACTGCACTTGTAATGGCGGTGGCGGTGGCAGCCGGTCAAAAGACCGGCTGCCGCCCCCGCCCCTGACGAAGACCCGACGAACTGCCACCGGGACCCGCCGCTGGGAGGGACATTCGTGAAAGGTAAGTCCCATCTCAGGGGGGGCGGGGGGGCGGAGAATTTCACCGCCATTTTGGGGGGCCGAATGCATTGGCACTCGGCCCCCCGAAGTTTCGGGGAGAAATTCTCCCCCATCCCTAGAAATATATCAGGATGGCTATGGGTAGGAATTTGGTGGTGGCACAGGGTCAGGCAACACTTGGGGCCTGCAGTGAAGGCCTTTGGGTGCATATGTAGCCCTCACTTCAGGTTATGCAACCCTGCTCTATATGAAGTATGTTTAGGTAAAACTTGCCTGGGTATGGACATTTTCTCTTCCAGACACGAATTACTGCTTTAAATGTGCAGAGGACCATTATCCGAACAATGACCGGGATTTATGCGTTCCCAAAGGTATAAGCTTCTTGTCTTATACAGAACCTTTGGGAATCAGTTTGTCCATTGCTGCTCTTGCCTTTTCTTTTATCACAGCTTTGGTGCTAGGAACCTTCATGAAGCACCACAACAGTCCCATAGTAAAGACTAATAACCGGAACCTCTCCTACACACTCCTTATCTGCCTCCTACTCTCCTTCCTTTGCATTTTGCTTTTCATTGGCCGACCTGAGAAGCTGACCTGCCTTCTTCAACAAACTGCTTTTGGCATTATCTTTTCAGTTGCAATTTCTTGCATATTGGCCAAAACAATCACTGTGATTCTAGCTTTCAAGGCCACCAACCCAGGATCCAAGATGAGGAAATGGGTGGGGAAAGGACTGGCCAATTCCATTGTTCTTTCTTGCACCTTCATTCAAACTGCTATTTGTACTATCTGGCTGGCAACATCTCCCCCATTTCCAGATGTCAACATGCACTCCATGAGTAGAGAAATTGTGCTGGAATGTAATGAAGGATTGGTCGCCATGTTCTACTGTGCCTTGGGCTTTATGGGTTTCTTGGCCATTATCAGCTTCTTTGTGGCTTTCCTAGCCAGGTCTTTACCAGACAGTTTTAATGAAGCAAAATTCATCACATTCAGCATGTTGGTCTTTTGCAGTGTTTGGGTGTCATTTGTTCCAGCCTTCCTGAGCACGAAAGGAAAATACATAGTGGCTGTGGAGATCTTCTCTATCTTGGTTTCCAGTGCTGGCTTATTAGCCTGTATCTTTTCCCCCAAATGCTACATCATTTTGCTGAGGCCTGAACTGAACAAAATGGAACAGTTAAAAAAGAGAAAAAGATGAAAGATATTTCAGTTTCTTGGTATAGGCCCTATACCATAGAGTGTGGCGAAAAGTTGTGCGCACACTGCAGTTCTTCTCTGGTTTTTTTTCTCTCAGTAGTGCTTTCACTCTCATCAGGCAATGTGAAGATGACTACTTCAGGTAGAAGATCTGAAGTATGCATAAAATTATTTTCAACTATCAACTATTTATTTTGTTATTATTAGGGATGTTGGAGAAATCCTCCACGGACCCCAACGAGGCTGGAGTCTATTGAACCTGCCCCCCCGAAGTCTGTGGAGGATCAGATCTCCTACCTGCAGCTCCAGGAGGAATCTCCACCTGCCGGATCCTCCTTGCCAGCTGGCTCCAGAGCACCAGTGATATGGCTGCCATTACTGTATCGCTGGCTGGGCGGATTGACTGCAGATGCAAATGGTGTCCATTATGCCATATGCAGCCGTAAAGGCCTTAGTTTAAAGTAAATGCAGCCATTAATGGCTGAATTTTCCTTAAACTAAGGCCTTTACGGCCGCAAATGGTGTCCTGGATGCCATCTGTGTCCATGCTTTTCATTAACGCAATAGGCTACCCAAATATTTGCATAGCCGATCATGTGAAAGCACAGATGCAGGGATGCCATTTGCATCTGCAGTCAGTAGTCCCCTTCAGCCAGCGATACGGCATCGCAGCTGTATCGCTGGCACTTTGAAGCTGGCTGGCGGCTCCATGGAATCACTGCGGAGCAGAGTCAGCCGAAGAGGATTCTGGGGGGGGGGGAGAAATGGATCACCTCCCCCTCCATGAATCCCCCCTCGAATGGCAGGTAAGCATTCCACCCATCCCCAGTTATTATAGTTTTAAAACAATAGTGATCCTGTGGGTTTTTTTTTTTTTTTTTTGCTTCAAGCAGCCCAGCATTATGGTTCATCTGCTGAAAGTCATAGCAGACCCCACTGAGGAGTAGTGAAAACTTGTGCTGAAAGAAGGCAGCTACAGAAACTGACAATGTTGCCCATGTTCTAACCCAACAGAAACACCATACTCATATCATCCAAGAGCATCTAATAGGTTAAAAGGAGCCATGAGAACATGTTTGGTTTCTATGTCCCAACATTTGTAGGTTGGGCATGGAAGGCAGGGATGGCATTAGCATCTGGTTGGGGCTTGAAGCCTGGTGAAAAGCTGCTGGTTTGGCACCCTGGATTCCAGTTAGCAGACGTGAGCTCTTCCCCGACTCACTGTGTGCTGAGTCAGGCAAGAGTTCGGGTGTCTGGTCCCTCAGTAAGCAAGCTGCCTATCACTGAGAGAGGAAGAAGGCAGCACCTCTCTACCTTCCCCCATCCTTGCTAGAGCAGCAGAGGCATGGGACAGGCTGGTTGTTTTCCATAAGTCTCTTACACACTTATGTAAAATGACCAGCCTGTCCCATGCTGTTGCTGTTGTAGCAAGGATGGGGGAAGGAGGAGAGGGAAGTGCTGCCTTCTTCCCCTCTTGTCCCCATGTCAGCAGGGATGAGGGACAGGCTGGTCATTTTACGTAAGTGTAAGAGCCTTACAGAAAATGACCAGCTTTTAGGGATGTTGGAGAATTCTGCCATGGACTTCAGTGAGGCTGGATCCTAAAGATAGGCGTAAAGAATCACGCCCAGAGTCTGTGGCGGAATGGACTGCCCCCCGCCACCCCCGAAATCCCCCCCGGAATGGACTTACCTGGTAGCGGCGGCGGCTTGGTGGTGTTGGCAGCTCTGGGTCATCTTCTGGCTGCTGCCGGGCTGCGGCCGCAAATGGCAGCTGCAAATGGCGGCCACTACACCAGCCGCTATTTGCGTCCCTGCCTTTTGCCATGATAGGCTACGTAGATAATGACGTAGCCTATCACGGCTTGGCAGGGATGCAAATGGTGGCCGGCGTAGTGGCCGCCATTTGCAGCTGGAGCCCAGCAGTGGCCGGAAGTCCAGCTGTGGCCGGCCTCGGCCGGTGGCTCCATGGCCTTGCCACAGAGCGGAGCCAGCCAGGGAGGATTCCGGGGGTGGGTGGGAGGGACAGATCACTTCCCCCCCACCGTGGACTCCCGGCCGAAATGGGATAAGTGTTTCACACACCCCTACCAGCTTTTCCCTTGCCACCACTGCTCTGGCAGATGGGGGTAGAGGGAAGAAGGAGCCACCTATCCTCTTCTCCCCCCACCCCGCTACAGTGACGGAAGCTGGTTGTTTTATGTAAGTCTCTTACACTAACATAAAACAACCAGCCTGTTCCTTGTCGTGGCTAAGAAAGGTGACGGAGGCTGGCACCCCAGCGCTCTCCCTGGAGGCGAAGGTTAGAGTGTGGGGGCTGGCTGCAGAAGCTCTTCTTCCCTGCACCAGCCCTTGACAGCTGGTGTGAGGAAGAAGGGCACAAGGGCTTGACTGCCGGCCTTGGCATGGAGAGGAGGGGCAGCTCCTGCAGCTTGTGGGTGGGCAAGGCAAAGTGGGAGGCTCTCCAAGCAGGCTCGGGCTATGTGAGCTGGGGAAGGCAGCTCATCGACTGACCTCCACCACGGACAGAGATGGGCTCATCCATCCCTAGTGCAAGGTCCACTGCTTAATGAAGGTGTCTTGCCACAGGAATTCCGAAATCCTGGAATGGACATTAGACAACAGTTGTAATAAACATGTTTTATTCTACACCATTATCCCCACTGAGTGGCTTATTATTTGTCCTGTATTTCAGAGCCTTTAACTAGAATTTTAACTGGACCTTGGGCATGGCAAAATACCATTCATTACAGCCAATATGGAACCAAGCATAAATGCAAAACTTAACATATACTTAACGCCACGTGTAGATGAAAGGCAAAGGGTTTGTTGGTGCTAAATGTGATGTCCCTTTGTAATGCATCCAGATTATGCACCTCAGCAGAGCTATGGAGCCTCCTCCTTTTGTTTCCAACCTATAAGATAGGTTATTTAATTATATGTAGTGTGAAGAATTTCACCTGGATGGCAGGATTAGGCTGCAGTGGTAAAGCTTACAGGCTGCAATGGTTGACATGGTTTTGGACTAGAAATGGGTGAGAATTTTGATTCAGTTCATTTTTAGTAAGCATGTAACACAATTCACTAATGTCTTCATATGTCGGATGGAAAGAATTAGAGATATAAAACAAACAAACAAGTCAAATGCTGGGAGTAACCAAAACTGGGAAGAACCCTTTAGTTATGGTGAGTTATAATAAAATAACATAAAATAAATAGTTCCACCAGTATAAGTCTCAAAATTCAACTGCTTATAAAACTGACACCTGTTGAGATAATAACTGGGGCTCCCTGATCAACTTTATGAAGTCTACAATGTTGCAAAATTTCAAACCAATCCATTAAAAAGTGCCACAGGTTCAGCAAATTAAAAAGTGCTGAAAAGGAACACATTTGTACTTTTTACTCCAAGGTATGGCTCTGCATATCATATAATTCTTTCAATTTTTGGTTAAAAAACTACTGATCTATAGTATTCTGGCTTGTCAAGGAGGTGTGCCCTTCATTGGTTTGAACTCTTGAGCAGCTTCTATGTGTCATATTGATTTCTTTAGTTATGGAATGAGACCTCACAAGGTGAGACAATATGTTACTACATAGATTGGGACCCTAGTCAGGTGGTGGTGGTGGTGGTAGGGAGAGTTTCACCCTCTGGCCCCCTGCTGTGGTCACATTGTAAATCACCCCCCCATTCCTCCAATTTACTTTGCCAAGGTGGCATCCAGAAGTAATGTAAATAAATTACAGGCATAGGGGAAAGGGTTAAAGCCCCAAGTTGACCCCCAGAACATTTGGTAGGGGTGGGAATGGAATGCACAGGTGGGGGAAAAGAAGGATCAGGGCCTCAAACCACCTTTCTGAAAGTAGAAATGCAGCACAAGGGCCTCAATTCTTGTTCCTACTGTTGGTGTGGTGGGAAAAGAGCATGTAAGGATCATGCTTTACCCTAGGGGTATATTCACAAGTTACACTGAACATCCATTCACACTCTATGTACACTAATTAAGATTGTTGTGAGAATGTAGCTCTATTCAGTCATGCTCATAAATTGTAAGCTCTACATGTGAGGAAGGGAAGTGGGAATCAGCTCGTGATTTCCAGCCCACCCATCACCATTCTCAAGGCTTTCTACATATGAAGGGGAACTGTCTACTGAGGATTGCCTTCTCTTTCCACTTAAATTCTCCAAGAAATTTTAGAATACTGATTCTTGAAATAAAAAAAAGATGTCTACCACTACATACGAATTTATAATCCCATTTGCCATATAGGTAAACTCGCAAGGAAGTAGATTCAGATGTGTTGGTGACAAGGTAGGATTGACAAGAATGTGATTATAAATTTTATTTCCAAAAGTCAGGACAATTCAACAACAACAACAGCAATCCCGCCAGGTTAAGACAAGAAGTTAAGGTTATCTCATGTTGGCTCAAGCTCCACAAATCCAGGAAACTGGAAGCTAAAACTGATGCTTTAACTGAGATGCTCTGTGATCAGTAATGGTGTTGTGCAATGACACAAATTGTGTTTGCTTACAATGAACTCTCCAGGAATTCACACATTTCCTTGGTTATTAAAGATGTCCCATGTTGTCCTGGACCTGTATTGTCTTATGAAGCATCTAGCCTTACTGCTAGAAAGGGTCCCTATCATTGATTAACCTATGCTGCCAGCTACTGATGTAAGCAACAAAACTATTTCTATATTAGGGCTGTGCACTGCCTCATTACAAGGCCCAAATAATAAGGCAAAGTGGGCTGTTTGGGAGCAAAACCCTCATGATACAAGGCAGGTCAGAGCAATACCGAGGCGCCATCCCATGAAACGCCTCCTCCGCCTTGAATATTTGGAGCTCTACTGAATGCCTCAGCAGTCCAGACAGGCTGTCTCCAAAATGTATCAACTTCTCAATGCTCACATGGCGGGGCATGAGGAGGAGGAGGAGGAGTGGGAGGGAGGGAGAAGGTGAGTGGATGCAGGAAAGTGAGCACAGGAGGAGGAGGGAGTGTGCTTTGGTGAACCCTCAGCCCAAACCGACACTAGCAGTGTCCCCAATCAGAGAGAGCGGTGGAGGAAGGGGGTATATACACTTCAGCAAAAGGCTGCATTCAGTAGGGATGTCAGAAAATTTCTCCACGAATCTCGGGGAGACCGAATGCCAGCGCATTCGGCCCCCCGAAATCGGTGGCGAAACGGTCTGCCCCCCCAACCCCCACCCCGGGATGGGACTTACCTTGGGCGAATCTTCCTGGCAGCGGCAGCTCCGGCAGCGGTTTGGCGGCGGTTCGGCAGTGGCAGCTGGTCTTCCGACTGGCTGCCGCCGCTGCCATTTCCAGTAAAAAACAAAACAAAAAAACGTGATAGGCTACGTAAAGATTTACGTAGCCTATCACAGCTAGATTTTTTAAAAACACCGTGATAGGCTACGTAAATCTTTACGTAGCCTATCACGGCTGAGTAAAAAACAAAAACGCGCATACGCAAATGGCGGTGCCCATGGGCGCCGCCATTTGCGTTCCTTATTTTGCCACGTCTAGTCTACATAAACATTTACGTAGACTATGGTGAAAATAAGGGGAACGCAAATAGCGTAGCTTCTACACTATTTGTGTTCCCCTTATTTTTGCCGTAGTCTCTGTAAATATTTACATAGACTAGACATGCCAAAATAAGGAACGCAAATGGCGGCGCCCATGGGCGCTGCCATTTGCGTACACGCGTGTTTTTTGGTTTTTTTTTTACTCAGCTGTGATAGACTACGTAAACATTTATGTAGCCTATCACAGCTGACTGCAGGGACGCAAACAGTGGCGGCTATGGCCGCCGCCATTTGCGGCCCCGGCTGGCCAGGATTTGGGGGGGAGGGATGGAGCGCCTCCCCCCCGGCCAGAATTTGGGGGGGAGGGTGGGGTACCTCCCCCCCGGCCAGAATTTCGAGGGGGAGGGATGGAGCGCCTCCCCCCCACCTCAAATCAAATTTCATGAAAAGGTAAGTGACTTTCGTACATCCCTATTGTTCAGTCATTGCACTAGCTGTGCCTTTGGAAGAGAGGGCTAGTATGGGTAGGTGATCCTTTGTGCGTGTGCATGCATCTGTGCGTCTGTGCGTCCATTCTTATGAGTTGTTCCTTCAATTTTGTTCACCGTTAGGCTTTCCTCAGAATTTAAATGAAAAGGAAACAGCTTGGTTGTAATGATCAAGGAGCGTTCCCTTCCTTTGCTCCTTGATCATCTGTCCCCATTGGGATGGTGCCTTTTGCAGCACCTCATCCAGCTGCTTTCTCCTATATCTTTGTACCTCCAACTCATTTGTTATTTGTATTTGATTAGATTCATCTCTCCTTTCCATATTTTTTTCAAACTAACATAGCTTTTCCTTGCAAGTTGCTGCTACACTCCCCCCTCCCCTGCCATTCCTGTGTTTGTTTATCTTGATTTTGGACTCTGGAAAAGGCTGCGTTCATTGTGTAACATCGACCCTTACTTCTGCTTTCTCCATTCTTTTTCCTTGTCATTTTTGTCAGTCAACTCTGTCTCTTTTAGATTTTTACAAACTGGGTCTTATTTTGATTTTTTTAAACAAACATTGTTTTCTTCTGAGCATGTTCCCCCCCCCTTTAAGTCATATTCAGGCATTTAGTTTTCCTTCTTTCTTTCTTTCTCCTTAAGAAAGGTATATCATAGCAGCCCATGTGTGTAGTGTTTGCCCCCCCCCATGCTGAAGTCAACCATTTGTGTCTTCTCTGTGTTGATCCTCCCAAAACAGAAATTAAAGAAGGTTTTGTTTTTGTTTTTAAATTAGGGTTTGATTTGGCTGTTATCTAATCGCCTGCACTGTTGCCGTGTATTTCTTGAAGTTCCTTATTTTGGCACGTCTAGTCTACGTAAAGATTTATGTAGACTATGGCGAAAATAAGGGCACGCTATTTGCGTATGCGCTTTTTTTTTTTTTCCAAAGTCACCCGTGATAGGCTACATGACAATTTACATAGCCTATCACGGGGTCTTTTTTTTTTAACTTTTTGTTTCGCAGCCAGGGAGATGGGGCGCTTCTCCCCGGCCTGAATTTCGGCCGGGTGAGGCGAGACACCTCCCCCCCCTCGCCTGAACTTCGGGGGGAGAAGCGAAGCACCTCCCCCCCACTGCGAAGTCAAGCTGCGAAAAGGTAAGTGACTTTCGTACATCCCTAGTTACAGCTCTGCTTTGAGAGTTTCTGTGGAAAAAATCAGATTTTAACTCCACCTAGCACAAAAACCACTGGGTCAAACTGAGACTTGGCAGCTGTCCTCCTCTCTGGGTGGGGGGGAGAAGTCCCCAGATTTCATTCCTGTATCATAAAAACTGGAAAAGTTATGACCATTTGTATTTTCCCATGCAGCTCAGTGGGAAAACGCCCAAAATGCGGGATCCAGATATCTGAATCTCATTTTGGGTTCAGATCCGAGTTGGAGTGGAAGGGGTCTGAATCAGTCCAAAGTGGATCAGGGTCACTTCAGATGATCCAAAGCTACATCCAAAGCAGGGTCCGTCCGTGCACAGCCCTACTCCATGCCTTCCTATTGACTGCAGTTCCTGGAATGTCCTGGAATTCACACCACATCACATTACATCATGTATCTTCCAAGGTATTCTGGGAAGTTCAGCCAACAGGAAGCTGCAGAGAGAGCCTCATGGTGATGTGAACAGCTTGGAGCTTAAAATCAATCAATCAATCAATCAATCAATGCGATTCAATCAATCAATCAATCAATGCGATGTCCCCCCCAACCCCAGAAATACCTTGTTAACCTCATCACATTACATAAACTAAACTAAATGACAAAACACACACACAGAACCTTTTTCAACCTCTCAAAGAATGCAGCAGAAATTTGCTCCCTGTGTGTGGGGGGGGGGAGGGGAGGGGAGAGGGTCCGTTGGCCCAGCCATATTTTATTTGCAAGTGAATCAAGGGTAGGGATCCACGAAACCCCACTTACCTGGCTCTGCCGGGTTCCGCTGGGGGGGAGGTGCTCCGTCCCTCCCCCTGGAATCCTCGCCAGGGGGGAAATCACTCTGCGCCTCCCCCCAGAAGACTGGCTGGCTCCACGGGGATTCGGCGGAGCCGCCGGCCAGCTCCGCCAGCAGCCGGACATCCAGCCGCTGGCTAGCAGGGACGCAAATGGTGGCGGCCATAGCCACTGCCGTTTGCATCCCTGAATTCAGACGTAATAGGCTACGTAAAGACTTACGTAGCCTATCACGTCTGGGTTAAAAAAAAGAAACACGTGTACGCAAATGGCGGTGGCTATGGCTGCCGCAATTTGCGTTCCTTATTTTGGCCGTCTTAGTCTACGTAAATATTTATGTAGACTAAGACGAAGACAAGAAAGAGGAACGCGAATAGCGTAGTGGACACTATTTGCATTCCCCTTTATTTTCACCATCGTACTCTACGTAAATATTTACATAGACTAAGACAGCCAAAAATAAGGAACACAAATGGCGGCAGCCATAGCTGCCGCCATTTGCGTACACGTTTGTTTTTTTTTAAACCCAGACATGATAGGCTACGTAAGTCTTTATGTAGCCTATCACAAATGGGGGGGGGAACAGACTGCAAATGGCAGTGGCGGCGGCAGCCGGTCAGAATGGCAGAACGGTCAGCCGGTGGCGGCGGCAGCCGGGGGATCCGCGGGGGAGCGGGGGGGCAGGCCATTCCACCCCGGAGTTCGGGGGCCGAATGCACTGGCATTCAGCCTCACCGAGATCCGTGGTGGAATTCTCTGACATCCCTAATCAAGGGTACGTGAAGATGGGCATGGCTTGAAAGCTACATGTGAAAGGATTTCCGGCAGGAGCCATGTCGTTCCGGCAGTGACCTGCAGAGCTCCACAGGATGCTTATCTCAAACAGCTATGAAAAGGTTGAGAAACCTTTTTAAATTCCCCTGGAATTAAAAGGGGAATCTTACAAAATCCGGTTGAAATTTTGGAAGAACAGCTGCTTTTGTGGCGTAGCAGAACAGCTGCAATCTAAGGTCAGTGGCCGGAGTATCATCTACTGAATGCTGTTTGAAACTCCTAAGCAATAAGGAGACTACAAGACTGGCAAGCTCCAAACAATTTTTGTGAATTTAAACAACCAGCAATATTTTGGGACTGACAATTAAACCTAATTAAAAGTTTGCTTTTTTCTGTCTCTGCAATTATACTTGCTTGTTGTGCTTCTGGAAGTGGAGGATGGCAGTATCAAAGGGAAAAAAGAAAGGTCTGGGAACACCACCTACTCCCCCCCTCCATTGCTCCCCCGGCAAAGGTTTCTAGAAATGCCAGAGGTGAAGAGGAGTTGCTTGCTTTGATAAAAACTATGTCTTCTCAGATATCAGTGCAGTCAAAGAAGCTTGAGATAATCCAGGACACAATCACTGCCCTCCAAGGGGTTGTGGATTTAATTAATATCTCTCTTCAAAAGATGGAAACGAAGGTTAATGCACTCAACGACTGAGTTACTGCTAATGAAACTGTTATGCAAGCATCTCACAATACTTTGTCTGCTCGAATTTCCCAATTGGAGGCTTTTACACACAGAGGAAACCTTCATATTCTTGGTATTAATGACTTGACTACTGATATACGTTTGGCTGAATTTATGGATAAACTTTTGCATGAGTTACTGGTTTTGCCATCTGATTTTCCACTGGATATTGAGCATGCATAACATGTTCCTGGTGCAATATGTGGCACTAAAGTTTCTTTTGGGACTGTTATTGTTCAATTTTCATGAGTTTCTACAAAAAATCATGTTCTGCATCTGGCAAGAGAATGGGGTGAGCTAGGGTGGGGATGAGCAAATGACAAGGTTATGCTCTTTCCTGGTTATACGAAAGAAGTTGCTGATAAAAGCTGGCAGTTCACCAAAGTTTGGCAAAGCAAAATAACATGCAATATGATATTAAATATCCTGCTACATTTTTAGGGATGTCAGAGAATTTCACCATGAATCTCGGGGAGGCCGAATGCTAGCTCATTCGGCCCCCTGAAATTGGCGGCAGAACGGTCTGCCCCCCCCGCCCCCCCGGGTTGGGACTTACCTTGGGCAGATCTTCCTGGTGGTGGCGGCTCTGGTGGCGGTTCGATGGCTCCGGTGGTGGTGGCCGGTCCTCTGACCGGCTGCCGCCACCGCCATTTCCAGTAAAAAAAAACACAAAAAAAAGTGATAGTGTCAGGGTGGACACTGAGCCCATGGAGTCCCAGAGTAGTTCTGATTCTGAGGAAGAGCAGTCACTCCTGGGAGAGGAGCGCACTCCTCTTTCCCAGGGCCAACAGCTGACGGAGATTCCTCTCACCAGCATTCCTAGCTTAGAAAGCAGTCCAGGGAGTGACCGAGCGCAGATAGCAGACTTGGTGGATGCGTGACGTCGACGCAGAAAGCAGCGACAGATGGAGGGCGCGGAAAGGAGGCATAGTGCCCAGTTGGCGTGCAAACAACGGCTGTGCCCAGAGGATCCAAAGGAAAAGGGGAGGGACTCTCCCTAGTCCTTAAGTTCAGGGGTCTGCCAGTAATTCCCTTTCAAACGGGGACCAACTGTTCCAACTTAGAGCATAGGTACTGTGCTGCTCAGATCTAGTTGCAAACGGTATAGTTGTTAAGTTGTAAAAGAAGAATAAAGCTTTGAAAGGAATCCCTTTGTCTGTGTCTGGACTTGGCTACTGGATTAGACTGAGAGAGGCCTCCAAGGAGCCCTTGACAATAGGCTACGTAAAGATTTACGTAGCCTATCACGGCTAGATTTTTCAAAAAAACACCGTGATAGGCTACGTAAATGTTTACGTACCCTATCACGGCTGATTTAAAAGAAAAAAAAATACGCGTATACAAATGGCGGTGCCCATGGGCACCACCATTTGCGTTCCTTATTTTGGCATGTCTTAGTCTACGTAAACATTTACATAGACTAAGACGGCGAAAATAAGGGGAACGCAAATAGCATGGACGCTACACTATTTGCGTTCCCCTTATTTTCACCGTCTTAGCCTACGTAAATGTTTACGTAGACTGAGATGTGCCAAAATAAGGAACGCAAATGGCGGCACCCATGGGCACCGCCATTTGTATACACGTATTTTTTTTTCTTTTAAATCAGCTGTGATAGGGTACGTAAACATTTACGTAGCCTATCATGGCTGACTGCAGGGATGCAAACGGCGGCGGCTATGGCCGCTTCCATTTGCGTCCCTGCTAGCCAGTGGCTAGATGTCTGGCTGCTGGCAGAGCCGGCCGGCGGCTCCTCAGAATCCCTGCGGAGTGGAGCCGGCTGGCCAGAATTTCAGGGGGGAGGGACGGAGCGCCTCCCCCCCAGCCAGAATTTCGGGGGGAGGGACGGAGCACCTTCCCCCCCACAAATCACCCCTGCAAAAAGGTAGGTGACTTTCATACATACTTATAACATTTTGCATTGTTTTTGAAGGCCAGATGAAAAAAAAAATTAAATCCTGATGTGGCTGAATCATTTCTCATTGGTGTTAACATTAAAACAAAGGAGCCAATTTTCTCAGCCTCCAGAGTTCGAATTTACCCATTTCTACTGCTCCTCTTGGGGTTTAGCTGGTAGGATGTCTGGAAGTTTTCCAGATTAAATGTTTGCATATTTCTGCTTTCTTTCTCCTTGGTGTGTTATATTGTATACATTCCTGTTGGTGTGTGTATGTGTGTGTACACATATAAATATATATTTTAGATATGATATTACTTAAAATAAATAAATGGTTTGTTTTTACTTTTTATCCTTTCTTAAATTTCTTTTTCTTTTTCTTCTATTTAAATTGTCATTAATATTAGTATTACTATCATTATTATGGGATTATGGTTAGTATTATTTCTTGCTTGTTAAACTTTTAATGTTTACTAATATGTGTCAATGGAATGGTAATATAAGGTTAATGGAAATGGATTGTTTGCTAAATATATGGTTAATGGAAATGGATTGGACAGAGCCCCTCCCCCCCACTGCGAATGTCACCCTTCAAAAATGTAAGTAACTTTCATACAACCCTATTTCTTTACTCCTACATAAAAACCTAGTTTTTTAAAGGGGGTAATATCATATATGTATACTGAGCATCAGTGAGAGAACACAGGGTGATAAACACTGATCTGAAACTGAGACATCTAATTTCTAGAAGTGTGTCACTAATCCATGTTTTGTAGTTTTCTTAATGCTTTCTTCCTATCTGTCCCCTATTGTTCAACTCAGGCCTCAGTACAATGATATAGCATTTGGGGGAAAAGATACAGGCTAATAAGCCAGCACTAGAGGCTAAGATGGAGAAGATCTCCACAGCCACCATGTATTTTCCTTTGGCACTCAGATAGGTTGGTACAAAGGATGTCCAAACACTACAAAACACCAACATACTGAAGGTAATAAACTTGGCTTCATTGAAACTGTCTGGTAAGTTCCTGGCTAGGAAAGCCACAGTGAAGCTAAAAAAGGCCAGGAAGCCCATGAAGCCCAGGACACAATAAAACATGGTGACTGACCCTTCATTACATTCCAGTACAATTTCCATACTCATGGAGTGCATGTCCAAATCTGGAAATGGGGCAGAGGATGCCAACCATACAGTACAAATACTGGCTTGAATAATGGAGCTGGAAAGAACAATGAAATTGGCCAGTCTTTTCCCCACCCACTTCTTCATCCTGGAACCTGGTTCTCTGGCCATAAAAACTAGAACCACAATGATAGTCTTGGCCAAAACACAAGAAACTGCCACTGAAAAGATTATGCCAAAAGCAGTTTGTCGAAGGAGACATGTGGGTTTTGTGGGTTGGCCTATAAATAGTAAAGTACAAAGGAAGGAGAGCAGGAGTGAAATTAGGAGAATATAGGTAAGGTTCTTGTTGTTGGCTTTGACTATGGGAGTCTCTCTGTGCTTAATGAAGATCTGAAGTACCAAAGCTGTGATAAAAGAAAATAAAAGAGCAAAAACTGCCAAATTGATCCCCAAAGGTTCTTTATAGGATAATAAAGTTATATCCTTTGGAATGCATAAATCATGGTCACTGTTTGGATACTGGTCTTGTAGACAGTCAAAACAGTCATCCATGTCTGTAAAAGAAAACATGTTTTGATACATGGCTGAGTTATGTATTACTCAGTCTTGTCAAGTTTCACTGTTTCAGAGACCTAAATTATAGTTGCCAGACTGAAATCTGAAAGAGAAGTTTGTACTCCTCCAATGTAATAATTTTCCAGATTCCATAGTTAGTGTTGAAAAAATTGTGAAAACTGGAAAGCATCCAAAGCTGATGTAAAAAGTAGGGATGGCGGAGAATTTCTCCATGAATCTCCAGGAGGCCAAATGCCAACGCATTCAGCCCCCCGACATTGATGGAGAAATTCTCCGCCGGCCCCCCGCCCCCCCCCCGGGATGGGACTTACCTCGTGCAAATGTCCCTCTTGGCGGCAGGTCCCGGTGGCGTTTCAGCGGCGTTTCAGTGGCATTTTGGCGGTGGCGGCGGCCGGTCTTCTGACTGGCTGCCACCGCAGCCATTGCAAAATAAAAAAGTAAAGTAAAAAACACACACACACACCCGTGATAGGCTATGTAACGATTTACGTAGCCTATCACGGCTAGGTTCCCAAAGTCAGCCATGATAGGCTACGTAAATCATCACGTAGCCTATCACGGGTGACTTTGGGGGAAAAAAAAAGCACGTACGCAAATGGTGGCGCCCATGGGGCGCCGCCATTTGTGTTCCTTAGTTTGGCACGTCTAGTCTACGTAAAGATTTACGTAGACTACAGCGAAAATAAGGGCAACGCAAATAAATCTTTACGTAGACTAGACGTGCCAAACTAAGGAATGCAAATGCTGGCGCCCCGTGGGCGCCGGCATTTGCGTATGCACTTCTTTTTTTTTTTCAAAGTCACCTGTGATAGGCTACGTGACGATTTACATAGCCTATCATGGCTGACTTTGGAAATCTAGCCATGATAGGCTACGTAAATCGTTACGTAGCCTATCATGGGTGTATGTGTGTGTTTTTTTTACTTTACTTTTTTTTTCGCAGCTGGGTAGACGGGGCGCTTCTCCCTGGCCTGAATTTCGGCAGCAAGGAATGGGGTGCCTCCCCCCTCGGCCTGAATTTCGGCCAGGCGAGGCGGGGTGCCTTCCCCCCCTTGCCTGAACTTCAGGGGGAGAAGCGAAGCGTCTCCCCCCCACTACGAAGCAAGCTGCGGGACAAGGTAAGTCCCTTTCGTCCAACCCTAGTAAAAAGAGAGAGCTAGTCTCAAGGTGTCTAGTCTTAGGATTACAGGGACAAAGGGAAGGCCAAGCCTATCCTGGAACTAGGGATGTACGAAAGTCACTTACCTTTTTGAAGGGTGACATTCGCGGTCGGGGGGAGGCGCTCTGTCCCTCCCCCTGAAATTTTCTCTGGCTGACTCCGCTCTGCGGAGGTTCCATGGGGCCACTGGCCAGAGCCGGCCACAGCTGGACATGCAGCCACTGGTCAACCTGCAGGGACGCAAATGTCTCTGTATTTTGCCGTGATAGGCTACATAAATATTTACGTAGCCTATCACGGCAAAAAAACCAAACAAAACAGCAGACGCAAATGGTGGCTTTATGGCGGCCGCCATTTGCGTTCCCTTTTTTTTTGCTGTTTTAGCCTACATAAATATTTACGTACGCTAAAACGGTAAAAAAAAAAGGAACGCAAATGGTGGCCACCGTAGCCACCGCCATTTGCGTCCACTGTGTGTGTGTTTTTGCAGTGATAGGCTACGTAAATACTTTTGTAGCCTATCACGGCGTCCACAGGGACGCAAATGGCATCCCTGCATTAGCTGTGATAGGCTACGTAATTATTTACGTAGCCTATCATGGCTATAATGAGGAAGTGCATGGCGGCCGCAGATGCGGCCACCATTCTCAATTCAGCGCAGATGGTAGCAGGTAAGTGCTCCGTTTCATGCGCCTTTCGTGGGGTGGGGGGGGTGGAGGGCTTCGTTCCGCCACAGATTTCAGGGGGCCGAATCCACTGGCATTCGGCCTCATCGAGATCCATGGCGGAATTCTCTGACATCCCTACCTGGAACCCAGTGGTTGGATTCTAGTTTAGTCATGTACAGCTATGCTGTACTTCTCCCCTACTCCCCATGGCAACTCCTCCAAATCCCAAATGATCTGGGGACCCTTCTGAATGGGTTGACAGGAGAGAGGGTATCCCTGAAAAGGAGGAGGAGGTACTTTCTTCAAAGTCCTCCTTTCGATGGAAGACAAGTCCTGAATCCATGCCCACATATTGTAAACTGGGATTAGTCATATTCTCCTTTTTCTCTGCATATAATGTACTGAATAAGCCCCCTCCTCTCTCTCTCTCTCTCTCTTTCACACACACACACACATACACACACCTTCACTTAAGTTCTATATTTAAGGTCGCAATTAAACCAGCCAATATATTTTCCATCTCTTACCCTTCTGGTTTGAAATCTTCCCATCTGGACATGGGAGGCAATCATAACAGCAAAATGGCTTGCCTTCCTTCTTTGTCCTACTATAACCTGAATGGCAATTGTCATTACACAAAGACAGTGGGTGTACCTGTCCATAAATGGGAGAGAAGAATGTTTTAAGATTCAGAAAATACATTTTGAGAGTTTTATGTCTCCAAAGCCACTCTAGAGTTAAGAAATGCGTTGATGATGGCATGGCATAAGGAAATTACATTTAGAAAACATTAGTATATAATAGGCTGTTGGAAACTCCACTGTTAATTGAATCCCCCCCGCCCCATGTGAGAAAGGTTTGGGGCAAAAATACTTACTGTCTTGAGACTTACTTTAGTATGTTATCCTTTGGAACACAATGCATTGCACATTGTCATAGTGGTTTGACCTTTGATCCTACCTGCTGGTATTGTTGATTATCGTTCCCAGTCAAGGCGAAAAATTCCTATGCACATACAGTACATCTAAGTTGCTTCAGATATTATATAAAATCCAGATGTGTGCAGGTCAGGGTTTGTAGCATGCATGAGGTGAGGGTATTTCAGTGGGTGAATAATGACCAACATTTTGATAAAACTGAGTTGAAACAGCTGCAGTAATTTCATAGCCTCCTTTGCAAGCTGTGACATTGCTATGCTTTCATTGATGCTAAGTGGTATGGGATAAATTTGCTCATTGAAGGAAGGGAGGGATACATCCCCACATTGCATAATGAATAAGGAAATGCTTACTCTTGCCCAGATTGAGCAACCATTGTTCAGCTGTCTAAGCTATATGCCGATGCTTCCCTCTCTTCATGACGTGCTGTGAAGCTGCGCCAAAACAATGAATGCTAGGCAAGCATCCCTATGCTTAAGGCAAAATTGATGATTATGGCTGTCACCAGCCATAAAGAAAATGTTGAGGGGTGGGGTTGGCAGGGGGAATGTCACCCCCCTAAACCCCAGTTTAACAGCATGCTATGGCCCTGTTCACATGTAACACAAAGCCATGATGGTTAGAAAATTTCTGCTAACCACAGTGGCTTTGCATATCATGTGGGAGGAGAAAACCACATTACCCATGGTTAGTAAGCCACCCTGACTAAACACCTCTCTGCAAAAGAGTTAAGGGGCTTACTGTGTTGTCTGGCGGGCTCCCCAGTGGTTAAAATGGGCTCCAGAGGAGTTCTAGGCCACAACCATAGAGTCCCCCAGCTAGAGCATCCACCACTTCCAGTGACTCTAGCCACTGTGGATTTCTCTGTGGTTGCATGGCCATTTCAGACCATGGAGTGGCCTCTAGAAGCCTCTTCACACCATGGAGGATGATGGGATACTCAGGAACCATGCCAGGAAGATTGCCAGGTGACAATGGAGAGGGGTGGTTAGTGGAACCACATGGTGCTGCATTGTTGCATGATCATCTGGTGGCCTGTGCATTATGGTTTTGCTAACCACCCCCCTCCATGATTACCCTAACCACCCTCTCCCCCTGTGCACATGAACAGGCCCTTTGTTTTATACCTTGCCTCAGCTCCAGTTTTTTTGTACACTGGGGACATGATTTGATAAATCCCAAAATATGAAACTACCTGTTTGAACCTCTTGGGCCATATGATTGCATCCTCACAAATGGTGAATAATTCATTAGGAAAAGCCTGTGATGATATCCATCCAACCTTTACTTTGAGAAAGGTCTGGTTCGGAAATGTGACCCAGTTGATAATATCAAATCCAGCAACTAGTTCGCCATTTTGGTCAAACAGAACCTTCTCCCCAGCACTGTTATTAAACGAGTTACCTCTCAGATGGTGGTGAAGCTAAAATTGAAGGAGGAGGAAGGGAAACAGACAATAAGTATGTACCAACAGGTGCAGATATGCAAAAGGATGGTGATATATTATATAAATGGTTATAAGTTACAGCACTAAAGTTAATTACCAGATATGAATTAATAACCTGCATGATGAAGTGAGCACCATTCTTCCTTATCATTCTCCTCTACCACTGATCATTGTCCAAGTTGTTGCACCTCTCTGGCATGCAAAATGTTCCAGGGCAAGTGATGCCCAAGGGACGCTTTGCAGATAAGCTTTAAGTGAGTTTTCCCTACTCGACCCAAGCTGTTGCTCCTCCGTAAGTGAAATGGGAAACAGGCGGAAGGGAGAGTGGGTTTGTGGAAAGTTGTTGGCGGGGAACAATGGGGCATGGATTTCAGAATGTATCTTGGTGAATCCACTACATTTTCTTTGTTGTTACAAAAATAATTGCTTTGTTGAATCTAAATCTGAATCAAGTTGTAAGAGGAGGGGCACTATTTCAGTATTTAATTGATTATTGATTATTACACCTATTTGACAGCTCCTGTCCTAATACTAGGGGTGGACGAAAGTCACTTACCTGTCGTCGAAGGCCGTTCGCGGTGGGGGGGGAGGCACTTTGCTGGTCCCCCCGCGAAGTTCAGGCCGGGGGGGGAGGCTTCCCGCCTCGGCCCGGCCGAAATTCAGGCCGGGGGGGAGGCTTCCCGCCTCGCCCGGCCAAAATTCAGGCCGGGGAGGAGGCTTCCCGCCAATCCCGGCCGCGAACGCGAAAGTAAAAAAAAACCAAAAAAACCGCCCCCTGATAGGCTACGTGACGATTCACGTAGCCTATCACGGCTAGATCTGCAAAGTCCTATGTAAATATTTACGTAGTAAATATTTACGTAGTAAATATTTACGTAGGCTAAAACGGCAAAAAAAAGGGAACACAAATGGCGGCCGCCGTAGCCGCCACCATTTGTGTCCACTGTTTTTTTTTGGGGGGGGTGCTGTGATTGGCTACATAAATATTTACGTAGCCTATCATGGCAGAATACAGGGACGCAAATGGCGGTGGCTACGGCAGCTGCCATTTGCATCCCTGCAGGCTGCTCAGTGGCTGGATGTCTGGCTGTGGGCAGCCCTGGCTGGTGGCTCCATGGAATCTCCACAGAGCGAAGCGGAGTCGGACGGAGATAATTTCGGGGGGAGGGATGGAGCACCCCCCCCCACGAATGTCACCCTTCAAAAAGGTAAGTGACTTTCATACATCCCTATAGAGCCACAGTAAAATCACAGACCTGTTATGCAAGTTTAATGTTTTATAACAAAAAACAGAGAAATGAGCCACAATGGTACTACACTCAGAATTTCATTCATGATCTAAAACCTGGGTCTATATAGCACTGAGTCCTTTCCCTAAAAATAAGTAAACATCCCACTCCTCAGCAGTGTGTAAGCAGAGGAGGCTCTAGATGATGGCCTCCCCACTCTCGTTGTCCTGCCATACCGTGTGCATCCATTAACCAAAGATACATTGATATTTAAAAGGAAAGAAAGAAATGTAGCTAATTCAACAGCCTTGCACTGTCTTCCATAGGCATCATTTAATACTGTTGCACCTACACATACAATGAGCAGCTCTGGATTAATATTTCCCAGATGTTGTCACCTGCAACAGCTGTTGATTCAGAAGGTCCCATCTCCCTTGATCTGCCATTGCTCTGTTTTTTAATTTGGATGAATGAATAGCATGCAAACCTTCTGCCACTGCATGGACAGCATTGTATATGCTGTAGCTATGGCCAGTCATTCTCACTTCAAAAACAGACCGAGGAAGAGATTCCAGCTTCTCCTCCCCAGTGCAGATTTTTCCAACATTCTTTTCTAAAGTGGTACTGGGGATAGAGCAGTTAAATGCCTCTTCCCAGAAAACCCTGATAAAGCCATCTTCTTTTTCCAAGGTTGGGTTTCTGAATTGAAGAAATTGCTGGAATCCTAATACTTCCTTGGAGTGAATTGTGAAGGATATTGCACCATGGATGAAGTGGATGTCCCAACTTCTTTGAAAAGGGACTGATGCGAAATCCATCTGGGCTGGCATAATCCATACTTTGGTTTTCATTGGTATTTCCTCAAATTCTGACAGGTGGAGCATTGTTCTTAAAACAATAATAGTCTGAATTTCACCATTTATAAACAATACATTGGCAGTGCTTTCCATAATAATCCTGATTGTTTGAAACCCTTCCAGCACCATTTCAGTGATTCCACTAGAAAAGGTTAGTTGTGGGAATCTTTCTATGAAATCAAAGCAGATACCCCCCTGGGAGAAAATGGGAAGTACATTGGCAATAAATCTCTCTCCACTGTCATCATTAATGAAAATCACTCCAGTCCATGTCCATTTGAAATGCAGCAGTAACTGGACAATCCCCCTATACTGATTATCTCCATTTGGAAACATCTGATAAAAGAAAACCTCTTCGATTCCGTTTTTCATCACTGGAGCAGAGCCATATGTGAACTAAAGAAAATAATGAAAAGTTAAGAGAGCCAATAGGGATATTTCCAAAATAAATTGTATATGTACACTGATCCACTTGCCAAGCTGTAAGGGCTTGTCATCCCAGAACAATAAGATCCAGTCCAGAGTTCCATGAACATCTATGAGCAAGGAAGGGGATATGGATTTAAATGTGCAAGATGCTGGAGAAATTTGAGATGGACTAAAATGAGCTAGGATTTCTAAGAATCCGACCTGTGGAATCTGCTGCAGAGCAAACCCTTCAGGCTGTGCAAAGTTTGTGGACTTATACACATGCACACACACACACACACACACACAATTTACTTTTCCAAAATTTATGCATTCTTATTTGTAGGATAATATGCAAGTTTCTGCTGAGACTGGTAAATAACTATACACAGGGAAAAGTTGAATGGAATAGGGTACAATACGCTACATGTTACATACTAAGGTAAATTATATAAATTGTTGTGAAACCTCTTACATAATTATTTGCATATTTTGCCACATGATGGGGAAAAATGCATCTGTCTGTGAGCAGACAATGGAACAAAAGGTGCCCAACAATCCATGAAACACAGACAGAGTGGATTTTACACAGTTTGTACATCCCTAGCATAGATGTGGATGTTTATGTGGGTGGAAGAGAGTTTGCTCCATGGGTGGCCAACTGCAACAGAGTTGCCGTTAGGGATGGTGGAGAATTCCACCACAGATTCTGGGGGGGGGGGATTCTAAGAATCTGCCCTCCCTGGAGTCCATGGCGGAACGGGCCGCCCCACCCCACCACCCTATGAAGTCCAACTCAGCCGGATCCTACCTGGCAGGCTGGCACTGCCGGCTCTGGCCGGGTCCATCCGCTAGGGATGGCGGAGAATTTCTCCCCGAAACTTCGGGGGGCCGAGTGCCAATGCGTTCGGCCCCCCGAACAAGTTTCGGAGAGAAATCCTCCGCACCCCCCCTGCCCCCCGCACCCCCCCGGGACAGGACTTACCTTTTGCGAATGTCCCCCCGGTGGCTGGTCCGGCCGGCGGTTCGGCGGGTGTTCGAGCGAGGCGGGAGTGGCAACCGGTCTTTCGACCGGCTGCCGCCGCCGCCATTGTAATGAAAGAAAAAAAAAAACGCCCCCTGATAGGCTACGTGACGATTCACGTAGCCTATCACGGCTAGATTTGCAAAGTCAGCCGTGATAGGCTACGTGAATCGTCACGTAGCCTATCACGGGTGACTTAAAAAAAAGAAAGAAAAAAGAGTGTACGGATAATGGCGGCCCCCATAGGGAGCCGCCATTCCCGTTCCTTATTTGGTCGCTGTAGTCTACGTAAATGTTTACGTAGACTACGGTGAAAATAAGGGCAACGCTATTTGCGTTGCCCTTATTTTCGCCGTAGTCTACGTAAACATTTACATAGACTACAGCCACTAAATAAGGAACGCGAATGGCGGCTCCCTATAGGGGCCGCCATTCGCGTACGCGCTTTTTTTTTTTTTAAGTCACCCGTGATAGGCTACGAGACGATTCACGTAACCTATCACGGCTGACTTTGCAGATCTAGCCGTGATAGGCTACGTGAATCGTCACGTAGCCTATCAGGGGGCTTGTTGTTTTTTTTTACTTTCGCGTTCGCGGCCGGGCGAGGCGAGGCGCCTCCTCCCCGGCCTGAATTTTGGCCGGGCGAGGTGGGAAGCCTCCCGCCCGGCCTGAATTTCGGCCGGGCGAGGCGGGAAGCCTCCCCCCCTGGCCTGAACTTCGCGGGGGGAGCAGCGAAGCGCTCCCCCCCACCGCGAACGGCCTTCGAGGACAGGTAAGTGACTTTCGTCCACCCCTACCATCCGCAGCCTGTCTTCGGACGCGAATGGTGGCCAGCCTAGGAGACGTCATTTGCATCCCTTCCCCTTCCCGTGATAGGCTACGCAAAGCTTATGTAGCCTATCATGGAAGGGGAAAGGACGCAAATGGCATCTGCTAGGCCGGATGCCATTCGCGTCCGGAGACTGGCCATGGCTGGAAGTCTGGCAGCGGCCGGCCCCAGCCGGTGGCTCTGCAGACTCGCCGCAGAACGGAGCCAGCCAGGAGGATTCCGGGGGGGAGGACTGGATTGCCTCCCCCCCAAAACCCCCAGCGGATGCAAGGTAAGGGGGTTTCGTACACCCCTAGTTGCCGTAAGCAGTGTACTGGGGGGCTGTGGCATGCCTAGCTAGAACCTAGAAGGCCATCAGGCCTGGGGATCACAGAGAACTTGTCCTGAATTTCAGCCTGCTTCCTAGAGGCCGGTAGACTAGACGCAACAGATGAAAGCAGGGGCAGGCAATGTTGTGGCCATGAGCACAGTCCACCTATGCATACTTGACCCTTGACCCTTGCTGAGGTGCCCTCCCCCTCCTTATTTCCCTTTTTCTTTTATAACAAGATTACTTACTGGAAGCTGGGATCACTTTAAAGCAAAGTGTGGTCCTCTAGCTTTCCCCATCTTCTTTCCCCATGAATGCCTCTGGAACACACATTGGGCTCGGAGATATTGAGCATTTCTACACAAGCCTAAAATCCTGCAACTTTACCGATTTGTATCCAAGGGTCACACAGCCCATCGTTAAAATGAATTCTGGCACCGCTTTTGCACTGCCACCGTGGCGAGTAAATTACTGACCTGGTCACACATAACGTTAATCCATGGTTTATTTTACCCATGGTTTGTTGCCCTACCCAGGATTTGTCTGGCATATGATAAACAAACCATGGCACTTTTTCTCAATCCCTGGGTTGTTGGTTTCCGTCCTCCTTCACCCGCTCCCTCCCTGTATCCCAAATGCCTTTGCAGCGCTGTAGTACTCGCATGTAGAACAGTTGGCTTTTGTGGCTCCACTTGCCCACTGCTTCTGTAACCTGGCAATACAATGCATGAATAACCCACGGTTCCAGATTCACACATAATGACAACCCATGGTTTAAACAACCTAGAGTTCCCAACCCAACGACAAACCATGAGTTCACAACGGACTCCCTTTTCATGAGCATCTACTCCCACACATACACCTTTTCTCCTTATCTGCACGTTCTATACCTTTCATTATACAACCACTAGATGGCGCTGAGGTCTAGCTCCTCTTAATGCCAGATTTCTTCTTTTCATGAGGAAACTCAACACACTGTAATTTGATAACTCATTATCTCTGATCTAAAAAAAAGGGGAGGGGAATAACGGTCATTTAGTGCAGGAGATGCCCTGGAGGCTGATGGAGTCATGTAAAGGTCCCACAAACTTCCATGAGTAACCAATCTTAATAGCAGGATCAAGCCCCATGTGGAGAAGATCATTCTTGGGAATTGGAGATGGGAGGTGGCTGCAGGCCAATGCTTTCATCTGCAGTGCACCCATTTTGTGGTGGTGCCCAGGGCAGTTTCTCAACTTGCCAAATATGCCCATGGGCCAAAATAGGTTGCCTCCCCCTGAGCTAAACCATGGTGGACTGCTTATGTGATGAAATAAGTGTTACAATGGCACTGTCTCATATTCTGGATATGACTTATAGAACACTTGTCAAAAGCATCGTCCAATGGTTCCATTTTTCTCTAATACAGGGGTGCACAACATTTTCAGTCCCAAGGGCCAGATATTGTGTCATTTGGTGGCACAAATATATGTGCAGAGACACACATGCACCCTTCCACCACACACACCAGTGATCATCACCTAGGTTGCTGTTCCTCCACCAGTGCTAGCAGAAAAGGGTGGTCTTGGAAGACATGGGTCAGTGTTTTCTCCCTGCAGCCCATATCAGTTGGGCCATAGGGAAAAGTGGGTTGGATCCTGCCAGGTTCGGTACAGAGCATGGAAAAGGGCTGCATATTATGCACCTTTGATCTAATATAATGACATATTCCACCTCTTTGCTTTTTATTAGAGATGTATGAGAAATTCTTTCAGTTCAGTTCTGAACAGGATTTATCCAGTTCTTACCTTCCAGAATGAACACAGACTCAGATGTAAATTGCAGTCAAAGTTTGTACATTTCCAAGTTTGCAGTGTGATTTGCAGACCCCCCACCCCATGTATTGAACACCATGTGTACATTTGAAAAAAATGTGAATGAAAAATGTGTACTTTTGAAAAATGTGCACAAATACATTTTAATCAAAGCAAAAAAAAACCAAAACATTTTAGGACTGTGCACATCCCCCCAACCCACTTTGGAGGCTGCTTTGAAAGTCCTGAATCAGCCCCACCCCCCTCAGCCTGCTTCTAAGCCAAACCAACCCACTTCAGGCTCTGGATCTGAAGGAATATCTGGAGAACCAAAGCTGTACGAGCCCCCCCCCCCTGCCACCACTGAGCAATGTGAGACCCCCCTCTCCTTACCTGGATCTGTTGGGAACTCCCACAGCCATCAGCCTTTGCAAGGGAGTCAGCATGGCAACAACTGCGGGTGCTCCCCAGGGATCCAAGTAAGGAGCGGGGGGCTCATACCATTGGGTGGAGCAGCTGTCCAGATCAGTCTGAAGTAGCCCAAAGCACTTAGGAGCAATCCAACCCACTTCGGAGCACATCAGCCTGATCCTAACCCACTCCAGAACTGTGCCACTTCAGCCCCAAATGTCCCCATCTGTTTCGGGATTTGGGATTCAGACCGAAGCCATACACAGCCCTAATACATTTTGAACATATGCACAATTGATGCATACATTTGGAAAAATAACCATGAAAAAATCTGCATGTAATTTCATGCAGAAACAGAAAGAAAACAAAGAAGAAAAGCTCACAATCTGATGCTGACTCAGGTTGGAATGAGATTCAAGGTGGAATTCAGAGGACTTCAGCAAGTTCTTGTTTAGCTGATTCACACATCCCTTATTTTTATCTAACTTTTATTTTGGGGGCAAGTTTTGAAATATTACAGCAGTAATGACTTGTGACTTGGAGTCTTTCTTGATGTTTGAAAATGAAAGCTATTTACCTGCATCAAATACTGGCTTGGATCCAGAAACTTTTTTATTTATTTTATTTTATTTTTAGGCTGCATATAGACTGTGCCTGCCTACAGGCATTCTTTTTTCTACTGCAGGATGAATTCTGCTTCCCCTGCCCTTGCTCCTATTATAATGCATGTACCCTCATGCAGAATTCATAATTTCTCTTTGTTCCCATGATAGAGGCGGGGTTTTGGTTGGACAGGGGTGAGTGGGATGGTTTTGTGATCATTATGGAGACACATGATAATTATATAGAAATGGCATGCCCTCTTGACTCTCTCTCTCTCTCTCTCTCTCTCAATCTATCTATCTCATATTAAAATTGCATCATGGTTTACTTGGGTTCTTTGACTAGTTTTTTTCTGGTTTGAAAGTGTAAAATGGTTCCCAGACTATCTCATTTTTGTTTGTTCCGAAGAACTTGTCCCCCCCATACACACTTGTTCTCACAGAGATGGTACATGGAACTAAAAGACTGGATCATCCTCAAAAGCATTAGACCTTCATCTTTCCTGTGAACCTCACCAGTAGAACATGGAGACCATGGTCATCTGATATCAAATAAAATTGAGTACTTTTGGAAAAAGTCACATTAAAAAATGACACTATATTTAAGGTATTACTTTGTCCTAAAGAGTCCATAGCATTGTCCCTTCTGCATTCCCATCTCAAGTTCAAAATATTCAATAATTAAAGAGCATTAAACAACTTAAAATATGTTAGTAAGAACCATCTTATACATTCATCAGAACAAAGTTATGAAGACTTTCAAGGACTGGAATGTGGGTAGAGGGTTCTAAGTTGGAATGCTCTCCCATTGAAGAGCAACTCACTGTACAGAAAGGTACCATGCCAGTAAAAAAAAGCTAGACTGAACCATCCAGCCTAACATGCAAGTGATCAAAAAAGTTACCACTCACCTTTAGTCTGAAGAACTGGAAAGAAATTTGGTGACCTCATTTTGTTGAAGGCATTTAACGTTCATGAAACTGAAGTCATTATAAGGTGAGAATGAAGAAATGCTCTCTATTGCCTTACCACTGGGTTAGATCCAGGTATAGACATGCTTAGAGTAGACCTATTGAAATCAATGGGACAACTAAATCATGACTAACATACTCTAGTTTCCATTAATTTCAATGTGTCTACTTAGGTATGACTAAGTCTGGATCCAACTCACTGGTTACAAAGATGAATGGAAGAACCAATAAGTATTTTGGTTCACAAGCCAGAGTAAGCTGTAACAATATTTTTCCTTGGATAGAATTTTGCATTTGAGCATCATACAAGGCATGACTCTTAATTTCAGTTGCAATGCTCGCAATGTGTAATACTGTCAAACCCATATTTTAAAAGGGGATAGAAGTCTTAAGCAGCTTGTTAAACCCCTGTTTTCCATGATTGTGTCCTACCTGTGGAATCTTGTAGAGGCAAAAGATGGGTGACATATAAAGACAGATATCAGAATTAGGTCCTCCAATGGCTGCTACCAGATTGACCTGGATATCACATTTGTAGTTAGGGATAAATCCGCCCCGTGTGGAGAGAAGTTCCATGGAGGCAAGATAGGTCCATCTTGCACGGAAATTGCTGTTATAGATCTGGAAGCCCAGGGTGATATTGGGTAATATCCTAGGATTTTCATTGATCACTTTTACAGCAAATTCTAAGGCAAGGATGTGCTGGTAGCTCTGAGTTAGTACACTGCAATGAGCATTAAAAGATGCGTTGTAGTGTAGCTTCTTCAAAATTTCAATTCATTGTATGTTTAATAAATATATTAAATTAAGACAGATTGTCCATGGTCCAAGGACACAGGAAGAAACATTGGTACACATAGCTGTATTACATTTGATACACAGCTGTATCAGTTCAGTGCTGGCCCTGGTTTGGATATTACTCATTACCACACATATTTATTTATTTATTTATTTATTTATTACATTTCTATACCATCCAATAGCCAAAGCTCTCTGAGAGGTTCACAACAAGTAGAACCATAGTAAAACAAGACAAGAAATACAATGTATAAATGTAAAGGTTTACATGAAATGTAAAAATTTTTATGCACATAAAAATACTAACCAAATAGAACATAGCCTCAGTGCATAGATTTAAAAATATAGTGATGGGGGGGGGTGTCCCAGACATGCACATGGTCAATATTAAAAAAACAACCTGAAGTGATATCAGCTTTATTTAATGAATAGATAACGTTTCTATGTGTTACAGAAAGGTGAATAAGATCACTCCGTCATTTAGAGAAATACAGATCAAAATTATGCAACTTTTACATGCACTGGTGTATCAGTAAATTTGGAGGTGCTGTTGCTCAGTCCCAATAGCCATGCATCCAAGGGAAGTTAAAAAAAATAAATAAATGCAGGCAACTCTGTTGATTCATATCAACAAAATAGTTCTAGCAGTTTTGTCTCCACCAGGACAGTGAGAACAGTCCTTCTTAAAGCAGATGTGTCTTAACTGCCTATTCAAGACCAAGTCACTTGGAAATACTTTGTATTACAACAGAGTACACCATATTCTTGCTGGGAAAATTCATTTCCACCCAGTTGTTGTCAGAATTGCAGCTAAGCTCAGAAGGGGCAGGGAATTCAGAGTGGGACTGCAGATGACACCAGCATCCTCGCTAACCAAAAAGAACTGGTTTTGTGTCCCTGCAAGGCCTGACTCCACTACACCATTATTCACATGCTTTAAAAAGGTGAAATGTGGTAGATGGACACCTCAGAAAGGGGACTGATACCTACCAAAGACATAGATACATACCAAAATTTACATTTGAAAATGCAACATTATTGAAGGCTGCAGCCAATTCATAACTGGCCAATTTAGTTAAAAGACTGCTTACCATGATTCTGATCCAAAATGTACAGTCCATCCTAGGTCAATGGGACGTACACCCAGCTAAGTGTGGTTAGAATTGCAATCTTAGAGAGCATAGTCTCTCCACTGTTTGTATTTAGGGCAATGCAAAAGACTGTCATTCCACAGACTTGCCATAGAAATACCCCTTAAAGAAGGAGATTTAGGGTATAGGATCTTGGTCTAAGTAAGCTCTGCTGACCATCATCATCTTCATCATCATCACCAACAGAGGGCAGGTAATCCTACCTTTTTACAAAGATAGACAATGATGCACTGGAAGTCAGACCCTACAAATCTACTCAATCTAAGGTCAATTGTGAATTAGACAGGGTTGCCTGGGAATATAGTATGGTTAAAAGCAAAGCACTATGTTCCTTACATGATATCTTCAAATGCTTCTTGAGAAGGGTCTTTTTCAAAGGTTATTGATCTAGAAAATATGAAGATCTGTGAAATAATGCCAGCAATGATAAAGTCTCCTGCATGATAAGACTTGTGAAGAATAGAAGGAGGATGACCTATGGCACATTTACCAACAGGAGAACTATGCACAAATTGAGACACCATTATTGATATAAGTGACATAAATACCATCATCTTGCATGAATATCTTGCTTCTTGTACCAGTTCAACCGTTCCTACATTCACATGTGAATGTCTTGGGCACCTGGATCTAAATAAACATTCACACGGCTTATTTGAAGTCAGGACTGGACAATTTAAATATCAGGAGACAGACAGATATATTCCTCTAGCCCAAGCTGTGAATTACTCATGGGGCATTAATAGTATCCATCAGTTGTGGCTTACCGTCACTGGATTGTATAGGAGGGAGACACAGCAGTAACTATGGTTAATTTGATAATTTGAGGGAAGATAATGGGTTACTTATGCTATGAGACATTGCAGAAGAAAACATGTTTATCATATTCTGACAAAAATTTCTTCTGGTCCTCCCCAGTGGTATAGCCAGTGTTGTAGTGATCCACATCAAGAAATGGAACCTGGAATTGTGACCTTCAAAAATAAATACACACAAAAGAGACTAGTTTGCAAGGCCTGTCTCCATAGAGCAGGCATAAAATTTTGTGCAAGTTCCAAATTGGACAATTTCCCCCCCCAAAAAAAATTACTTTTCAAAACCTAAACACAAACTTCAATTGTGATAGAGTACATTATGAGGGTTCTTGTTTTTTATTCTTATTTTTATTACTTTGAATGCTAACTTAAGAAGAATGCATCTTTTTGTTGAACTCAACTAAAATTAAATAATTAGTCTTTTTTTCCCCCCAGCCTGGTGGTCCAGATTGAAAGAAAGCTTTGAAAATGAGCACAATGAGAGGAATGTCCATAGAAGGATGAGAAGACATGTTTTTTCAACACAAATCGAGCTGCATGCATTTCAGGCCAGAGACAAAGGACAATGCATTTCAGGCCAGAGACTCAGAAGCCATATATATTTAAAAATAAATCTTGGTTCAGTTGCTCACACTTGGCTTCTCCTGTCAGCAGGAGGAGAAAGCCAGAGTCATAAGCCAAGAACAAACCATATCTTATGGACTTATTCACACACTTATGGGGGGAGGGTGGTTAGGGATAGTTAGGGGACCTATGGGGGAGGGGGTAGCAAAACCATGACATATAGGCCTGTCACATGACTGGGAACCACATGGTACTTCCCCCCCTCCATAGATACTGGGTGAACTTACCTGAGCGGTTTGTGCATATCCCAACATCCTTCATGGCAAGAACAGGCTCCCGGTGGCCACTTCATCATTCTAAATGGCCACACAACCATAGAGAAAGTTCGTGGCAGATACAGCATTGCCCACAGTGGCGGGTACTCTAGCTGGTAGACTCTATGGTTACAGCCTGGAAGTCTTTTAACCAACAGGGAGCCCACCAGATGATACAATAAGCATCCCCAAGGCCCCTTAACCCTTCTGCAGGGGTGGTGGTTAGTGGGAGTGGCTTAGTAGCCATGGGGAACATGGTTATCTCCCCCCCACACACACACACAACATGCTAAGCCACCATGGTTACTGGAAATTCCCCAACCACCATGGCTTAGCATGAAGTCCAAACAGGCCCTATGACTCTGACTCGTTGGGGGAAAGACAAACCTGACTTCCTCATTTGAATGTAACACTCACAAAGCCAGGAGTAGAGAGTTCCTGCCTTGCTTAGAAACTCCTAATGACAGTGGGAGTGATCAAGCCATGAGCACTAGCTCATGATAAGCCAGGCTTGTTTGTTTGTTTGTTTGTTAATGCTTTACATATGGTTTGGGATGTATGAGAAATTTGTTCAGTTCAGTTTATCAGACCAGAATTTACTAGGGATGCATGAAAGTCACTTACCTGGTCTCGCAGCTTGCTTCGCGGTAGGGGGGAGGCGCTTCGCTGCTCCCCCCCGAAGCTCAGGCCAGGGGGGGAGGCTTCCCGCCTCGCCCGGCCGAAATTCAGGCCAGGGGGGGAGGCTTCCCGCCTCGCCGGGCCAAAATTCAGGCCGGGGAGAAGCGCCCCATCTCCCCGGCCACGAACTTCAAAAGAAAAAAAACACACGCCCCCGTGATAGGCTACGTGACGATTAACGTAGCCTATCACGGCTAGATCTGCAAAGTCAGACGTGATAGGCTACGTTAATCATCACGTAGCCTATCACAGGTGACTTTGAAAAAAAAAAAAAAGCGCATATGCCAATGGTGGCCCCCATAGGGAGCCCCCATTCGCGTTCCTTATTTGGTCGCTGTAGTCTATGTAAAGTTTTACGTAGACTATGGCGAAAATAAGGGCAACGCAAATAGCTACTTTGCAAATCTAGCCATGATAGGCTACGTTAATCGTTACCTAGCCTATCACAGGGGCGTTTTTTTTTTTTACTATTCTTGTAATGGCGGCGGCAGCGGCAGCTGGTCAAAAGACCAGCTGTCGCCCCCGCCCCTGACGAAGACCTGCCGAACCGCCGCCGGGAGGGACATTCGTGAAAGGTAAGTCCCATCCCGGGGGGGGGCGGGGGGGAATTTCTCCCTGAACAACCTTCGGAGGACCGAATGCGTTGGCGCTCAACCCCCCGAAGATTCAGGGAGAAATTCTCCCCCATCCCTAGAATTTACCCAGCTTGTACCTCCTGAACTTGGACACAGACTTGAACGCCATCTGTAGTCGAAGTCCATGCATTTCCAAGCTTGTGGTGTGATTCTCAGACCAATGAAAAGTGCATTTGAAAATGGTTATCTTTGAATAGTACACATGAAAAAGTGTCTACTTTTGGGGAAAAAACTATGCACAAACACAGGTTAATCAATGGAAGAAAAGTGCAAAATTTTTACATATAAAGACAACTGATGCACACATTTGGAAAACACATGCATAGTGTGTGAAAAGAAAGTTCACAACCTGATACAGACATAAGTCAAGATATGTTTCTAGGTGGATATTAGAGAACCACAACGAGCTTGAGTTTTACAAATTTCCCTATCCTTACATATGAACATGTCCATTATATATTAGTATAATATATACTCAAGGGTAGCCTGAGATATTTTACTGACTGTACAGGAAAAAAAATTCTAACCACTCAGCCCCACTCCATTTATGCTTAACAATAACACGAGCAATGATCAAGATTGGTCTGGGATGCAAACACTCTAATACCAAACTCAATTCTGAATGCCGATAGGATTGTAGCCAAAACACTGCCATCAAGAAAGAAGGAGGTATCAGCATTCTCAGGCTAATCCCGAGGTTTGCAGAAGCACAACAACAAGGGGGCAAACCACTCAAGAGAAGAAGGGGGGGGGGAGAGAGAAGAAGAAGAAGAAGAAGAAGAAGAAGAAGAAGAGTGTGTGCTCTGTAGCCACAGAGTGCTACTTGACTGTTGAGGATGGGATAGGGGTGCACGAAACCCATTACCTGGTCTTGCAGCTTTTCGCGGTGGGGGGGAGGCGCTTCGCTGCTCTCCCCCCGAAGTTCAGGCTGGGGGGGGAGGCTTCCCGCCTTGCCCGGCCGAAATTCAGGCCGGGGAGGAGGCGCCTCGCCTCACCCGGCCGCGAAATAAAAAGTTAAAAAAAACCCACGCCCCCGTGATAGGCTACGTGACGATTAACGTAGCCTATCATGGCTAGATCTGCAAAGTCAGCCGTGATAGGCTACGTAAATCGTCACATATCCTATCACGGGTAACTTAAAAAAAAAAAAAAGCGCGTACGCAAATGGCAGCCCCCATAGGGGTGCCGCCATTCACGTTCCTTATTTGGTCGCTGTAGTCTATGTGAAGATTTACGTAGACTACGGCAAAAATAAGGGCAATGTAAATAGCTGACTTTGCAAATCTAGCCATGATAGGCTAAGTTACCCGCTTTGCCCTTATTTTCGCCGTAGTCTACGTAAATCTTTACGTAGACTACAGCGACCAAATAAGGAACGCGAATGGCGGCTCCCTATGGGGGCCGCCATTAGCGTACGTGCTTTTTTTTTTTTTTTTAAAGTCACCCGTGATAGGCTACGTGACGATTGACGTAGCCTATCACGGCTGACTTTGCAAATCTAGCCGTGATAGGCTACGTTAATCGTCACGTAGCCTATCAGGGGGCGTTGTTTTTTTGAAAAAACTTTCGAGTTCGCGGCCGGGCGAGGCGGGAAGCTTCCCCACCGGCCTGAACTTCGCAGGGGGAGCAGCGAAGCGCCTCCCCCCCACCGCGAACAACCTTCGAGGACAGGTAAGGGACTTTCGTCCACCCCTATGATAGGCTACGTGACGATTAACGTAGCCTATCACGGCTAGATTTGCAAAGTCAGCCATGATAGGCTACGTCAATCGTCACGTAGCCTATCACGGGTGACTTAAAAAAAAAAAAAAAAGCGCGTACAGATAATGGCGGCCCCCATAGGGAGCCGCCACTCGCGTTCCTTATTTGGTCGCTGTAGTCTACCTAAATCTTTACGTAGACTACAGCGACCAAATAAGGAACAGGAATGGCGGCTCCCTATGGGGGCCGCCATTATCCGTACGCGTTTTTTTTTTTTTTTAAAGTCACCTGTGATAGGCTACGTGACGATTTACGTAGCCTATCACGGCTGACTTTGCAAATCTAGCCATGATAGGCTACGTTAATCGTCACGTAGCCTATCATGGGGGCGTTTGTTTGTTTTTTAGTTTTATTGGAATGGCGGCGGCGGCAGCCGGTCGAAAGATCGGCTGCCGCCCCCGCCCCTGACGAAGACCCAACGAACCGCCGCCGGGACCCGCCGCCGGGAGGGACATTTTGCAAAGGTAAGTCCCATCCTGGGGGGGTGCGGGGAGCAGGGAGGTGCAGAGAATTTCTCCCCGAATCTTGTTCGGGGGGCCGAACACGTTGGTGTTCGGCCCCCCGAAGTTTTGGGGAGATATTCTCCGCCAGCCCTAGGATGGGAACTGGAAAATCAGAGGGACGGAGGAATGACATGAATGAAATCCTGAACAGCAAGCACTCCAGATAGCAACTGTTTGCAGCAGGTCCCAAAGAGGACTGAGCATGTTCAGTAGCCATGGGATGCCGAGTGTTAGTTGAAGAAACGAAAAGAAAAAGAGGGAGTGGAGTGCTTTGCTTGAGCCTTTGACAGGTTGCTCTAGAGTAAGGCATAGTTGGTTGGCTTGCTGGAACCCTGAAAAGGAGAGGCCCAGTGACGAGGTGAGGATAGGGATGCGGGAGGAATTTGAGATGGATTAAAATGAGCTCAGATTTCTAAGAATCCAACCTGCAGAATCTACTGCGGAGCACCCCCCTCAGACTGTGCAGAGTCCATGGACTTTCGGATGTTTGTTTTTTACTTTCCCAAAATGTACACATATAAATCTGTAGAAAAATACATAAGTTACTGCTGATGAAGCGTTGAATGGAATGGGGGACAATACACTAAGCATTACATACTGAGGTAAATTATGTAAATACTTACATCAATATTTCTGTATTTTTCTGTATGATGAAAAAAATGCATCCGTCTGTGGGTGGTTGACAGAATGAAAGGCTCCTGACAATCTGTGAAACGCAGATGGAGTGGATTTTACTAGGGATGGGGGAGAATTTCTCCCCGAAACTTCGGTGGGCCGAGTGCCAACGCATTCGGTCCTCCGAAAGTTGTTCGGGGAGAAATTCTCCACCCCCCTGCCCCCCGCGCCCCCCGGGATAGGACTTAGCTTTCACGAATGTCCCTCCTGGCGGTGGATCCCGGCAGCGGTTCAGCAGGTCTTCATCAGGGGCGGGGGCGGCAGCCGGTCTTTTGACCGGCTGCCGCCGCCGCCATTACAAGAAAAGTAAAAAAAAACAAAAACGCTCCTGTGATAGGCTACGTAACGATTAACGTAGCCTATCACGGCTAGATTTGCAAAGTCAGCCGTGATAGGCTACGTTAATCGTCACGTAGCCTATCACGGGTGACTTTAAAAAAAAAATCCCGTATGGCTAATGGCGGCCCCCATAGGGAGCCACCATTCGCATTCCTTATTTGGTCCCTGTAGTCTACGTAAAGATTTATGTAGACTGCGGCGAAAATAAGGACAACGCAAATAGCGTTGCCCTTATTTTCGCTGTAGTCTACGTAAATCTTTACGTAGACTACAGGGCCCAAATAAGGAACACGAATGGTGGCTCCCTATGGGGGCCGTCATTTGCGTAAGCGTTTTTTTTTTTTTTCAAAGTCACCCGTGATAGGCTATGTGATGATTAATGTAGCCTATCATGGCTGACTTTGCAGATCTAGCCGTGATAGGCTACTTTAATCGTTACGTAGCCTATCACAGGGGCGTTTGTTTGTTTTTTCTTTTGAAGTTCGTGGCCGGGGAGACGGGGCGCTTCTCCCTGGCCTGAATTTCAGCCAGGCGAGGCAGGAAGCCTCCCCCGCCAGCCTGAACTTCGGGGGGAGCAGTGAAGCGCCTCCCCCCCACTGCAAAGCAAGCTGCGAGACCAGGTAAGTGACTTTCGTGCATCCCTAGATTTTACACAGTCCGTACATCCCTAGGTGAGGATAAACTGCAAGGTTTTATTACAGGTTCTACTTGCTTTTCTTTACCGCTTAACACCCCAAACAATTCAATATCCCATTGGCAGGCAACCAAATAGAAGTTTTCAGTGGTCTGGATGGGGCAAAAGTTGCTGACAGTTTAGAAGGGCAGTTTTCTTTTCTTTTTTCCCATCAATGTGTTCTCTACTTTCTTGCACTCTGTTTATGTTTTCTTGCTGCTGAGAAGGCCGAGCTCATGACGACCACCATTATCTTCCCCCTCAATGCTGCCATTCCCCACCCTCCACCGGTGCAATGGAATGATGTTTCATTATGATGCTGACTCACTCTGGGACTTCCTTGGGGTTCATGGCTGCCAGGAAGTTGCTGATGCAAGCAGCTCAGCTCCTACAGTGATAGTGGCAGCAGCAGCAGCAGCAAACACAAACACACACACACACTCACAGAGAGGGGGGGGGGAGAGAGAGAGAGAGAGAGAGAGAAAACAAATGTAATTAAAGAAACTTCTGCTGAAAAATGGTAAATTCCCCCTCTCCCCTGACCCATTTCGCCACATTTCTTATCCCCTGAAACCCTCAGTGGAAATAGGGATGGAAATATCAGCCTATTTCCAGTCCATGCCAGTCATGCATGTTTTCGATACTGTCTGTTCCATTTAAGTTCTGTATCACTCCATGAATTAAAAAAAATAAAAATAAAATATGCATGTAGTTTTTAATATATGCATTTTACAAGCAGCTTGCCCTAATATATGTGTCTTTCCTACTCTCCCTAATTGTACTCAGCTCTCCTCTTACACAATTTTTAAGTGGAGAACTCCATCACTACATTCAGAGATGTGTACAATCTGAATTAGGTCAGGAAGAGCAAATTACTTCATTTGCTTAAAACTGTGGACCACATGGAATTCTCCCATCATCTATAAAAATGATACAGCGGGCAGGTACAACATGGTCCTCTATATGCAGGGAATACCTGTACCTATTGAATTTGGCTGGTACAGATGGGTGAGGACTTTGTTTCAGTTTGGTGTGTATGGGAATTTACCAACATTCACAAAGTTCTTCATATTCAGGAGAGAAAGAACTTGAGATTTAAAATACTCAAATGTGGGAGACAGCGAAACTGACATATTCACCAATCTCTAATTCTAAGCAAATAACTCATTTTCATAGCAGGTAGTGAAATAATGTCTGGGTCAAAATAATCATAATTAGTGTGATGATTGTTGGATTTAGTAAATACAAGACGAGACTGGGATAGAGAGCTTCGGCTATTGGGCGGTATAGAAATGAAATAAATAAATAAAATAAAAATATGTCTTCACAAAAATGCAGAAGAGGGTTTACCATTGCTGTGGGCTCAGATACCATCAAGTTCCTGTGGGGTCTTCAGAGGTATGTAAGACAGTTCTCTAATTGTAAATGGTCTCCAAACAATCATGACATACTTGGGGGGGGGGGAAACAACTAGGGATGGCGGAGAATTTCTCCATGAATCTCCAGGAGGCTGAATGCCAAAGCATTCGGCCCCCTGAAATTGGTGGTGAAATTCTCTGCCGGCCCCCCGCCCCCCTGGGATGGGACTTACCTCGTGCGAATGGCCCTCTCGGCGGCGGGTTCCAGCAGCGTTTCAGCGGCGTTTCGGCGGGGGCGACAGCGGCGGCCAGTCTTCTGACCGGCTGCCGCCGCCGCCATTGCAAAATAAAAAAGGAAAGTAAAAAACAACAACACACACCTGTGATAGGCTACGCAACGATTTACGTAGCCTATCACGGCTAGATTTCCAAAGTCAGCCATGATAGGCTACGTAAATCGTCACGTAGCCTATCACAGGTGACTTTGAAGAAAAAAAAAAAGTGCATACGCAAATGGCGGCGCCCATGGGGCGCCGCCATTTGCATTCCTTAGTTTGGCATGTCTAGTCTACGTAAAGATTTACGTAGACTACAGCGAAAATAAGGGGAACGCAAATAGACGTCCCTTTCGTCCATCCCTAGAAACGACAGAAATATACCACCACATATATAAAAATATACAACTATATGGATTTGTCACGGCAATTTTATTCAGTTTAGAAATATGAGGGAAGTGATACATAAATTTATATTCACTCATGGCTTCAAGTCAATATTTTACTATATTTATGCTGAAATGAAGGTATAATTCCACAGCATAAAAAAAGGTTCGATACAGGAAAGGTCAGAAAGGCTAAAGTACCAGCATGACTATCAATCAAATGGTCACAACTAAGTTACCACCCAGTCCTGACAAAAGAGTCCAATAATCCCTAACTTCAGCACTTATCACATATCAAAGTGAGAAATGATTAGAATATTTAATGTGTTCTCCTTATTAGCTGTTCTTTATTGTTCAGTTCAGGCCTCAGTACAATGATGTAGCATTTTGGGGGGAAAATACAACCCAGCAAGCCTGCACTGGAGGCCAAGATGGAGAAGACCTCCACAGCCACCATGTATTTCCCCTTGGTACTCAGGTAGGTTGGAACAAAGGATAACCACACACTGCAAAAGACCAACATGCTGAAGGTGATAAATTTTGCTTCATTAAAACTGTCAGGTAATTTCCTGGCTAGGAAAGCGACGGTTAAACTGACAGTGGCCAGGAAGCCCATAAATCCCAAGACACAATAAAACATGTGGACAGACCCTTCATTACATTCTAGTATAATTTCCTTAGTCACTGAATACGTGTCCAAATTTGGATATGGGGGAGAGCTTGCCAGCCACAAAGTACAAATAGTGGCTTCAATGAAGGAGCAAGAAAGTACAATGAAGGTTGCCAGTCTTTTCCCCACCCATTTCCTCATCCTTGATCCAGGCTTGGTGGCCAAGAAAGCTAGAACCACAGTGATGGTTTTGGCCAACACACAAGAAACTGCCACTGAGAAGATGATGCCAAAAGCTGTTTGTCGAAGGAGGCAAGTAATATCATCAGGCTGGCCAATGAACAGCAAAGTGCAAAGGAAGCAGAGCAGGAGGGAGATGAGAAGAGTGTAGGTGAGGTTCCGGTTGTTGGCCTTGACTATGGGAGTGTCCTTGTATTTCATGAAGATCCCAAGTACCAACACTGTGATGAAAGAAAAGGAATAGGCCAAACTGGCCAAACTGACCCCCAACGGTTCTTCATAAGACAGGAAGCTTATATCTTTAGGAATGCATAAATCCTTCTCATGGTTAGGATACTGATATTCTAGGCATCGAAAACAGTCATCCATGTCTGAAAAAGAACCCGTTGGGATTAAAATACAGCAGCTGGATCACTGACAGTATATTTGAATATGTCTTACCATTTTTGTTAGAAATCTTCCCTTCTGGACATGGAAGGCAATCATAGCAGCAAAACGGTTTCCCTTCCTTTTTTGCCTTACTATAACCCGCAATGCAATTGTCATTACAAACAGAAAGGGGCCGTGCCTGTATAGAAATGAAGTAATTGAGAATGTTTCGAATGAACATCCCAAGCATATGTTTTCTTAGTTTGTATCTCAGGTGTTATGATAAAGTTAAGTTATGGTTTGATGGGCAGGCAAAGCAGTGTTATACCTTGACAGTGTCACATATTCAACCTCCATCATTACTGATTGCAATACTGAAAATACTGACATTATGGGAATACTATGCCTTCATCATAAAGGTATAATTATTCTTCATATTGTTGCTGGCATGTTTTACAATTTACTCTTCATTTCTACCAGGACTTTAGCTGTGACTGTTGTTAAAGCTATATGCTTACATCAATGAAGAGAGGTCTATATGTTGAAGTGGCAGCTGGGGGCTGCATATCTTACTCAGCTAAGTGGACAGAGCCCAGTTTAACACAGAGCTCCATCCAGAACCCCCCCCCCAACATTCATGCACAGAATGCTGACTTATCCATGGTCCCAGCTTGCATGGCAGCATATACACATAGAGATGAATGCACAGAAGTTTCCCCTGCTCAGACATCCAAACTCAAATAGTTTGACATTGGGCAACACAGCCAAGGAGCCACGTGACATCACAGCAAGGCCAACATCATGTACCCACTGCCCTTTCAACACATTGAGCCCCTGTCACATGCACAATGCATACACTGGCATCATAATGGAGCTAATTCCACGGCTGAACACTTAACCACTTTTTCAGTATTGTGGAATAAGCTTGTCTTATCCCAAAAATGCCTATGGACCTTACCTGGTTGAATCCACTGGGCCATATGATGACATCTTCATCGATAGTGACAACTTCGTCTGAGCCAGTGTTTGGGTCTGTCTTTCCAATTCTGGCTCTATGAAAAGACTGGTTTGAGAATGTGACCCAATTTATGATATCAAACCCAGCTATTAGTTCCCCGTTTTGATTAAAGGAAACTGTTTCTCCAGCACTGTTGTTAAAAGAAACACTGGTCAGAAAGTGATGGAGCTAAATTGAAAAATATGGAATTAATAATAATTAATTCAGGCAAACATACAATAGGGTGATAATTATACATCTGAGTGCTATGCATAAGACCTTTCAGAACTCTCTATAGGCTAATATTTATGTTTATTTATTTAGTTATAGCCAATAAATTATTTATACCCAATAGCCAAAACTCTCTGTGCAGTTCACAGAAAATAAAACCACAAAATACAGCATAAAATACAATCTAAGATATGCTAGCATAAAAATGCAGTATAAAAGTATAACCAGAGTAAAACCTAGCAGCAATGCAGAGATGTTGAATGCAACAGCAAATTTAAAATAACAAAGCTAAAAGACTAGAGTGCTAAAATGCCAGGCGCACGGGGGGGGGGGGCGACACTAAAACTCTTCAGCTGGTGCTGGAAAGAGCACAACCTGGCCCCAGATGAACCTCTTTAGGAAGCTCATGCCACAAGCAGGGTGCCAAAGCAGAAAAGGCCCTCTTCCTGGTAGACATGTGCCTCACTTGGTTTTCTTTTCTTTTTTAATTAATCTGTTATGGTGATTTTTTACAGAACAAAACAAACTGAAAATGTAACAAACATTGAACTCCAAGCTCCAGAAGTGCTGGAATTCACTTGCAGCTGAGCTTTGACCTTCAGGTCATCCCTCCAAATGTAAAAACCCATTAGAGCTACAGTCCACACTCAAGTCCACACTCAAGTCCATCGGACAGGACCCCCTTTCACAAAATAAAAATCCTGTACACAAAGCCTTGTTTTTGCATATTGGGTGGTATACAAATTACATACATACATACATACATACATACATACATACATACATACATACATAATCTCCTGCAATCCCTTAGGTGTAATCCTTCTGGTCCCTGCGACGGCACTTGTAGGGATGGACAGGCACCCCCATCCCGGTCCAGGGGCTCCAGGCGCCCACTTGCCTGCCTGCCCAGCCCCTGCCCCCACTCATGTGCACCTGAATCTGCGCTTGAGCTCCCTGCTGCTTGCTGAGCCAGCCACACTCACTTGGACGGCCTCGTCGTGCCCCCAAAATGGCAATTGCGGAGCTTAACGAGGCCATCTGAGTGAGTGTGGGCCACTCAGAGAGTGGCAGGGAGCTCAAACGCAGATTAAGGTGCGTGACTGCGGAGCTCCTCGAGGCCACCCAGGTGAGTGTGGGTGGCTCAGTGAGCATGGGCAGGGTGTGAGGGGGGACAGGGCCTCAGCGAGTACAGCTTGCGGGTGTGGGCAGGGGGTGGGTTCTGCCAGATCCCTGGACCATCCCTATGCACTTGTCTGCATATACTGCTGGAGCTGACAGTTATCCTCTTTTTTAGCGTGCATAACTGGTGAGTTCTATCTAACTCTGTACCCTTTTAGGGCCTGACAGATTCGTATGGCTACCTCGGCTTTCCTTTGTGAGCCAAGCTGAGGTTTTGCTCCAGAAATCTGAGAACTTGTTCTCCCTGTTTTTAAAATTTTCATGTAAACCCCAAATTCTGCAAAAGTACCACTGTAATTTGTGCAAATTGCAGCCATAATGTGTGGACCTTGGGAGTTACGGGGAAATTTTAAAAAGAGAACAAGTTCCTACCCTGCTTCTGCCATCACCACTCCTCTGCAACCCCCACCCCACCCCTCTCTCCCTGCTGGAGTTGGCACTGGCAGGGAGAGAGGGAGGGTTGTTCACAGTGGTGGTGATGGTGGCAGTGGCAATGGCAGGGAGAGAGGGATGACAGTGCTGTGGCACAACCCTCCTTTCCTGTCACTGCCTCTAGCCCATAGAGTGGGCACCAGCAGGAGGGGTGGGAAGGTTTCATGGCAGTGGTGATTGCAGCTGCACTGGTGACAGGGAGGGAAGGCAATGCATTGGTGCAACTTTCCCTCCCTGTCACTGTCACTGCCATCGCTGCAACCTTGCTAAGATGGAAAATCCACCAAGTCGGGCCAGCTGGCAGAAGTTGGACTGGAGTGCGGGGGATCAAGCCAATGAAAGCTCATCAAGCTCCACCCTTCAGCCAGATTCCTCCAGCATCCCTACACCCTAGTCCCTGCACCTATAATTCTGCAACTGTCTAAAGCTTCAAAGAACTTGCCTGGGGACACCTCTATGATGTGCAGAGAGTGTGATGGATTGCAGCTGAATAACTGACATATCCACCTTCTAATGCAAGGGAACATTTTACCAGGAGCTCCAATCTCTGTGTTTCGGGGGAGGACAAGGATGGGACAGTGAGATGGCACATCACAGTGCGGGAGGGGTGTGTGTGTCTTAAACTTTTTTTCCAGTCATCTTACCTCCCTAGCTCTTGAGCCCATCCATCTGAAATGTTGGAGGCTTCTTCCCTGGTGATATCATACAAATTCTACCCTCCCCCCCCCCAAAAAAAAACCAGTGGAGAAGGAAGGGTAAGTGAATTACTTCCAGCCCTTCTGAAAAAAATATTTTCAGGACTCTCCTTCTACATAAACTGCTTGATCTATCTATCTGAAACTTTGAAGGGTTCTTCTTACAGGACATCTCTATGATGTCTGACATTTTCATAATAATGGTGTACAAGGAATATAGGGGGATAAAGCACATCATCTTTGGGATACCCTCACAATCCTAAAGTTGTTCTTGCACAAAATGCTGTGTGCCTATTCAGCTGAAACATGGCAACCGTGATTCTCTCATAGGGATGTTGGAGAAATCTGCCATGGACTCTGGTGAGGCTGAATTCTTTGGAATCCGCCCCCCCAGAGTCTGTGGCGGAATGGCCTCCCCCTCGCCACCCCCAAAATCCCCCCCCCCGGGATGGACTGACCTGGTGGCGGATGTGGCAGCAGCTCTGGCTCGTCTTCCGGCCACTGCCAGGCTGCTGTGTGCCTGTAAATGGTGGCTGTCATAGCGGCCGCCATTTACATGCCTGCATTAGGCTGTGAGAGGCTACATAAATACTTACGTAGCCTATCATGGCAAAGAGCAGGGGCACAAATGGGGGCCGCTCCACCATTTGCACAGTTTAATGTGTAGCCTGCTGCTGCCGCCGCTGGGCCTGCTGCTGCCGCCGCTGGGCCTGCTGCTGCCGCCGCTGGGCCTGCTGCTGCCACCGCTGCCATCGCCACCAGGCCTTCCCTGTGGACTTCTGCCTGGCAGACCGCCAGTCCCTGCAGGACCAGGCCCTCAAGTACCGAGCCAGCTGTGCTGCTCCACCTGCCCCTCCTTGGAGGGGCTACATAAGCTGGCTGGCTGGGGTGGCCTGGGAGAGCCAGGGCCTGCAGGAGAAGCCACCACCACCACCACTGGGGAAGAGGCGTGCTTGCTGCTGCTGAGCCTGCTGCCGCCGCCGCCGCCACTGCCACCAGGCCTTCCCTGTGGACTCCTGCCTGGCATTTTTAAGGGGATTTTAATTGTTTTGTTTGTTTGTTTTATTTTGTTGGGGGGGATTTTGTTGTGTTTTTAGGGGTGGGTAGCCTGCCTGATAGGTGGGAGCGAGGGGGCATGTGTCCACCTGATGGAGGCAGTGGTGGGAGCGTTGGAGGCCAGAACATACCGAGGCTGGGCGGCAGGCACTGGCGGAGCGCTAGGGGCAGGCCATGCCAGGTAAGGGGAACAAGGGAGAGATGTGTAGTATCTGTCCCCTGCTCCGGGCCTGTCCAGAGCCAAAGGATGGCTGGGGGAGGCGTGACCCCATCTTCTGGCCTTCGTTTGCTGCTCTGCAATGCCAGGTCTATTACCCAGAAAACATCCCTCATCCATGACATGATCCTGGATGAGGGTGCAGACCTGGCATGTATTACGGAGACCTGGCTGGCTGAGGCTGCTGCTCCAACCCTTGCAGCCATGTGTCCAGCTGGATTTTCGTATGCACAGCAGCCGAGGGCTGGGGATCGGGGAGGGGGAGTGGCTGTTATCTACCGAGAGTCCTTGGTCTTCACCAGACCCCCTCTCCGGGAGACCAAGGTTGCTGAGTGCATGTACTGGAGGTTGGGCCCGAAGGGCAGTCTGGGGATTCTGCTCGTGTACCGTCCACCCCGCTGCACGACTGACTCCCTGGCCGAGGTGCTTGAGGTGGTCTCTGATGTGCGTGTACAGTCCCCTAACTTACTGGTGTTGGGGGACTTCAACGTACATTTGGAGGCCATCCTCAAAGGAGCACCTCGGGACTTCATGGAGACCATGGCCTCCTGGGAGCTGCACCATATTCTAACTGGGCCCACCCATGTAGCCGGTCATGCACTAGACCTTGTGTTTGTTTCTGGAGAAGCGGGGAGTGATCTGGAAGTCGGGGGTATATCCACCACCCCCTTGTCATTGTCAGATCACTATCTGGTGACGTTGGACTTCTCGGTTCCACAACCCCTCCACAGGGGTGGAGGACCCATTAAAATGGTCCGCCCCAGGCGTCTTATGGATCCAAATGGATTCCTGAACGTGCTTGAGGATTCTCTGGGGCATGCCAACGGCCACTCGGTCGAGACACTGGTGGGTGGCTGGAATGCCGCAATCACTGGGGCATTAGATCGGGTGGCTCCGAAATGCCCTCTCCCCCTGAACAGGGCTCGGACTGCACCATGGTTCAATCCGCGGTTACGAGCTCTGAAACAGGAGGTGAGACGGCTAGAGCGCCGGTGGCGGAAGTCTCGCTCCAAAGACGATCAGACACGGGCTAGAGCTGTATCTTCAGCCTATCACGTGGCGGTGAAGGCAGCAAAAAAGGAATATTATGCTGCCTCCATCACGTCTGCAGAGTGCTGCCCCAGGAGGCTGTTCCAAGTGGTCCGCAGCCTGGTCGGTCCTGTGGCTCCGGAACCACTGGAGCATTCTAAGGCCTCCTGTGAGGCTTTGGCAAGGCACTTTGCAGATAAAATTGATCAGATTAGGTGTGTTACTCTGCACACTGTGGATACAGTTAGTAAGCAAGAGGCGGCCTGTGGCAAACCAGTTTTGTGGGATTGGTTCCAGCTTCTTCCTCCTGATGAAGTGGACAAGGTGCTTTCATCTGTAAGGCCGACCACCTGCTTACTTGATCCTTGCCCATCTTGGCTCATTATGAGCTGCAGAGAGAGACTGGGTGAGGGGATCAAGGAGGTGGTGAACGCCTCCCTTGAGGAGGGAGTGATGCCATCAGCCCTCAAGGAGGCAGTGATAAGACTGCTCTTAAAGAAGCCCTCCTTGGATCCTCAAGTTCTGAACAACTTTCGCCCAGTCTCAAATCTGCCATTTTGGGGCAAGGTGATTGAGCGGGTGGTGGCGGTGCAGTTGAAAGCACACTTGGAAGAAACTGATTATCTAGATCCATTTCAGTCGGGCTTCAGGCCTGGGCATGGGACAGAAATGGCCTTGGTCACCTTGGTGGATGATATGAGGAGGGCTCTGGATAGGGGTGAATGCTCCTTCCTTGTTCTCCTCGACCTCTCAGCGGCTTTTGATACCGTTGACCACGGTATCCTCCTGTACCGCCTGGAGGGGTTGGGCATTGGAGACACTGTATTGCGGTGGTTCCGGTCCTTCCTCTCCGGCAGGTAACAGAGGGTAGCACTGGGAGAGGAGGTTTTGGACCAGTGGCCACTTACTTGTGGGGTGCCACAGGGTTCCATCCTCTCCCCGATGCTATTTAACATCTATGAGAAGCCACTGGGGGCTATCATCGGAAGGTTTGGGGTGCAGTGTCATCAATATGCGGATGACATGCAGCTCTACCTCTCATTCAAATCTTCACCAAGGTTGGCCGTAGAATCCCTGTCCAAATGTCTGGAGATGGTGAGTGGCTGGATGGGGAGGAATAAGCTGAAGCTGAACCCTGACAAGACCGAGGTACTTTTGGTGGGAGACAAGAGGAGGCTGGGGGATGTTGACCTGGTGTTGAATGGGGTACGGCTACCCTTGAAAGACCAGGTCCGCAGCCTGGGGGTCATTTTGGACTCCCAGCTGTCCATGGAGGCTCAGGTGTCAGCTGTGAGCCAGACAGTGCTGTATCAACTCCATCTGATACGGCGGCTGTGCCCCTTCCTTCCCGACCATCTGCTCCCATCGGTAGTACATGCCCTGGTCTCCTCTCGTTTAGACTACTGTAATGCGCTCTACGTGGGGTTACCCTTGAAGACGGTTCGGAAGCTGCAGCTGGTACAGAACGCGGCGGCTCTCCTGATTAAAGGCAGCCGCCGGCGAGATCACATCACTCCAGTGCTGAAGGAGTTGCACTGGTTACCAGTTGGTTTCTGGGCCAAATTCAAGGTGTTGGTTTTGACCTTTAAAACCCTATATGGTTCCGGCCCAGCCTATCTTAAGGAGCGCCTCCAGCAACACCAGACAGGCCGCTTAACAAGATCAGCCTCAGATGGCCTTCTCTCTGTCCTATCAGCCAGGACAGCTAGACTGGTGGGGACGAGGGAGAGGGCCTTCTCTGTGGTGGCCCCCACTCTGTGGAACTCCCTCCCTAGGGAACTCCGTCATGCCCCCTCTTTAATGAGCTTCCGTTGTGCATTAAAAACGTGGTTGTTCAGGCAGGCATTTGGGGTGGGTTAGGGTATTTTTTTAAAAAAAAATTATGGTAAATTTTTATTGTTTTAAATTGTTTTATGGTGGGTTGTACATCGCCCAGAGTGGCTGGGTGACCATTCAGATGGGCGATTAATAAATTTAATAAGTAAATAAATAAATAAATAATGCAGGCATGCAAATGGCGGCTGCTAAGACAGCCGCTGTTAGTGGCCGCAGCAGCCCGGCAGTGGCCAGAAGTCTGGCTGCGGCTGGCCCTGGCAGGTGGCTCCGTGGCCTTGCCATGGAGTGGAGCTGGCTGGGGAGGATTCTGTGGGGAGGGAGGGATCGCCTTCTCCCCCCCTCTGCAGATCCCCGGAACGGAACAAGGTTAGGGATTTGTACATCCCTATCTCAGAAGGAGAAACTATCCAATTCTTCCAAGAAGTAATAATAAAAAGGTTTTGGCAATTCCCTTTAAGAAAAACAAAACAAAACAAAACCAACCAACCAACCAAAAGGTTCCAAAGCACGAAAGCCCGTGCACCAAGTTTTCTTACATAGGGCAGTTGGAAACCCCTCCAAGGGGTAATATGGCTACAGGTATAATCACATTCTGCCCAAGCGGGGGGGGGGGGAAGTGAAATCGATCTTTTGTTTGTTTTTTAATTACCCATGATGATCAGTGAGAAGCACAAATCCTTGGATTTCCAAAGCTCAGCTCAGGTTCAGTATGAAGCAGACGACCTCCAAATCTGTCCAAGCAGAATTGGGCCATTTTCGGAAGTTTGAATTGAGGTCGGAGTAAATCTGGGAGTCCATGCACACATCTCTATCTACTTAGCCAAGGACCTTTGGATACCCAGGCATTGCACACCCAGGTACAACAAGCTATCTCACACCAGTTTGTGAGGGATATTACTGGGAATGGGTGAGAAATCCAGGTAGTTCACATTTTAATGTGAGCTTACGGTTACCAAATTGTAATGTTCCAAAATCCACAGTTCTCCAAATGCTGCAAGGGGGTCCTTCAATTAAAAATAAAAATCTACACAAATTGATATATTAGGGGAAATAACGTTTTAAAAGCTTTAGGAAAACTAAAGTTTTTGAAGAAAATGTGTATGTTAGGCAAAAATCCATACAAAATGTGTGCACTAGGAAACATGTGCAGAAAAATGGGCACAAAAATATATTGTCATGCCAAGTGTAAGAAAAAAATAATAATTATCAAAGTTCGGACTGAGCTGAGATTAAGGCCTGAGAAATTCTAAAAGTTCTAGATGAACTGAATTTAAGATAGGAAAGAATGAAAAACTGAGAGGGAGGGGACGGAACTGACAGATTCATCCATCCCTACCTGTTACCTGCCATGGCTTTTCATTTGGAAGCTCCAGTCTCCTTCCATCCACCATTTCTCTGTGTTTGAATTTGGATAAATGCATAGCATGCAAAGCATGTCCTACAGCATATACAGCATTGTAAATGTTGTAGCTGTAGCCACTCATGGTCATTTCGAAAACAGACCCAGGAAGAAACTTCAGCTTCTCTTTCCCAGTGCAGATTTTCTCAAAGCGTGTATCTAAACTGTTGTTGGGTAATGCACAGTTAAATGCCTGTTCCCAGAAGTCACTGATGAAGCCATCTCGATATTCTGAACTAGGATTTCTGGACTGAAGAAATTTCTGGAATCCAAACATCTCCTTTGAGTGCACTGCAAAGGATATAGAACCATGGAGGAAGTGTAAATCCCAATCTCTTTGAATGATATATGATGTGAAATCCATCTGAGCTGTCATCATCCAGACTTTTGTTTTTAGTGGTATATGAAAATATTCTGAAAACTTGAGCATATTTCTCAGACTTAACATGGAATGCATTTCACCATGTAAAACTACTACATTGGCAGTGCTACTCATGACAACCTTCATTGTTTTTATTGATTCCTCTATCGCTTCAGCAACTTCATCATAAAAACTCATGGCTGTGAATTTTCTTATGAAGTCAAAGCAGATACCACTCTGGAAGAATGTGGGAAGAACGTTCTGTAGAAACTTCTTTCCATTGTCATCATCCACATAAAGCACTCCAATCCATGTCCACTGGAAATGCATCAGTAAGTGAAGAATCCCCTCATATTGAAGGGCTCCATTTGGGAACATCTGGTGGAGGAAAACTCCTTGGGCTTTGTCATTTATTGAGGGAGCACAGCCATATGTGAGCTAAAGAAAATAACCAAAAAAGAAGGATTTACTGAGCTACTTGCCAAATTCAAATGCTTGTCCCACAAAGACATCCAATCTGCTATTAATCTGTATTTATGAAACCAGGAAGACTTTTTCTTCTTTTTGCATTGCTATGTGTATGATGCAGTCTGAGACAGCAAAGGCACAATCCTATCAACTGAGCCCTCAGTTATCAGAAGAACCCAAACTCAGAGGCATTGAATCATCGAATGCAGGGCGGTAGTAGGAGTAGTAGAGGCTATTGTTGCCTCCCCATCCTTCCACCCTGCAGATTTATCTCCATGCGGTTTTTAGCCCATCCTGTGAGGGAACTTTGGAAAGGGAGGGAAGGAGGCTTGAGGAGGCTTAGGATAACTCTGGCCTTGTTGGTCTCCTCCTCTGCCACTGGAACAGCTTTTCTCCTCCTCTGGGGACACTTTTCTGACCTCAGAGGGGAGCTAGCATGGTTGTTTCCTCACTGGCTGTGAGAGGGTGCGGGAGGAGGGTCAGATCTCTGACTCTGCCTTCTGAGGTTGGAGCACTGTCTCTGACAACAGAAGGGGGGATCTGAACAAATCTATGGTCTCTGGAATGCTCACTCAGGGACCATAGCATTGCTCTGTATGTCATTCCAGGAGACATAACTCCAAGGAAGGAAACCTGCAGCACGGCTGCCAGAAGGGGTACATGTGTGGAAGGAATGCAAAATAATTGAATTCTCCTTCATCAACTATGCTATCGTATTAATTTCTGTATTAATTACAGAATGTAAAAACCTCTCTGTATCAACAGATATCACACACACAATAGAAGAATATAGTTCTTCATATTCCCTGGTATGTTTATTCCTCATTTTGTCCATTCCCTGAGCATGTGCAGAGTGTGCTTTTTATTCAAACAAAGAGAAGGTTGCTGATCTTTCCCTTCATGATGCATTTGTACGAGTGAAGTGTGACTGCTTCAGAAAGAACTTTCCATTATACTATCTCTTTTTCTTCATCAGTTTCATAACAGAAGTATGATCTAGTGGTGAGAGTCCAGCCCAAAGTCACCCAGTGAGATAACTAACAGGAGGTTTGCTAATGAGCTGGATGTGGAAATACAAAGCTGAGCTGGGGGCAAGTGGGGTGCTGACATGTGTAGGAGTAAGTTGCATTGGACTCAGTAAGACTTACTTCTGAGTAGACATGCACAGAGTTGGTTCTCCTCTCCATTTTAGCCTCACAACGTCAACAACAAGGCTGGATGTGGAAATAGAAAGCCTAGCAGGGGGAATAATACTCGTGCAGGGCTCCAGACAGGCATGGTCATTTTAAAAAGTTTTTTCTTTCTTTCAAACAGCGTTGCTTCAAACAAAGAGTGCATCACTCAGGCACACCTAGGTCAGCCTTGTTTTGGGATGCCCCTAGGAGGAGGAAGTGTTTTGGCTAGGGATGGCGGAGAATTCTGCCATGGATTTCAGTGAGGCCAAATGCACTGGCAACCCGTGGCGGAATGGCCTCCCACCTCCCGCACCCCCGCGGAATCCCCCCCAGGATGAAGCTTACCTGGGGCGGATTTTCCAGCGGCAGCAGTTCCGGCAGTGGCTCCGGCAGTGGCAACTAGCCTCTTGGCCGGCTGCTGTAGACTCAAATGGCGGCCGCCTTAGTGGCCGCCATTTGCATCCAGCCAGGCTGCCGTGATAGGCTATGTAAGTATTTACGTAGCCTATCACGGCAAAAGCTGGTTTGAAACTCAACATTTGAAACTCAGCATCTGGCCCCATCACTTCCTGGCATATAGAAGGGGAAGAAATGGAAGAAGTGACAGATTTTACTTTCTTGGGCTCCAAGATCACCGCAGACGGTGACTGTAGCCATGAAATTAAAAGACGCTTGCTCCTTGGGAGGAAAGCTATGGCACACCTAGACAGCATAGTAAGAAGCAGAGACATCACCTTGCCGACAAAGGTCCATCTAATCAAAGCTATGGTTTTCCCAGTAGTAATGTATGGCTGTGAGAGCTGGACTATAAGGAAGGCTGAGCGCCGAAGAATTGATGCTTTCGAACTGTGGTGCTGGAGAAGACTCTTACGAGTCCCCTGCACTGCAAGGAGGTCAAATCAGTCCATCCTAAAAGAAATCAACCCTGACTGCTCATTGGAAGGACAGATACTGAAGCTGAAGCTCCAATATTTTGGCCACCTAATGTGAACAGAAAACTCTCTGGAAAAGACCCTGATGCTGGGAAAGACTGAAGGCAAAAGGAGAAGGGGACGGCAGAGGATGAGATGGTTAGTGACATGGTTAGATAGCATCACCAATGCAATGAATATGAACTGGAGCACACTCCGGGAGAGAGCGCAGGACAGGAAGGCCTGGCGTGCTATGGTCCAGGGGGTCACAAAGAATCAGACACGACTGAACAACTGAACAACAACAACAATCACGGCAAAGGCAGCCACACAAATGGTGGCCACCACGCCATTTGCGTAGCTGCCTTTGCCGTGATAGGCTTCGTAAATACTTATGCAGCCTATGACGGCAAGAACAACAACAACAACAAACAGTGTACGCAAATGGCAGCGGCTACGGCGGCCGCCATTTGTGTTCCCTTTTTTTCGCTGTTTTAGCCTACGTAAATATTTACGTAAGCTATTAAGGCGAAAAGAAGGGGAATGCAAATAGTGTAGTTGGAGCTATTTGCATTCCCCTTTTTTTCACCGTAATAGCTTACGTAAATATTTACGTAGGCTAAAACAGAGAAAAAAAGGGAACGCAAATGGTGGCCGCCATAGCCGCCATTTGTGTACGTGGTTTTTTTGTTATGGAAGGCTTCCGAGCGGCCGGATGTCCAGCTGTGGGTGGCCCTGGCTGGCAGCTCTGTGGAATCTCTGCGGAGCGGAGCCTGCCAGATCAGGATTTCGGGGGGAGGTGCGGAGCACCTCCCCCCCACCACAAATCACGCTGTCGAAAAGGTAAGTGACTTTCATACATCCCTAGTTTTGGCTGAAAGTAATTACTGCACGTCTCAGGGCAGGGGGGGGAAATTCATAAATATCTACAAAAAATAGCCTTTCTTACAGAAGTTATGAAGACTCACAGAGATGGCTGGGCACTGGAATTATGGCTGTCAGTACGGATTTATCTTCGTAATTCTTGGAACGGAAAAAAAGAGGAGAATTCCGGGGGCTTGTGAACGATGGTATGGAGCACTGCAGAAGTCATGCGGCATGGAAGGTACACAATTCATACATCCCTAGTAGATAGGCTGCTGAAGGAGCTCATGAGCAATGACACCCCATTCAGTGGCACAATTCATAGAATAGTAGGGTTGGAAGGGGCCTACAAGGTCATCGAGTCCAAACCCCTTCACCCAATTGTGTTTGGTGGTGACGTCAGGCAGACCTTGCCTGTCATCCCACATGGTGCCCATGCCAGCTGGTCAAGAAATCCAATGCCTGGAACACTGTCAACAAATTCCAGCTTCCTTGCAACATGTACACCTGAAGAGTGAATCTGAATTTGCTGCCTAACTTCTGACTGTTGGTAATGGTACTGTGGAAGAGTTCCGAGAAGACATGAGCAAGAACCCAGAGTCATCCATTCTTAATGAGGACATTGCCACTGCTGTCTATGGGACTGACTTTAGCAAGGGATCTGTATCATGTATGTGTTAATTCAGGCAAGGTCATTCTGTGTCCTAAGAATGAGCACTGTGACTTCATCAACCAGATGGTTTTGGACAGAAGGGAAGGCAAGGGAAGGACCTACTTGAGTGCAGATGAAGTCACTGGTGATGATGCCAGCCTCATAGAATCATAGAATAGTAGGGTTGGAAGGAGCCTACAAGACCATCAAGGCCAACCCCCTTGTCAATGCAGGAATCCAAGTCAAGGAATCCCTGGCAGATGGCTGTCCAGGCTTGTCTTGAATGCCTCCATTGTGGGAGAGCCTTGGATAGGTGGTCGCCTCTGGGTTCGGAGACAGCCACCTATCTCAATAGGATTGCTTCCTAAGGATCTTGTTATAGATTCAAATATACACACACTCCATATACATACAAGTAGAAAAATATATCTGAAATTACATTCATACTTTTTTTTTTTTAAAAAAAAAAGAACAGCTTGGAATTTGGCATAAAGGTGGAGAAGTAACACAAATGCAGACCTTGGTCATCTGGATCTAATTGTTAGGGCTGTGCACGGACCCCCACTTCACTCTGGATGCTGCTTCAGAACTTCTGAAGCAGCCCCGCTTAACTTCAGATGGATTTGGACCCAACCAGCTTTGCTTCGGATTCAGATCCAAAGCAAAATTTGGATATCCAAATCATCCAGATTTTACGTTTGCATTGACTTGCACTGGAAAACAGAATTGGCCATAACTTTTTGAGTTTTCATGATAAATGTGTGAACTTTGGTTACCTGTCAGCCCCCATAGAAGGGCTTCCATCTGCCAAATTTCAGACAGTTTATCACAGTAATTTCTGTGCTAGGCACAAATAAAATGTGCTGTTCTAAGAAACTCAAACCATAAAGCGATAATAATCAGAGAAGTTAGGGGTTGAAGTGGTGATTAGGAGGAGGTCATTATCCCTAATCTCTGTGGTAGGTTACTTTGAAGTGCAAATAACCCCTCTCCCCTTTCCTATTCAGCTTCACAGTGGATGATCTCAGGCTCTCTTTGGCTGAATGGAAATGCACATTACCTGGGAAAACAGGCTGGAAGGCAGGCTGTGTGCTTTTCAACAACAACAACACCCCCCCTCAAATTAAAGGGTTCACTGGTTTCAGAAGTGCATGAAATCTGGGCAATGGGCAGCCCCAGTGCCAAGACCTCAAAGATGCCTCATATTGAGCTTGCTTGGCCACATAGAGTAGTGTTATTTAAATAATAGATATTACACGTGTAGTGCTTTGCCCACTGTATTTTGAAATGTGGATGTGTCTAGTACTTTGACCACAACACAAGCACAAACGCACACACAAGAGCAAAAGAAAAGCAAATATAGAACTTCTACAACCAACAAAATGGGGGTTATATTTTATTATTTTAATTCTTTTAAGGAAAAGATAAATGGGAAGGGAATGAATACAGGAATTGAGAAGGGCGGTGGTGGACGGAAGCCAAGAACAAAGAAAGAAAAGTACTTTTTAAATATTCATTTTGGGTTTTGTTTTAAAGATCTAGCTGGAAAACTATGAAAAAAGAGTTGAAGAGGGGGGCAGTGAACGAGCCAAAGAACAAGGCAAGGCAAGGCAAGGCAAGGACTGTTTTAAGTATTTTTCTTGTATTTTCTTTATAAAGATCTAGAAAGCAAGCAAGATAAAACTAATCAGAATGGTTGAAGGGAGTGGGGGGCAAAGAACAAGGAAAGGGAAGGACTAAACTGTTAAAGTACTAAAAGTTTGTTTTTAAATAAATAATCTAGAAAAGAAAGCAAGGGAATAGTTGAACTGAGACGGGCTGGGTGGGAAAGAGTGAGAACAAAGCTGCAGTTCAACTCTCTCTCTCTCCCTCCCTCCCTCCCTCTCTCTCTCTCTCTCTCTCTCTCTCTCTCTCTCTCTCTCACACACACACACACACACACACACACACACACACAGATCTAGTCAACTAACTAACCAACAGCTGTCTCCAGTAACCATCTCTCTGTCTTGCAAGGAAACAAACACAGGATTTTCTCTCCAATATATACAGTATTCCCACCCCCTACTCCAACACTGTCACTGTTTGAAGACTGCTGGGTTAAGTTCAGCCCTAATTTGGCAACTCAAGTTGCTATTCGCCAAAGCTCACTCTTTCCTCCTCCTCCTCCTCTCCCCTTCCCCCTCCCTGATCTTTCACAAGTTGATACATTTGGAGACAGGCTGTCTGGCCTTCAGAAGGCATCAAAATAGCTCCGAATCTCCGAGACAGATGGAGGCACTTCAGCAGTGACCCGCTTCACTTTGGGGCACCTTGGTGCTGTTCTGATCTGCTTCAGATCTCACTGAGGTGCCCCTGAAGCACCCTGATTCACTTTGGTATTCAGATTCAAAACCAAAGCAATGCACAGCCCTACTAACTGTGCAGTTCTCTGGATCCTGTCCTATATTTTCAGCTTCTGGATCTTCACAATCCTGCAAATAATAACAATAACAAAAATAAACAAAAATACCACATGTATAAAAAGCTTGTTCCTCTCCCATGTTCCATGCAGACATCTTACCTGAGGAATCTTGTAGATGCTTAAGATGGTTGCCACGTGGAGACCAGTCTCAGAATCAGGTCCTGCAATTGCTGCTTTCAGATTATTTTGGCTGCCACATTTGTAATTTGGGCTTGACTTGCCCAGCGTGGAGTGAAGCTCCATTGCAGCAAGATAGGTCCAGCTCGCACTGAAATAGCTATTATAGATGTGAAAGCCCAAAGTGACATTTGGTAAAATCAGGGGATTTCCATTTATCTCCTTTACTGCATATTCCAAGGCCAAGATGTGCTGGTAGTTCTGAGTCAGTATCCTAGAATAAGAGTTGCAGGCTGTATCACTGTGCATCTACTCCAGAAGAGATGTGCTACAATATAATGTAATATGCATTCAAGAACAACATCACACTAAACTAGATTGTATATATTGCTACAGTCCAGGGAAACATGAAGAAACGTTGGCATGTGCATAATTTGACTTCTGACTTCTCCAAACAACGGCTCAACAGCACCATGCTTGGGAACCTACAAAGGTCTGCACACAACTTCAAAACCAGCTCAAAACATGTATTTCTATTGCCTTTGTTTTGTGGAATTAAACATATCTCATGTTGTGTGTTTCATGTCACATATCTCCTGTCATGATCATGGAGAGAAAGGCAAGCAGGAATCATTGCAAAGATTGTTGAGCCCCACTGATTCACTGACTCATGTCGTGATCATTATTGACATAGTAATCCTAAATGACTTCAAAACCACCTTAATTTTAAGAAACGTGCAAAAGGGAGACACATTAACATCCAGCTTAGACTGAATTTCCAACTGTGCCTGTTTCTGTGGATGTCAGAGCTGGCTATGTTAATGCATGCCTTTGTTACACCAAGACTGCATTACTCCAATGTGATCTACATACATAGCACTAGCTTCAAAGAGTCATACAAAGTACTTCACATTCTAAATGCTGTGTTTTATCTGCAATCTGTGCCTCTGTTGTACTCTCTAGTTCAATTTTTATTGAGTTGGTTCCATATTTCATCATACCTGGTGTAGATTCATTGCAATCAATGAGAGTCCATTGATTTAAATGGGTCAACTCCAAGAATGAAAAATCTGGAATCAGCACACTGTATTTTATTGACTGTTTTCGTTCATGTGATATTGTGATATCGGATTGTTGTAAGGAGACCTGAATGGTGCTTAGAAAATAGAGCAGTGGAATACACATTCAGAAACAAACAAGTAAATAAATAAGTAAATTCAATAGTCAAAACTTCGTAGATCGCAATAGCATGCATTTCTTAATAGGCGACAGCACACCAACACAGAACTAAGAAACTATGGACGGAATGGAACGTTAGGCTATGGGTTCCATTGCCTGTCATGGCAGTTTGGACAGGGAGGATTTATATTATGAAAGCACGTCTATGGTGGTACAATGTTAACTGGGGTTATTTATGTATTTTATTCTATTAATGTCACATTGAAATGCTTAGGCTGCCGTTCTGAGAAGAAAAAAAGGTGCAGGGCTCAACATTCCCAGACCCGTTGAAGGTAAATCTGATCCAAAGGATTTTCCCACCTGGGAAAGTAATCTGGAAAGATAACTAGAAAGTAATCTAGAAAGATGTGGATAAACAAAAGCTACTCCTTACATGAACTCGTTAAGTAGTTCCTGAGATGGGTGCATTTGAAAGCCTAATGGACTAGAGAAAGTGTAGAGCTGAGAAAGGATGCCAGCCATGAGGAACTCTCCTGAATGATAATACTTGTGAAGAATAGGAAGACTATTGATGGTACATCGCACAAGAGGAACGTTGCATATCACCTGAGGCAACAGCACCAGTACCATCGTCGCAGGTTCCAGCCATTTATGGGAACATATTTTTCCTGGACACCAATTCCCCTGTTTCCACATCATCAGTCCAGCTTCGCTGCCTTACTTGAATTTACAACATCATTAGCCCAACTTGAATTTGCCAGATGTGTGGCTCAGATTGTGCTCTTTGAAGTATCGGTGACAAGACTAAGGAGGCGCGGTCATTCCTTTGCTGCAGTACAGAACGGCACAGGCATTATTAATAGCATCCTTAAGTCTTATTTTGTAGTTTTGCTTGTTGCTACTGGAACTCTCTACGGTTTTGGAGAAGGTTAGAAATAATGATACTTAATTTGATAATTACAGGAGAAATAATCACCTTCCCTGAATAACAGATTTTACATCACAGAAAAAAGAAGAGGGGGAAAAAGGGCTATCATATCTAAACAGAATTCTTCTGTGGTCTTTAACTGTGGGGCACCAAGAGACAAACTAGGCATGATGCTAATAAAGTCCAGTTTTGTTTGTTTGTTTTAAGTGCAAACTTCATCTGGTAGTGGTGCTAATAATAATTAACAGGATTTGTGTTAGCAAGGAGAGGGAAAGATGGACTTGTAAGCCCCTCCCAAACCTACTATTCTATGAAAGCAACCTTTCCTTCTCTCACTGTGAAACAGAGGAAAACCCTCCTGAGAAACTAGAATTTGCATTACGAGGGATTCCCCTTTTGGTACCAATATGGCTGAGAAGGCAAAAATAATGACCATTAATGGCCAGTTAGAAAAGCTTGTGAGTTTGTTCCATGTTTTTGTGTTGATGATAAGGTGTGAAAACGAGAATGTAATCGAACGATGATGCATTTATTTCGATTCAGTCCTAACTAGGGATGTACGAAAGTCACTTACCTGGTCCCGCAGCTTGCTTCGCGGTGTGGGGGAGGCGCTTTGGTTCTCCCCCTGAAGTTCAGGCTGGGGGGGGAGGCGCCCCGCCCCGCCTTGCCCGGCCAAAATTCAGGCCGGGGAGAATCGCCCCGTCTCCCTGGCCGTGAAATAAAAAAGTGAATGTAAAAAAACCCACACACACACACGTGTGATAGGCTACGTAACGATTTACGTAGCCTATCACGGCTAGATTTCCAAAGTCAGCCATGATAGGCTACGTAAATCGTTACGTAGCTTATCACGGCTGACTTTGGAAAAAAAAAAAGCGCGTATGCAAACGGCGGCTGTACAAAAGGGATGTACAAAAGTTTCACCACAAATCTCGGGGTGGCCGAATGCCAGCTCATTCGGCCCCCCGAAATTGGTGGCAAAACGGCCCGCCCCCCGCACAGCCCCCCTGGGACGGGACTTACCTTGGGCAGATCTTCCTGGCGGCAGCAGCTCCGGCGGCGGTTCGGCGGTGGTGGCTGTGGTGGCCGGTCTTCCGACCAACTGCCGCCGCCATTTCCAGTTTAAAAAAACAAGAAACCTGATAGGCTACGTAAAGATTTACGTAGCCTATCACGGCTAGATTTTTAAAAAACACCGTGATAGGCTATGTAAATGTTTACATAGCCTATCACGGCTGATTTAAAAGAAAACAAAAGCACGTATGCAAATGGCGGCGCCCATGGGCGCCGCCATTTGCGTTCCTTATTTTGGCATGTCTTTGTCTACGTAAACATTTACGTAGACTAAGACGGCGAAAATAAGGGGAACGCAAATAGCGTAGACGCTACACTATTTGTGTTCCCCTTATTTTCGCCGTCTTAGTCTACGTAAATGTTTAAGTAGACTAAGATGTGCCAAAATAAGGAACGCAAATGGCGGCGCCCATGGGCGCCGCCATTTGCATACGTGCATTTTTTTTTCTTTTAAATCAGCCGTGATAGGCTACGTAAACATTTACGTAGCCTATCACAGCTGACTGCAGGGACGCAAACGGCGGCAGTGGCTACAGCCACCGCCATTTGTGTCCCTGCTAGCCAACGGCCAGATGTCCGGCTGCTGGCGGAGCCGGCTGGCGGCTTCACAGAATCCCTGTGGAGCGGAGCTGGCCGGCAAGGATTCTGGGGGGGGGGAAAGAATGGAGCGCCTCCCCCCCTGGCGAGGATTTCAGGGGGAGGGACGGAACACCTCCCTCCCAACCATTAGCATAATCCCCGAAAAGTAGGATTATGAAAGTATGAAAAGTCAATTTCATACATCCCTATTCTGGGGCGGAACGGACTCACTGGAATCCGTGGCGGAATTCTCTGCCATCCCTACTTGACAGACTGCTGTAGTTCCCCCGGTTTGGCGTACATATCAGAAAATACGTTCCACTTTGGGTTAAGTCAAACAAGACGAGGTTCTTACCCCCCCCCATTTCTGCCATGCTTAGGGTCCCAATCCATATTAGCCACGCACTCCCCCCATACTTAGACCAGAACCAAAAAAGAAGAAACGACGCACCAGCTTGCTGAGTCTGTAATTTAATGTCATGTCTGCTTTGGAAAGAGCAGTGGCACAAAAATAGGTGTCAGGGGAAACCCTTAGGGAGGGCATTCCAGTGGGATGCCTGCACAACTGGGGTGCCAGCACAAAGAAAGCCCTCCCTGTAACAGCCAGCCATTTGGCCTCATGTACAGCATGCTCCTAAGAGAAGCCGTCTACCGAAGATCTAAATGTATTGGTAGGTATATACGGAGACAGGCAGACCTTCAATTACCATGGTCGAAAGGTGGAATGGGTGAGAAATTCACTCTGCCCAGTTTGTAACCTCCCCCTCTGCCCCCTGGGCAACTCCAGAGCCTTTCATCAAACTGAGAAACAATTGTATTCTGAAACCAGCATATTTGCGAGCTTTTCGATGCAGATTGTCTCAGAGAATGCACACAGAATATTCCTATGAGAGGAAAGTGCACAAAGTCCATACATTTGAAAAAACATGTACACAAGACAGTATTTGCCAATTTAAAACATTTCAAAATATGTACATTTAGCAATGCTCAGAAAATCTATACATGAATGCAGCTTTCCCCAACATAATGCCCTCTAGATGTTTCAATATTTCCTGACACTACTGATAACATAGATTTTATTGTGCTGGCATAGATGACCTCTAGCACAATGTCAATAACAATTCCTGGGTAGGAACGTATGTTGCTGTGGAATCCAGCCCTTTCAGGCCTTGACAGACTGCCGTAGTGCCCCCGGTTTGGCTTGCCCTGGCGAACCAAGCCAGGCTTTGTTCCTGAAACCTGGGAACTTCTCCTTTCTGCAAAAGTGCAATTCTCAAAACATTATGGCTGTAAGTTACCCAAATTTGGCAAATCAGGCAAATTACAACCCTAATGTTGTGGGGAAATGCACTTCTGCAAAAGGGGGGGGGATGCTCTGCTGCCGCCACAATGCAGAAAGCTGTCGTACTCTACTTGCGAGTGTCAGCATTAGCGAGGAGAGCAGAGGATGAGGGGTTTGCACATGGTGGTGGTTGTACCAACAGCAGTGGGCAGTGGGTAGGGGTGCACGAAAGCCACTTACCTGGTCTCGCAGCTTTTCGCGGTGGGGGGGAGGCGCTTCGCTGCTCTCCCCCTGAAGTTCAGGCCGGGGGGGGAGGCTTCCTGCCTTGCCTGGCCGAAATTCAGGCCGGGGGGGAGGCGCCTCGCCTCGCCCGGCCACGAAATAAAAAGTTTTTTTAAAAAAACGCCCCCGTGATAGGCTACGTGACGATTAACGTAGCCTATCACGGCTAGATCTGCAAAGTCAGCCGTGATAGGCTACGTAAATCGTCAGGTATCCTATCACGGGTAACTTAAAAAAAAAAAGTGCGTACGCAAATGGCAGCCCCCATAGGGAGCCGCCATTCGCGTTCCTTATTTGGTCGCTGTAGTCTACGTGAAGATTTACGTAGATTACGGCGAAAATAAGGGCAACGCAAATAGCTGACTTTGCAAATCTAACCATGATAGGCTAAGTTAATCGTAACGTAGCCTATCATGGGGGCATTTTTTTTTTAGTTTTATTGGAATGGCGGTGGCGGCAGCCGGTCGAAAGATCGGCTGCCGCCCCCGCCCCTGACAAAGACCCGACGAACCGCCGCCGGGACCCACCGCCGGGAGGGACATTCGGGAAAGGTAAGTCCCGTCCCGGGGTGGGTGCGGGGGGCGGGGGGGTGCAGAGAATTTCTCCCCGAAACCTCTTTGGCGGGCTGAACACGTTGGCGCCCGGCCCCCCAAAGTTTCGGGGAGAAATTCTCTGCCAACCCTAGCAGTGGGTGGCAGAGGTGGGGACTCCTGTCATCACCACCCACTGCCCTCCACCACCACTGCCATGTACAAACCCCTCACACTTTCCTCGCTGGTTTCAGCAAGGAGAGTGCAGAGGGTTGGCGCATGGTGGCGACAGAAGCAGCCACAGCTGGCCGCAGTGGGGACTCTTGCTATCACCACCCATTGATGTTGGCACCATTGCTACCAGTCTCAACCCATGCACACTCTCTCCTTGGTGGTGTTGGCATCGACAAGGAGAGTGTGAGGGGTTTGCTCACAGGGGTGCCAGTGGCGGAAGTCTGCAAGATGCACCGACTCGCACAGGTCGAGCTGCCAAATGCTTGATGCACTGGACACCCCGGGTGCATTCCTCTGCCAGCCAAGCCCCGCCCTCGTATCCTGTGTACGGCTAGGGATGGACGAAAGTCACTTACCTGTCCTCGAAGCTTTTCGCAGTGGGGGGGAGGCGCTTCGCTGCTCCCCCCGCGAAGTTCAGGCCGGGGGGGAGGCTTCCCGCCTCGCCCGGCCGAAATTCAGGCCGGGGGGAGGCGCCTCGCCTCACCCGGCTGCGAACTAAAAAGTTTTTTTAAAAAAAGAATAAACACGCCCCCGTGATAGGCTAGGGATGGCGGAGAATTTCTCCCCGAATCTTCAGGGGGCAGAGCGCCAACGTGTTCGGCCCCCCGAACACGTTTCAGGGAGAAATCCTCTGCACACCCCCGCCCCTCGCACACACCCCTGGGATGGGACTTACCTTCGCTGAATGTCCCTCCCGGCGGCAGGTCCGGCTGGCGGTTCGTCAGGTGTTTGTGCGGGGCGGGAGCGGCAGCCGGACTTTCGACCGGCTGCCGCCGCCGCCATTCCAATAAAAGAAAAAAAAAACGCCCCCTGATAGGCTACGTGACGATTAATGTAGCCTATCACGGCTAGATAGGCAAAGTCAGCTGTGATAGGCTACGTCAATCGTCATGTAGCCTATCACGGGTGACTTAAAAAAAAAAAAAAAGCGCGTACGGATAATGGCGGCCGCCATAGGGAGCCGCCACTCGCGTTCCTTATTTGGTCGCGGTAGTCTAAATAAATCTTTACGTAGACTACAGCGACCAAATAAGGAACAGGAATGGCGGCTCCCTATCGGGGCCGCCATTATCCGTATGCGCTTTTTTTTTTTTTTTTAAGTCACCCGTGATAGGCTACGTGACGATTTACGTAGCCTATCATGGCTGACTTTGCCTATCTAGCCGTGATAGGCTACATTAATCGTCACATAGCCTATCACAGGGGCATTTTTTTTCTTTTATTGGAATAGCAGCGGCAGCCGGTCGAAAGACCAGCTGCCGCTCCCGCCCCAGACGAAGACCCGACGAACCGCCGGCCGGACCCGCCGCCAGGTGGGACATTCGCCAAAGGTAAGTCCTGTCCCGGGGGGGGTGCGGGGGGCGGGAGGGGCGGAAAATTTCTCCCCGAAACTTGTTCGGGGGGGCTGAACATGTTCGCGCTCGCCCCCCCGAAGTTTCGGGGAGAAATTCTCCGCCAACCCTATGTACGGCCTGTAAATCATAACTAAATATTTAGTAGGGATCCACCCCCACTCTGGGAATTCCTGTTGCAATACACTCATATAGATCAGGAAGCCTGGCAGCCAGTTGGCTAGGGTTGGCGGAGAATTTCTTCCCGAAACTTCGGGGGGCCGATCGCCAACATGTTCGGCCACCCGAACAGGTTTCAGGGAGAAATCCTCCGCACCCCCCCGCACCTCGCACCCCCCCCGGGACGGGACTTACCTTCGCCGAATGTCCCTCCCGGTGGCGGGACTGGCTGCCGCCGCCGCCGCCATTGCAATGAAAGAAAAAAAAAACCCGCCCCCTGATAGGCTACGTGACGATTCACGTAGCCTATCACGGCTAGATTTGCAAAGTCAGCCGTGATAGGCTACGTCAATTGTCACGTAGCCTATCACGAGTGACTTAAAAAAAAAAAAAAAGTGTGTACGGATAATGGCGGCCCCCATAGGGAGCCGCCATTCCCGTTACTTATTTGGTCGCTGTAGTCTACGTAAAGATTTACGTAGACTACGGCGAAAATAAGGGCAACGCTATTTGCGTTGCCCTTATTTTCGCCGTAGTCTACGTAAACATTTCCGTAGACTACAGCGACTAAATAAGGAACGCGAATGGCGGCTCCCTATGGGGGCCGCCATTAGCATACGTGCTTTTTTTTTTTTTTTTAAGTCACCCGTGATAGGCTACGTGATGATTGACGTAGCCTATCACGGCTGACTTTGCAGATCTAGCCATGATAGGCTACGTGAATCGTCACGTAGCCTATCAGGGGGCGTTTTTTTTTTTAAACTTTCGCGTTCGCGGCCGGGCGAGGCGGGAAGCCTCCTCCCCGGCCTGAATTTCGGCCGGGCAAGGCGGGAAGCCTCCTCCCCGGCCTGAATTTCGGCCGGCCGAGGCGGGAAGCCTTCCCCCCCGGGCTGAACTACGTGGGGGCACCAGCGAAGCGCCTCCCCCCCACTGCGAACGTCCTTCGAGGACAGGTAAGTGACTTTCGTCCACCCCTACAGTTGGCCCAGGTGCGAGTGACTTTCTTCCGCCTGCCTTTGTCTCGGTCCTTATCTCTGGATTTCTCCTTGTCTTTAGATTCTGGTTCACGGTACAACAAGGAGAAAACATCAATGAACTCTCCACGTAGAATCTTAGCCCTTGTGGTGGGCAAGAGGTGAAAACCTCATGGCTTAGATGTCCTGCCGGTGGGTATAGCATCCTTTCCAACATTGGGGTATGGGTCTGCATGCACAGAGCAGGACTGAGACTGGACTCTCTTGGCGGGACCCTCAGGGCCAAACCGATGCACAGGCTGCAGTCGCTGAAGAGGGCAGTTGCGAGCCCGCCTCCAGCAAAGCCCCCACCAAGGTCCTGAAAGGGGCATGGCATCGCCTCCAGGCATTGTCAGGGGCAATGTGGAAGCTTCCCGTGCACTTGCATTTGTGGAGCATCAGGGCCGGAATGCATATGGAAACAGAGCTGGAAGAGGCCTCAGAGGCATTCAAACACTCTGAAAGAGGAAGCAGCAATGTGTGCTGGGTCTATCGCCTAGTCTGTTTAGGCTGCGAACCTCCAGGCGTGCTCGCTCTAGGTATTGGTGGAGGTGTAATCCCCTTATCTTTCTCCACTGCCTCCACATGTGCAAGAATCTGGGCCAAATCAGGTCCCTCCTCCCCTTCTGAGGAAGAGTCATGCCTCCTTCGAGGCCTTTTAGCTGGTGGGCGAGGGGCTTTGCCCTCTCCTTTCTTGCCCCCTTGTCCTTTTTTAGGGGGCATACAGCCTCAAAATGCTATGGGCCAAAACAGTCGTCTCCAAGGGGAGCTCTGGAATACCCACCAGTAGGAGGTCAGATGTTGTAAGACTTCAACACACTACTAGGGTTGGCAGAGCATTCCACCATGGACTCAAATGAGGCCAGATTCTGTGGCTGAATGGCACCACTTACCTCCAGCTCTGGAGGATTTTGTGTGGAGCAGCTCTCTGGCTCCCTATACAAGGTGATATGCTAATGATGTAAATGGCTGTGTTGAGGTCAAAATCAGTGGTTTACAGCCACAAGTGGTGTCCAGTATGCCATTTGCAACTGTATTTGTCCCAGTGATAGGCTAATGGCAGCTGCCCTTAGTGTATCACCTTGTATAGGGAGCCGGGGAGCCGCTCCACTAACTGCCCTGGACACGGAGCAGCTCCAGAGGATTTCGAGGGGGCCTGAGGGGCACGGATGGCCCCTCTACAAACCCCCTGGACCAGAAAGTAGGGGGTCCATACATCACTACACACTACCCTCCCCAAACAAGTAAAAGGGGATCAATTGTATGTGGGATTCTAAGGTGGTTGCCCCTCCAAATACTGACCGGACCCGACACTGCTTACCTTCAGCAAGACAGTGGCTTCCTGCTCCCCAAGACCCTGCAATTAGCCCTAGGCTGTGCCTGCAAAACAGTACCATGCCCAGGGGTGCTGGCACAGACACCCTGAGGATCCCCCCCCAGATTGGGAAAAATAAACCCCCAGTAATGGAGCCCCCCTCCCTGGAGGCCACCTCCAAACCTCAGGCCAGGTGGCCCCAGGTGATCAGGCCTCCACGCCTCAGCAACTCGCTTGAGTTGCAGATTGCGTGGCCCCTCTGCCGCCTTTTGAAGAGAAGCCAGGAGTGGACACGCAGCTCAGCTAGGCTGAGAGGCCAGGGATCACCGAAGGCCCGCTATCGCTGTCACCCCCAAAGCTGACGAGGAGAGGGAAGCCACTGCCACCTGCCCGATGCGGCCATAGCCACGGCAAGAACCTCGGTCAATCTGCATCCCGGGGAGGGGGAAGCCACCGCCACCTGCCAGGTTGTAACCTCCACCGCAGCAAGTACCATGGCTGGTCTGTAGCCAGAAGGATACACCTCACTGAAGGCTCCCTCCAGACCGAGCTGCCACTGCTGCCCACACTCTGCTAAATGCAGAAGCACACAGCACCCGCTCTGCAGTCACGTGTTGAAGAGGTGTTGAGGAGGGGCGTGGAGAGCTTAGGGTGCCTCTCTGCCCCCTCCCATCTCTGGTGGGACCACCACAATCCACCAATTGTGGCCGTCGCTGTCTCCTCACCCCACCCACCCACAACAGCCCACCCCGAGACCAGGCAAGCAGGACTCCAGATGTGGCATTTGTGTCCTTCAAATCTGAGAAATCTATTGATTTAGTCACAGACCCTTTGTATAGTTTAGGAAATACAAGAACTGAATACAAATGATACCATACATTAATGCAGGTGTACTCCTAGATCAAAGTCACACTTGGCATTACATTTACACTCTAATGAGGAAATAAATCACACTACAGAGAGACCACAGACAAGACGGCATGGTTAATTCCCCACTAAGTGTCAATAAAACAAGTTAGTGTCAAACGGCTTCTTCATGATTGACTTAAGTTGGACTAAGGATATGGTATCTTAGGCTGCATTTGCACTAGCGATTTACTCCAATCTGGCTGCGCAGTGTGGTCTCTGTGTTTCCATGATGTCGTGGCCATTCAGCCCCAGCCCCGCATTTTATCTAGGGATGGCAGAGAATTCCGCCATGGATTTCAGTGAGGCCAAATGCACTGGCATTCGGCCCCCCAAAATCTGTGGCGGAACGGCCTGCCCCCCGCCCCCCCCCCGCAGATTCCCCCCGGGACAAGGCTTACCTGGGGCGGATGTTCTGGATGGTGGCAGCTCCATCCTATTTGCGTTCCCTATTTTTCACCATTTTAGTCTACATAAATATTCACGTAAGCTACTACGGCAAAAAAAAAGGAACGCAAATAGCGCCCACAACGCTATTTGTGTTCCCCTTTTTTTCGCCGTAATAGCCTCCGTAAATATTTACGTAGGCTAAAACGACGAAAAATAGGGAACGCAAATGGCAGCCGCCGTAGCCGCCGCCATTTGCATACACTGTTTGTTTTTTGTGTTTTTTTTGCACAGCTGTGATAGGCTACGTAAATACTTACATAGCCTATCACAGCAGCCTGGCTGGACGCAAATGGCGGCCACTATGGCGGCCACCATTTGCATCCGCAGCAGCCCGTCCGCGGCCGGAACTCCAGCTGCAGACGGGCCTGGCAGGCTGTTCCACAGAGCCGCTGCACAGCGGAGCCGGCCAGGCAGGATTCCGGGGGGGAGGACCGGATCGCCTCTCCCCCCATCGAGGATTCCGGGGGGAGGGATGGAGCACCTTCCCCCCCCACGAATCAATTCTGCAAAAAGGTAAGTGACTTTCGTACATCCCTAATTTTATCGCAGAAAAACTGCTTCTTCTGAGACTAGTTACAGTCTGACTTTTCCTGCTTACTTCGGCTTCATTACTGAGCTGTTTCCACAACCGCACTGGGTTTGGTATCATAGTCCTGCCCCTGGGTCGTGTAGCCCAGCCCTTGTGGGTGTGTCGCTCACCTGCCCCTGTCCTTACTGGAAGCAGCTGCATGTGAAGGAGAGGGGGAGATGATACTGGAGGGAGCAGTCAGGCAGAGATGAAGACATGTACACATAAGCACCCCTGGCATTAGGGGTGGGCGGATCACTTACTTGGCTCTGTTCCGGGGATCCACAGTGGGGGGAAAGTGATCTGTCCCTCCCCCCAGAATCCTCCCCATCCGGCACCCTCTGTGGCAAGTCCGTGGAGCCGCCGGCCAGGGCCGCCTGCAGCCAGGCCTCCATCCGCTGCTGGGCCGCGGACACAAATGGAAGCTGCCATAGTGGCCAGAAATGGCAGCTGCCATAGCAGCTGCCACTTGCGTCCCTGCATTGCCATGATAGGTTACGTATATATTTACATAGCCTATCACATAAAGGGCAGGGACCCTGCTCTTTGCTGTCATAGGCTACATAAATACTTATGTAGCCTATCACGGCTCACAGAGCAAGGGAAATGGTGGCCACAGACTTGGGCCACCATTCGCACCCGCGGACGGCCAACAAAATGTAGGTTCTGCCCTGGTAGAGGCAGCCACTAACTGGAGCGGAGCACAAGGGGACGAGGGAGGGGGAATCTGTAGGGATGTTGGAGAATTCCACCATGGACCCCAATGAGGCTGGATTCAAAAGAATTCGGCCTCCGGAGTCCATGGCGGAAAGGATCCCTTACCTCTGCCTCCCTCAGGAATCCTCCCCAGCCAGATCATCCCTGCCGGCAGCTCCAGAGCACCAGCAATACAGCTGCCATTGCCATGCGGTATTGCTGGCTGAGACTTCTAGGGATGTACGAAACTCCCCTTACCTGGCTTCACTGGGTTCCGCTGGGGGGGTGGGAGGTGCTCTATCCCTCCCCCCGGAATCCTGGCAGGCCGGCTGTGCTCCGCGGGGATTATGCAGAGCTGCCGGCTGGCTCTGCCAGCAGCCGGACATCCAGCCGCTGGCTAAAGATGTACGAAAGTCACTTACCTTTTTGCAGCTGGGCTTTGCGGTGGGGGGGAGGTGCTTCGCTTTTCCCTCCGAAATTCAGGCGAAGGGGGGGAGGCTTCCCGCCTCGCCCGGCCGAAATTCAGCCTGTGGGGGAGGCTTCCCGCCTCGCCCATCCGAAATTCAGGCCGGGGAGAAGCGCCCCGTCTCCCCGGCCGCGAAACAAAAAGTAAAAAACAAAACAAAACCCCGTGATAGGCTACGTGATGATTTACATAGCCTATCATGGCTAGGTTTCCAAAGTCAGCCGTGATAGGCTACGTAAATCGTCACGTAGCCTATCACGGGTGACGTTGAAAAAAAAAAAAGCGCGTATGCAAATGGCAGCGGCCCATGGGCGCCGCCATTTGCGTTCCTTATTTTGGCACGTCTAGTCTACGTAAAGATTTACGTAGACTAGACGTGCCAAAATAAGGAATGCAAATGGTGGCGCCCATGGGCCGTCGCCATTTGCGTACGCACTTTTTTTTTTTTTTCCAAAGTCACCTGTGATAGGCTACATGACAATTTACATAGCTTATCACGGCTGACTTTGGAAATCTAGCCGTGATAGGCTATGTAAATTGTTACGTAGCCTATGCATGGGTGTGGTTTGTTTTTTTTTTACTTTAGTGGGGGGGGTTTGCAATGGCGGTGGCGGCAGCCAGTCGGGAGACCAGCCGCCGCCCCCGCCTGTGATGAACCGCCGCCGGGACCCGCTGCCGGGGGGGACATTCGCCAAAGGTAAGTCCCGTCCCGGGGGAGCGGGGGGACGGAGAATTTCACCGCCGATTTTGGGGGGCCAAACATGTTGGCACTCGGCCCCCCGAAGATTCGGGGAGAAATTCTCCACCATCCCTACCACTGGCTATCAGGGACGCAAATGGCAGCAGCCGTAGCCACCGCCGTTTGCGTTTCTGTAGTCAGCCATGATAGTCTACATAAAGACTTACGTAGCCTATCATGTCTGGCTTAAAAAACAACAACAACGCGCGTACGCAAATGGCGGCGGCTACGGCCGCCGCCATTTGCGTTCCTTATTTTTGGCCATCTTAGCCTAAGTATATATTTACGTAGACTAAGAAGGCCAAATATAAGGAACGCAAATGGCGGCGGCTGTAGCCGCCGCCATTTGCGTATGCGTTTTTTTTTTAAAGCCAGACGTGATAGGCTACGTAAGTCTTTATGTAGCCTATCACGCCTTGTAAAAAAAAAAAAAAACCAACAAGACTGCAAATGGCGGTGGCAGCAGCCGGTTGGAAGACCAGCCACCACAGCCGCCGCCACCCGGAAGATCCGCCCCAGGTAAGTCTCGTCCTGGGGGATCTCCGCGGGGTGTGTGTGCGGGGGGGCAGGTCGTTCCGCCACAGATTTCGGGGGGCCAAATGCACTGGCATTCGGCCTCATCGAGATCCATGGCAGAATTCTCTGCCATCCCTACTCTGGACACACTCCACTACGCCATTTCCATCTATAAAGCTCTTAGATTAAGCTAAATGCAGCCGTAAATGGCTGCATTTAGCTTAAACTAAGGGCTTTATGGCTGCAAATGGCATCTGATATGCCATTTGCATCTATGGTTTTTCACGCAAGAGGCTAACCTCCCCCCACTGCAGAATCCCCCCCCCCCGGAACAAAAGGTAGGGCTTCTGCTCATCCCTACGAATCTGCAAGAGGAGGAGGAGGGAACACTGATGAGGTAATCAGACCCAACTCAGACTCCACCCAGACGCCACCCAGCCTTCAAGAAAATAATTTGATTAGAGCTCAGTGGAAACAGCACGGAGCCCCATGCTACAGTGATGATAAGCCAGGTCTTTAAGGACTGTGGAAACAGGAAAAGGAGAAGATGCAGTTGGGGAAATATCGGAACAAAGTTGCAAACAAAGTGAAGCTGACAGCATGGAAACACAGCCTTAGATATTTTAATTCCTTCTTCTTAGCAGCTCCCTTTTGTTCAACTCAGGCCTCAACATGATAATATAACATTTTGGGTAAAAGATACAGCTCAGTAAACCTTTACTTGAGGCTAAGATCGAGAAGGTCTCCACAGCCACCATGTATTTACCATTAGTACTCAAATATGTTGGAACAAAAGACACCCAAACACTGCAGAAGACCAACATGCTGAAGGTGATGAACTTGGCTTCATTAAAACTGTCAGGTAACTTCCTGGCTAGGAAAGCCAAAGTAAAGCTGACAATGGCCAGGAAGCCCAGAAAGCTCAGAACACAGTAGAACATGGTGACGGATCCTTCATTACATTCCAATATAATTTCTTCCATCATGGAGTGTATGTCATGGTCTGGGAATGGGGGAGAGGTTGATAGCCACACAGTACAAATGGTTACTTGTAAAAGGAAACAGGAAAGAACAATAGAACATGCCAATGTTTTCCCTGTCCATTTCTTCATGTTGGACCTTGGTTTGGTGGCCATGAAAGCTAGAACCACAATAGTGGTTTTGGCCAGTACACAAGAAACAGCCACTGAGAAGATGTTGCAAAAAGCAGTTTGTCGAAGGAGACATGTCACCTTCTCAGGTCGGCCCACGAATAGTAAAGCACAAAGAAATGATAACATGAGGGAGATGAGGAGAGTGTAGGTGAGGTTGAGATTGTTGGCTTTGACAATGGGAGTGTCCTGATACTTAATGAAGATCCAAAGTACCAGAGCTGTGATGAAAGAAAAGGAAAGAGCAACAATGGCCAAACTGATCCCCAAAGGTTCTTCATAAGATAAGAAGCTTATAACTTTTGGAAGGCATGAATCCTGGTCATGATTTGGATAATACTGTTCTGGACATTGAAAGCAGTAATCCATGTCTGGGATAGAAACATCAAAATTTAAGCATATTATCTGTATGTATAGTGCATTAAAATTAATATCAAAGCTCAATATTATAAAGCCCTGAATCAAGCCTAATCATTTGCAATCTGGAAGATCCATTTGAAGCTTTCCCATGCAGGTATAAACACTAGAGATGTATGAAACACTTAGCTGGTTTCACCCAGGGACATCTGTGGAGGGGGGCACTCCGTCCCTCCCCCTGAAATCCTCCCCGGTCGGCTCTACTCCGTGGCGACTCCGCAGAGCCGCCGGTCAGGGCCGCCCACAGCCAGACATCCGGCCGCTGCTGGGCTGTGCAGGGACGAAAATGGCGGCCGCCATAGCAGCCGCCATTTGCATCCCTGTCTTTTGCCGTGATAGGCTACATATATATATATATATATATATACATACACACACACACACACACACATAGCCTATCATGGCAAAAGACAGGGACACAAATGGCGTAGCAGCCGCCATTTGCATTCCTGCCTATTGCCGTGATAGACTATGTATATATTTACATAGCCTATCATGGCCTCCTATCATGGCCATTTGCATCCCTGCGTTAGCTATGATAGGCTACTTAAATACTTACGTAGCCTATCACGGCCATTCGTGGGAAGGCGAATGGCGGCTGCAGACACAGCAGCCATTCACAGAGCACCGGATGGCCACAAACAGGTAGGCTCCCTTCCGGGCCCATTTTGGGGGGTGGCAGGGGGTGCTGCTTCGTTCCTCCACAGATTTCGGGGGACCGAATGCACTGGAATTCAGCCTCCCTGGAATCCGTGGCAGAATTCCCCAACATCCCTAATAAACACCTCAAGCCATATTTAGTCCAGGAGCAACCCAGCCCTTATGACTTAAATCAGCCATGAAAGCTTAATACTATCACTGAGGGACAAAAGTATGTGTGGTTGGCTTACTTTAGTGCAAGTGCTCACAGGGTTGATTTGGATTGTATTGGGTTTTTTTGTATACAATACAAATAATTGTATATAATCTGTCAGGAATTATACTCATGCTAAAACCTGAGGAAGATTTCCTAATCGAAATGGAATTCCACTGGGGGTCCGTTGTAAGTCAAAAGCAGTATTTAAAACTGTATCAGCTTGAAAAATATTCAAACATTTGTAATCTTGCTGATATAACTGCAGATCAGAACAACACTTTTGTCAAATATAGTAATGTACTGGCCCCAGGAGCATAGCCAAGTCATTTGTAGGGGCCTAGAGATCCATAATGCTTGCTTAGGTTCATTATTGGTGCAATTACCTTGCTAGTAAGCCTCTGAGCATGTGAAGATGATTCAAAGGGCCGATAGTGCGGCCTAGCACATTCCATACTAATGAGTGGGAGTGTTATCAAACACTCTGCCTGGGGAGCGAAGTTTGTTTATCGTAGGTAGTTGTGCTTGAGAACCAAACACTTCTAGCTAGGGATGTACGAAACACCTACCTGGATCTGCACCGGGCAATCCGTGGGGGGGGAGGCACTCCGTCCCTCCTCCCAGAATCCTCGATGGGGAGGAGGCGATCCAGTCCTCCCCCCTGGAATCCTGCCTGGCCAGCTCCGCTCCGCGGTCAAGCCGCAGAGCCACCGGCCGGCTCCGGCCTCCTGTAGCCAGACATCTGGCCCCTGGGCAGCCCTGCGGGGATGCAAATGGTGGCTGTCATAGCCGCCGCCATTTGCGTCCCTGTATTGAGACATGATAGGCTACGTAAATATTTACATAGCCTATCATGGCAGGGGGGAAAACCCCAGCGTACGCAAATGGCGGTAGCTGCAGCCATTTGCGTACGCTGGGATTTTTTCCCCCTGCCGTGATAGGCTACGTAAATACTTACGTAGCTTATCACAGGCTCCACAGGGATGCAAATGGCATCCCTGCGTTAGCCGTGATAGGCTACATAAGTATTTACGTAGCCTATCATGGCTATGAAGAGGAGGAAGTGAATGGCGGCTGCAGGATGGCCGCCATTCGCAAAGCAGCGTGGACGGGAGCAGGTAAGTGCTCCGTTTTGCGCACCTTTTGTGGGTTGGGGGTGGCGGGGACTTCGTCCCACGTGCCTTTTGTGGATTGGGGGGCGGGGGCTTCGTTCCATGATGGATTTTGGGGGGCTGAATGCACTGGCATTCGGCCTCACCGAGATCCATCCCGGAATTCTCTGACATCCCTACTTCTAGCCTATGCTGGGAATGGACGCTAGGGGCGGCTTGCTACTGTTGTGCTGGCTTATTGCTGACATGTATGGTATAAAAGCTATTTGACCTGATGGCTCTGGGTTCAGAAAAGCTATCTGATCCAAACATTGGGTACACCTGTGTGCTGTAAGTTACCCAGTAAGTACTCCTTGTAAGTAAACCTTTGAATCTGATGCATCACTATCTTGGCACCTCTAACCTAAGAGTTCAATGCCCACAGCCAGGCAACACAAGTAGCTTAAAAATAGGGATGTACGAAAGTCACTTACCTTTGTGGAGCTTTGATTCGCGGTGGAGGGGAGGCGCTCTGTCCCTCCCCCCGGAATCCTCCCTGGGCCGGCTCTGCTCCGTGGTGGCTTTGCAGAGCTGCCGGCCAGGGCCGTCCACGGCCCGAGTTCCGGCCGTGGACGGGCTGCTGCGGACGCAAATGGCGGCCACTGTAGCCGCCGCCATTTGCGTCCTGCAAAGCTGCCGTGGTAGGCTACATAAGTATTTATGTAGGCTATCACGGCAAGCCAAAAAAACAACAACACAACAGTGTACACAAATGGCGGCGGCTACAGCGGCCGCCATTTGTGTTCCCTATTTTTAGCCGTTTTAGCCTATGTAAATATTTACGTAGGCTATTACGGCGAAAAAAAATGGAACACAAATAGTGCCCACTACGCTATTTGCATACCCCTTGTTTTCGCCGTAATACCCTACGCAAATATTTATGTAGGCTAAAACGGCTAAAAATAGGAAACACAAATGGCGGCCGCCATAGCCGCCACCATTTGCGTATGCTGGTGTGTGTTTTTTTGGCTTGCCTTGATAGGCTACGTAAATACTTACGTAGCCTATCACGGCCTCTGTGGGGATGCAAAAGGCGTCCTTGCGTTAGCCATGATAGGCAATGTAAGTATTTACATAGCCTATCACGGCTATGATGAAGATGCAAATGACGGCTGCAGGGCGGCCACCATTCACAAGTCAGCACGGACGGCAGCAGGTAAGTGCTCTGTTTCGTGTGCCTTTCGTGGGATGGGGATGTGTGGGCTTTGTTCCACCATGGATTTGGGGGGCCGAATGCACTGGCATTCGGCCTCACCGAGATCCGTGGCGGAATTCTCTGACATCCCTACTTAAAAATGGCAGTTAAAACAGTATCAGCTTGAAAATTGCTCGAACATCTGTACTCTTCAGATGTAACTGGAGATTGTTTAGTACAACTCCTTTGTAAAATATATAGTGAAATTGTTCGTAAGATGTGTTCTGATATTGTTGGATGAAAATTAGGGATGGATGGATTCCCTACCTGCTGCTCCGGCAGGGAATCCGCCCTTGCGCTGAAGCAATCCATTCCTTCCCCCGGAATCCTCTTCAGCCAGCTCTGCTCTTTGGCGATTCCGCAGAGTCACCGGCCAGCTCCTAAGCACCAGCGATATGGCCGCCATGCCGTATCGCTGGCTGAGGCATATTAACTGCAGATGCAAATGGTGTCCAGGATGCCATTTGTAGTTGTAAAGGTCTTAGTTTAAGGTAAATGCAGCTGTAAGTGGCTGCATTTAGCTTAAACTAAGACTTTACGGCCACAAATGGCATCCTGGAAGCCATTTGCATCCCCGCTTTGTTTTTAAGTGACATGCCGAAGAGGATTCCACAGGGAGGGGGAGGTAAGTGTCCTGTTCCATCATGGAATCTCCGCCATCTCTATTTTCCCTATTGAAAATATATTTATTTATTAATACTAATTATAACTTGCACAAAAATATTCAGTTACGACTAGGGATGGCCGAAAGGGACTTACCTTGTCCTGCAGCTTGCTTCGCGGTGGGGGGGAGGTGCTTCGCTTCTCCCCCCAAAGTTCAGGCAAGGGGGGGGGAGGCGCCCCGCCTCGCCCGGACGAAATTCAGGCTGGGGGGAGGCGCCCCATCCCTTGCCGGCGAAATTCAGGCCAGGTACGAGCGCCCCGTCTACCCGGCCATGAAGAAAAAAAGTAAAACACACACACACACACACACACACACACACACAAACACGTGATAGGCTATGTAACGATTTACGTAGCCTATCATGGCTAGATTTCCAAAGTCAGCCATGATAGGCTATGTAAATCGTCACGTAGCCTATCACGGGTGACCTAAAAAAAAAAAAAAAAAGCACGTACGCAAATGGCGGCTCCCATGGGGACCGCCATTTGCATTCCTTAGTTTGGCACGTCTAGTCTACATAAAGATTTACGTAGAGTATGGCGAAAATAAGGGCAACGCAAATAGCGTTCCCTTATTTTCGCAGTAGTCTACGTAAATGTTTACATAGACTAGTCGTGCCAAAATAAGGAACACAAATGGTGGCGCCCCATGGGCACCGCCATTTGATTACGTGCTTTTTTTCCCCCCCAAAGTCACCCGTGATAGGCTACGTGACGATTTACGTAGCCTATTATGGCTGACTTTGGAAATCTAGCCGTGACAGGCTACGTAAATCGTTACATAGCCTATCATGGGTGTGTGTGTTTTTTTTTACTTTACTTTTTTCTTTGCAATGGCAGTGGCGGCAGCTGGTCGGGAGACCGGCCGCCGCCCCCACCCCCAACGAACCACCGCCGAACTGCCGCCAGGACCCGCCACCAAGAGGGACATTTGCCGAAGGTAAGTCCCATCCCGGGGGGGTGGGGGGCCGACGGAGAATTTCCCCAATACTTTCAGGGGGCCAAATGCGTCAGCACTTGGCCTCCCGAAGATTCGTGGAGAAATTTTCCGCCAACCCTAGTTACTAGTCCAGTGCACTGTGGTTGTTTCCTTGCACTTATAGTGCTTGATTTAGATCAGGACCATGGCTATCTGGTAAATGGGAGTTAAGCTTCCCTCCTCCAAGTTTTGGCACAAAATTCCATCCCTGCAGTGGGGGTTAAAAAATAATAAATGTCTCTAATGGATTCCAAAGGAGAATTTTTTTTAAGAGTGTGTGGGGGTGGAATTTTGGGCCCAGAACAGAAGGAGGAAGCTTAAATCCCCCCTCCAAATGCCACACTCCTGATGTGAAGTGGCCCTGCATGTAATTGCATTAAAATAAGTAAGCCAATCGCATGTGTCTCTCTCATGCATGATTAACAGAACATCTGTTTTGGCCCTCAATCTATCCTCTCTCTCCTAATTTGATTCTGTCTAGTACAGTGGTAGGGAAACATTTTTGGCCCAAGGGCCAAATAGGGAAAATGCCTATTTCATATGCCAGGAGTGCAAAGGCCCACTGCCCAAACTGGGCAGAGATAATAACTTTTGAAAAGCAAATAGCCAATGTTTTAAGGAAGCATGATGTAATAGTAATGGGGGACTTCAATTTCTCTGAGATTTGTTGGGAGACAAATTCTGCAAAACATCGGCCCTCCAGGAAATTCCTGATTTGTGTGGTGGATAACTTCCTCCTACAGAAAGTAGAGGAAGAAACTAAAGGATCAGCTATCCTTGACTTGATCCTAACCAACAGAGATGACTTAGTGGATCAAGTAGCAGTTACAGGAACTCTGGGGGAAAGCGACCATGTTGTACTTGAGTTCTTGGTTCTAAGGGAAGCAAAAGCCGAGTGTAGTCAAACGCGTACCCTGGATTTTAGAAGAGATGTCTGAGAATTCCGCCACAGATCTTGATGAGGCCGAATGCCAGTGCATTCGGCCCCCCAAAATCCATGGAAGAACAAAGTCCCCTGCCCCCCTCACCCCGCAAAATGGGCCCGGAACGGAGCACCTATCTGCTGCCATCTGCACTGCATTGCGAATGGCAGCCGTGTCTGCGGCTGCCATTTAGGGATGGCGGAGAATTTCTCCACGAATCTCAGGGAGGCCAAATGCCAATGCATTCGGCCTCCCAAAATTGGCGGTGAAATTCTCCGTCCCCCCGCCCCCCCCCCAGGATGGGACTTACCTCCCTCGATTGTCCCTCTCGGCGGCAGGTCCCAGCGGCAGTTCGGCGGCGGTTCGGCGGGGGCAGGGGCGGCGGCTGGTCTTCCAACCGGCTGCTGCTGCCGCCATTACAAAGTGAATGTTAAAAACACACACACACACGTGATAGGCTACGTAATGATTTACAAAGCCTATCACGGCTAGATTTCCAAAGTCAGCCGTGTTAGGCTACGTAAATTGTTACGTAGCCTATCTGGGTGCTGCCATTTGCGTACACGCTTTTTTTTTTTCCTAAGTCACCCATGATAGGCTACGTAACGATTTACGTAGCCTATCATGGCTAACTTTGGAAATCTAGCCATGATAGGCTATGTAAATCGTTATGTAGCCTATCATGTGTGTGGTTGTGTTTTTTTTAACATTCACTTTTTTATTTCGCGGCCGGGGAGATGGGGCGCTTCTCCCCAGCCTGAATTTCGGCCAGGCAAGGCAGGCGCTTCCCCCCCCAGCCTGAATTTTGGCCGGGCGAGGCGGGGCGCCTCCCCCCCGGCCTGAACTTCGGGGGGAGAACTGAAGCGCCTTCCCCCCACCACGAAGCAAGCTGCGGGACCAGGTAACTGACTTCGTACATCCCTACTGCCATTTGCTTCTTCCACATAGCTGTGATAGGCTATGCAAATACTTACAAAGCCTATCACGGCTAACACAGGGATGCCATTTGCATCCCTGCGGAAGCCGGGATATGCTATGTAAGTATCTACGTAGCCTATCATGGCAAAACTAAGAGAACGCAAATGGCGGCGGCTATGGCTGCTGCCATTTACATTCCTTTTTTTTTGCCGTATGATAGGCTATGTAAATATTTACATGGCCTATCACGGCAAAAAAAAAAAAAGGAATGCAAATGGTGGCTGCCGTGCACCACCATTTGCATTCGCTGTTTTTTTCTTTGCTTTGATAGGCTACAGAAATATTTATGTAGCCTATAACAGCAAAATACAGGGATGCAAATGGCAGTGACTACAGCAGTCACCATTTACGTCCCTGAAGGCTGCCCAGCAACCGGATGTCCGGCTGCGGGTGGCCCCAGCCGGTGGCTCCACGGAAACTATGCAGAGTGGAGCCAGCTGGAGAGAATTTTGGGGGGAGGGATGGACAGCCTCCCCCCCACCGTGAATGTCACCCTTTGAAAAGGTAAGTGATTCTCGTACATCCCTAGATTTTAGGAAAGCTGATTTTAATAAACTCAGAACAATGATCAGTAAGGTCCCATGGCAAGTGATTCTAATGAGAAAAGGAGTCCAAGATTCCTTGGATACAAGGTGGGAGCTTGTAAAAAAGGAAATTCTCAAGGCACAATTACAAACAATTCCAACATAAAGAAAAGGTGGAAGACAACAGAAGAAGCCAATGTGGCTTCACAAAAAGCTGAGAGATGACCTGAAAACAAAAAAGGACACATATAGGAATTGGAAAGAAGGTCAAATAACAAAGGAAGAGTACAGGCAGGTAGCACAGAATTGCAGGGATGGCGTCAGGAAAGCTAAAGCTGAGAATGAGCTGAGGTTAGCGAGGGATGCTAAAAACAACCAAAAGGCTTTCTTCAGCTACATGCATTGTAAAAGGCAGAGGAAAGAAAATGGTTGTTCAGCTATTAAATAAGGATGGCAAAATGATAGCAGATGACAAAGAAAAGGCAGAGGTGCTCAATTCCTACTTTGGCAAAGGTGAAATACAGGCTGAAGGGGCAGGATTGCAGCTTGAGATCGATAGGCATATGGTCAAGGAACACCTAATTACTTTGAATGAGTTCAAATCTCCAGGGCCAGATGAACTGCATCCTAGAGTAATAAAGGAACTGGCAGAAGAACTCTCAGAACCGCTGTCTATTCTCTTTGAGAAATCATGGAGGACGGGTGAAGTGCCAGATGACTGGAGGAAGACTAATGTTGTCCCTATCTTCAAAATGGGCAAAAAGGAGGAACCTACGAACTACGGACCAGTCAGTCTGACATTAATCCCTGGGAAAATTCTGGAGCAGATGATAAAGCAATCCATCTGGAAACACATTGAAAACAATGCTGTGATTACTCGAAGCCAACATGGATTTGTTAAGAATAAGTCCTGCCAGATGAATCTGATCTCATTTTTTGATCAAGTAACGTCCCTTGTGGACCATGGGAATGCTGTAGACATCATATACCTTGACTTCAGCAAAACTTTCGACAAAGTGCCCCATGATCTCCTGATGAGCAAACTAGCTCAAAGTGGGCTAGATGAAACAACGATCTGGTGGATCCACAGTTGGCTACAGAATCGGACTCAAAGAGCGCTAATCAATGGGACCTTCTCAAACTAGGGATGTATGAAAGTCCCTTACCTGAACCCGAAATTTGATTCGTGGGGGGAGAGGCACTCCGTCCCTCTCCCTGAAATTCTGGCCAAGGGGGGAGCTGCCCCGTCCCTCCCCCCCCAAATTCTGGCCAGGGGGGAGGCGCCCCATCCCTCCCGCCGCGAATCCTGGCCAGCCGGGACGCGAATGGTGGCGGCCATAGCCACCGCCGTTTGCATCCCTGCAGTCAGCCGTGATAGGCTACATAAATGTTTACGTAGCCTATTACGGTTGAGTGAAAAAAAAAACCCACTCGTACGCAAATGGCGGCGCCCATGGGTGCCGCCATTTGCATTCCTTATTTTGGCATTTGTAGTCTACATAAACATTTACGTAGACTACGGCAAAAATAACGGGAACACTATTTGCATTCCCCTTATTTTCACTGTAATCTAAGTAAATGCTTACGTAGACTACACATGCCAAAATAAGGAACACAAATGGCGGTGCCCATGGGCGCTGCCTTTTGCATACGTGTGGGGTTTTTTTATTTCACCCAGCCGTGATAGGCTACGTAAACATTTACGCAGCCTATCACGGTGTTTTTTAAAAAATCCAATCTTGATAGGCTACGTAAATCTTTACGTAGCCTATCACTTTTTTTTTGTGACATTCACACAAGGTAACTCCCATCCTGGGGGGGGGGGCGGGGGGACAGACCGTTTTGCCACCAATTTTGGCTGGCATTCGGCCTCCCCGAGATTCGTGGCAAAATTCTCTGACACCCCTATCTCAAACTGGGGAGAGGTAATGAGTAGGGATGGCGGAGAATTTCTCCCCGAAACTTCGGGGGGCCGAGCGCCAACGTGTTCGGCCCCCCGAACAAGTTTTGGGGAGAAATCCTCCCCCCCGCCCCCTGCCCCCCCCGGGACGGGACTTACCTTCCCTGAATGTCCCTCCCGGCGGCGGGTCCGGCTGGCGGTTCGTTGGGTGTTCGAGCGGGGCAGGGGCGGCAGCCGATCTTTCGACCGGCTGCCGCCCCCGCCATTGTAATCAAAGAAAAAAAAAAAAAACGTCCCCTGATAGGCTACGTGACGATTCACGTAGCCTATCACGGCTAGATTTGAAAAGTCAGCCGTGATAGGCTACGTGAATCGTCACGTAGCCTATCACGGGTGACTTAAAAAAAAAAAAAAAAGTGTGTACGGCTAATGGCGGCCCCCATAGGGAGCCGCCATTCCCGTTCCTTATTTGGTGGCTGTAGTCTACGTAAATGTTTACGTAGACTACGGCGAAAATAAGGGCAACGCTATCACAGCTGACTTTGCAGATCTAGCCGTGATAGGCTACGTGAATCGTCACGTAGCCTATCAGGGAGCGTTTTGGTTTTTTTTTAACTTTCGTGTTTGCGGCCGGGCGCGGCGGCAAGCCTCCCCCCCAGCCTGAATTTCGGCCAGGCGAGGCGGGAAGCCTCCCCCCCCGGCCTGAACTTCGCGGGGGGAGCAGCGAAGCACTCCCCCCCACCGCGAACAAGCTGCACGAAAAGGTAAGTGACTTTCGTCCACCCCTAGTAATGAGTGTGGTACTGCAGGGCTCAGTCCTGGGCCCAGTGCTCTTCAACATCTTTATCAATGACTTGGAGAAGGAGGTGCAGGGAATGCTGATCAGATTTGCAGATGACACAAAATTGGGTGGGATAGCTAATACTTCGGAAGACAGAAACAAAATTCAAAGTGATCTGGATAGACTGGAGTGCTGGGCAGAAAACAACAGAATGACATTTAATAGGGATAAATGCAAAGTTCTACACCTAGGAAAAAAAACCAAATGCACAGTTACAAGATGGGGGATGTGTGGCTCAACAGCACTACAAGCAAGAAGGATCTTGGAATTGTTGTCTATCAGAAGCTGAATATGAGCCAACAATGTGATGTGGCGGCCAAAAAAGGCAAATGCTCTTTTGGGCTGCATTAATAGAAGCATAGCTTCCAAATCCCAGGAAGTACTAGTTCTTCTCTACTCAGCACTGGTTAGGCCTCATCTGGAGTACTGTGTCCAGTTCTGGGTACCACACTTTAAAAAGGATGCAGACAAACTGGAGAGGGTTCAAAGGAGGGCAAAAAAGATGATCAGGGGACTGGAAACAAAGCCCTGTGAAGAGACACTGAAAGAACTGGGCATGTTTAGCCTTGAGAAGAGAAGACTGAGGGGAGATGGGTACTGAGGGTACTCTTCAAGTACTTGAAAAGTTGTCACAGAAAGGAAGGCCAGCATCTCTTCTCGATCATCCCAGAGTGCAGGACATGGAACAATGGGCTCAAGTTACAGGAAGCCAGATTCCGGCTGAACTTCAAGAAAAACTTCCTGACTGTTAGAGCAATACAACAATGGAACCAATTGCCTAGGGAGGTGGTGGGCTCTCCCACACCGGAGTCATTCAAGACGAGGCTGGACAGCCATCTCTCAGGAATGCTCTGACTTGGATACGTGCATTGAGCAAGGGATTGGACTCAATGACCTTAGGCCCCTTCCAACCCTACTATTCTATGATTCTATGATCCTATCATTCTAATTCTGGCACCCACCCCCACCCCCACGCAATACATTCACACACAGACTAGCATCATTCACATAGACAGGTGCCGAACTGCATGCACACCCACACACAGACCAACAATCCACACAAATGCACATTCACAACCTCCCCAGAACCCCCTTCATATCAGCTGAGGAGAGAAGACATTTCTCACACACATTCACCCCATTCACACAGACACACACTCATACATAAAACAATCACTTATCTTTCCTGGACCCAGACTTCTGACGTGAACCATGCAGATGAGCTGAGAAAGAGAATATTTTGTCCCTATTGTGATGCTCTCTTCAGCAAAGGAGATCATTACCTTGTCATGGTGCTGGAGTTTGAGTACCTCAATGACGTCATGAGCTAAACCGTGAAGGGACACCCAAGATGGGAAGGTCATGGCAGAGAGGTCAGACTAAATACGATTCCTGGGGAAGGAAACGGCAACCCACCCCAGTATTCTTGCCATGAAAAGAAAATGGATCTGTGCAACTAGAGATATGTCAGTATACCATCGGAAGATGGGACTCCCAGGTCAGAAGATGGTCAAGGTGCTACTGGGGAGGAACAGAGGATAAGTTCAACTAGCCCCAGTTGTGATGACACAGCTAGCTCAAAGCTGAAAGGATAGCTAAAGAGAATAGTATGAATTTATTCATACTAAAGAGAATAGGGAAGACCCACAGATCAGTTAGATATGAGCTCATGAATATTTTATTTTTATTATTTATTTTATTATTACATTTATTAATCGCTCATCTGGCTGGTCACCCAGCCACTCTGGGCGATGTACAACATACAATAAAAACAGTTTAAAACAATTAAATTCTACAATAAAAACATTTTCTAAAATACCCTAACCCACCCCAAATGCCTGCCTGAACAACAGCGTTTTTAATGCACGATGGAAGCTCATTAAAGAAGGGGTCATGATATTCCTCATGAATATGCAGTGGAGGTGAAGAATAGATTTAAGGGACTAGATTTAGTAGATAGGGTCCCGGAAGAACTATGGACAGAAGTTCGCAACATTGTTCAGGAGGCGGCAACAAAAAAGTCCCAAAGAAAAAGAAAACCAAGAAGGCAAGATGGCTGTCTGCTGAGACACTGGAAGCAGCCCAAGAAAGAAGGAAAGCAAAATGCAACAGTGATAGGGGGAGATATGCCCAATTAAATGCAAAATTCCAGAGATTAGCCAGAAGAGATGAGGAATTATTTTTAAATAAGCAATGCATGGAAGCAGAAGAACATAATAGAATAGGAAGGACAAGAGACCTCTTCCAGAAAATTACATCAGAGGTAAATTCCAGGCAAAAATGGGTATGATCAAAAACAAAGATGGCAAGGACCTAACAGAAGCAGAAGAGATCAAGAAAAGTGGCAAGAATATATGGAAGATCTGTATAGGAAGGATAATAGTATCGGGGATAGATTTGACAGTGTGGTCAGTGAGCTAGAGCCAGACATCCTGAAGAGTGAGGTTGAATGGGCCTTAAGAAGCATTGCTAATAACAAGGCAGCAGGAGATGACGGTATCCCAGTGAAATGTTTAAAATCTTGCAAGATGATGCTGTCAAGGTGATGCATGCCATATGCCAGCAAATTTGGAAAACACAAGAATGGCCAACAGATGGGGAAAAATCAACTTATATCCCCATTAGGGATGGCGGAGAATTTCTCCCCGAAACTTCGGGGGGTCGAGCGCCAACGCGTTCGGCCCCCCGAACAAGTTTCGGTGAGAAATCCTCTGCACCCCCCCGCCCCCCGCCCCCCCCGGGACGGGACTTACCTTCCCTGAATGTCCCTCCCGGCGGCGGGTCCAGCTGGCGGTTCGTCCGGTGTTCGAGCGGGGCGGGAGCGGCAGCCGGTCGAACCGGCTGCCGCTCCCACCATTGCAATCAAAGAAAAAAAAAAACACGTCCCCTGATAGGCTACGTGACGATTCACGTAGCCTATCACGGCTAGATTTGCCAAGTCAGCTGTGATAGGCTACGTGAATCATCACGTAGCCTATCCCGGGTGACTTAAAAAAAAAAAAAAAAGTGTGTACGGCTAATGGCGGCCCCCATAGGGAGCCGCCATTCCCGTTCCTTATTTGGTGGCTGTAGTCTACGTAAACATTTACGTAGACGAAAGCCACTAAATAAGGAACGCGAATGGCGGCTCCCTATGGGGGCCGCCATTCGCGTACGCGCTTTTTTTTTTTTTAAGTCACCCGTGATAGGCTACGTGACGATTCACGTAGCCTATCATGGCTGACTTTGCAGATCTAGCCATGATAGGCTACGTGAATCGTCACGCAGCCTATCAGGGGGCGTTTTTGTTTTTGTTTTACTTTCGCGTTCGCGGCTGGGCGAGGCGACGCGCCTCCTCCCCGGCCTGAATTTCGGCCGGGCGAGACGGGAAGCCTCCTCCCCGGCCTGAATTTCGGCTGGGCGAGGCGGGAAGCCTCCTCCCCCCGGCCTGAACTTCGCGGGGGGAGCAGCGAAGCGCTCCCCCCCACCGCGAACGGCCTTCGACGACAGGTAAGCGACTTTCGTCCACCCCTAATCCCCATACCAAAAAAGGGAAGCACCAAAGGATGTTCAAACTATCGAACAGTGGCACTTATTTCACATGCCAGTAAGGTAATGCTCAAGATCTTGTGAGGTAGACTCCAGGAATTTATGGAACGAGAATTGTGAGATGTACAAGCTGGGTTTAGAAAAGGCAGAGAAACTAGAGACCAAATTGCCAATATCCACTGGATAATGGAGAAAGCCAGGGAGCTTCAGAAAAACATATATTTCTGTTTTATTGACTATTCTAAAGCCTTTGACTGTGTGGATCAACACAAATTGTGGCAAGTTCTTGGTGGTATGGGGATACCAAGTCATCTTGTCTGCCTCCTGAGGAATCTGTATAATGACCAAGTAGCAACGGTAAGAACAGACCACGAAACAACCGACTGGTTTAAGATTGGGAAAGGAGTATGGCAAGGTTGTATACTCTCACCCTACCTATTCAACCTGTACGCAGAACACATCATGCGACGTGCTGGGCTTGATGAAGCCAAGGCTGGAGTTAAAATCACTGGAAGGAACATTAACAATCTCTGATATGCAGATGATACCACGTTGATGGCTGAAAGTGAGGAGGAGCTGAGGAGACTCATGACGAAGGTGAAAGAAGAAAGTGCAAAAGCTGGGTTGCAGTTCAACCTCAAAAAACCCAAGATTATGGCAACCAGCTTGATTGAGAACTGGCAAATAGAGGGAGAAAACGTGGAGGCAGTGACAGACTTTGTCTTTCTAGGTGCAAAGATTACTGCAGATGCTGACTGCAGCCAGGAAATCAGAAGACGTTTACTTCTTGGGAGGACAGTAATGACAAATCTTGATAAAATAGTGAAGAGCAGAGACATCACACTGACAACAAAGGTCCGCATAGTTAAAGCAATGGTATTCCCCGTAGTAACCTATGGCTGCGAGAGCTGGACCATAAGGAAGGCTGAGCGAAGGAAGATAGATGCGTTTGAACTGTGGTGTTGGAGGAAAATTCTGAGAGTGCCTTGGACTGCAAGAAGATCAAACCAGTCCATACTCCAGGAAAGAAAGCCAGACTGCTCACTTGAGGGCATGATATGAAAGGCAAAACTGAAGTACTTTGGCCACATCATGGATACTCCAGGATACCCTGGAGAAGATGCTGATGCTAGGGAAAGTGGAAGGCAAAAGGGAGAGGGGCCGACCAAGGGCAAGATGGATGGATGATATTCTGGAGGTGATGGACTCGACCTTGGGGGGGCTGGGGGTGGCAATGGCTGACAGGAAGCTCTGGCATGGGATGGTCCATGAAGTCACGAAAAGTCAGAAGTGACTGACCAAATAAAGAACAAAATTGTGATGCTCTGGGCAGGGACTTTGAAAATGCCCCCCCCCAGCTGATCCGCACAAGGCATGAGAAGCACTCCTTGAACCATCACTCATTCAGACACTGGCTTTGTTCCTACCTCACTCCTCCTTCAAATTTCTTGAATGGAGAAAGGCATGTGGCAAAACAAGCCAACTGATTCACAGGAACTTAGCATACTCCTCAAGCCCATGGTTCAGTCAGTAGCCTCTGCCCCTCTCCTTGAGGCCTATGTGGGCTGGATGTGGAGACCTAACAGGCCAAATTTGGCTCATCTGCTGGAGTTTCCCCTTCTGTGCTCCAGGAGCATGTATAAGTCAGTGCTTACATCAGACCATATCCTGCTATCATCAACTGTTCCCACTGCCAAATCATGAATCATGTTTAAAACATCAGGTTATTAAGTATCACAGGCACATATATTAACTCAATTTATGTACAATATCAGTTGTAATAATGGACTATATACTCTTATTCCCTTGGTATATTCCCACTATTACTACCTGTAGTAATTTAGGACTGCATATGCTTATTTGCACTATCAAAATTTAGGGATGTCGGAGAATTTCTCCACAAATCTCTGGGAGGCCGAATGCCAACACATTTGGCCCCCTGAAATTGGTGGAGAAATGGTCCACCACCACCCCCGCCACTCCCCGGAATGGGACTTACCTTTGACGAATGTCCCTGGCGCTGGCTGCTCCCGGAGGCGGTTCAGCGGCGGTTTGGCAGCCGCCGCCACCATTTCCCAGTAAAACAAACAAACAAACAACAAACGTGATAGGCTACATAAAGATTTACGTAGCCTATCATGGCTAGATTTTCAAAAAACACCGTGATAGGCTATGTAAATCCTTACGTAGCCTATCACGGCTGACTTTGGGGGGGAAAAAAAAGCACGTACGCAAATGGCGGTGCCCATGGGTGCCGCCATTTGCGTTCTTTATTTGGGCATGTGTAGTCTACGTAAACATTTACATAAACTACAGTGAAAATAAGGGCAACGCTATTTGCATTGCCCTTATTTTCACCATAGTCTACGTAAATGTTTACGTAGAGTCCACGTGCCCAAATAAGGACTGCAAATGGCGGCGCCCATGGGCGCCGCCATTTGCGTATGCGCTTTTTTCCCCCCAAAGTCAGCCGTGATAGGCTACGTAAGGATTTATGTAGCCTATCACGGCTGACTGCAGGGACGCAAACGGCGGCGGCTAGAGCCGCTGCCGTTTGCGTGCCGGCAGGAGACGAGATTCACGGCCGGAGGGATGGGGTGCCTCCCGCCCAGCCAGAATTTTGGCCGGAGGGACGTGGTGCCTCCCCCCAGCCAGTATTTTGGCAGGGAGGGATGGGGTGCCTCCCACCCCGCCCAAAATTTCGGGGGGAGGGACGGAGCGCCTCCCCCCCACCGCGAAGCAAGCTGCGGGATAAGTAAGGGACTTTCGTCCATCCCTATCAAAATTATGAAAAGTCTGTGAACATGCCGATATCAATATATTTGACAAATATTGGAGTTTCCCCATCTGTACTCTAGGAGCACAAATAAGTCAGTGCTTACATCAGACCCATATCCTGCTATTAGCACCCGTTTCTGCCAACAAATTATGAATCATGTTCAAAACATCAGATTATTAAATATCACAGGCATATATATTAATTCAATTTATAGACAATAGTTGCAATAATGGACTCTATAGTCTTATTCCCACTATCAAAATTATGAAAACACCCCAATCTCAATATATTTGATAAAATATATAATTCTTACCCATCTGGTTGGAAATCTTCCCATCTGGACAAGGAAGACAATCATAGCAGCAAAATGGCTCCCCTTCCTTCTTTTTCCTGATATAACCTGAACGGCAGTTGTCATTACAAAGAGAAAGAGGTTGTGTCTGTCCATCAATGGAAAGGCAAATGTTTAAGTTAAGGATGGAAGAGAAATTTCTTCAGTTTGCATTTTAATGCAAACTTACCTCATATTGCACTTTTTAAAACAGCTATAGCAGGAGTAGACAACCTTTGGGGGCCTGGGGCATCTTTGACATTATGAACGCATGGCATTTGGGAAATGAAGGCGTAGTGGAGGTGAGTGGAGGGTAGTGCAAGGAGGCCTTGCAGGAACTAGGGATGTATGAAAGTCACTTACCTGGTCCCGCAGCTTGCTTTGCGGTGGGGGGAGGCGCTTTGGATCTCCCCCCAAAGTTCAGGCCGGGGGGGGAGGTGTCCCGCCTCGCCTGGCCGAAATTCAGGCCAGGGGGGAGGCGCCCCGCCTCGCCCGGCCGAAATTCAGGCCGGGGAGAAACGCGCCGTCTCCCCAGCTGCGAAATAAAAAAGTGAATGTTAAAAAAACCCACACACACATGTGATAGGCTACGTAACGATTTACGTAGCTTATCATGGCTAGATTTCCAAAGTCAGCCGTGATAGGCTACGTAAATCGTTAGGTAGCCTATCACGGGTGACTTTGAAAAAAACTAGCGTGTGTACGCAAATGGTGGCGCCCATGGGTGCCGCTATTTGCATTCCTTATTTGGGCCTGGGTAGGCTGAGCGCCGAAGAATTGATGCTTTCGAACTGTGGTGCTGGAGAAGACTCTTACGAGTCCCCTGGACTGCAAGGAGGTCAAATCAGTCCATCCTAAAGGAAATCAACCCTGAGTGCTCATTGGAAGGACAGATAATGAAGCTGAAGCTCCAATATTTTGGCCACCTAATGCGAAGAGAAAACTCCCTGGAAAAGACCCTGATGCTGGGAAAGACTGAAGGCAAAAGGAGAAGGGGACGGCAGAGGATGAGATGGCTAGATAGCATCACGGATGCAATGAATATGAACTTGAGCATGCTCCGGGAGAGAACGCAGGACAGGAAGGCCTGGCGTGCTATGGTCCATGGGGTCACGAAGAGTCGGACACGACTGAACGACTGAACAACAACAACAAGTCTACGTAAAGATTTACGTAGACTATGGCGAAAATAAGGGCAATGCTTTTTTTGCATACGCGCTATTTTTTTTTTTCAAAGTCACCCGTGATAGGCTACATAACGATTTACGTAGCCTATCACGGCTGACTTTGGAAATCTAGCCGTGATAGGCTACGTAAATTGTTATGTAGCCTATCAGGTGTGTGTGGGTTTTTTTTTTAACATTCACTTTGTAATGGCGGCGGTGGCAGCCAGTCAGAAGACCGGCCGCCGCCCCTGCCCCCGCAGAAACGCTGCCGAAACGCCGCCGGGACCTGCCGCCGAGAGGGACATTCAAGGGAGGTAAGTCCCATCCTGGGGGGGGAGCGGGGGGCGGAGAATTTCACCACCAATTTCGGGGGGCCGAATGCATTGGCATTCGGCCTCCCGGAGATTTGTGGAGAAATTCTCCGCCATCCCTAGCAGGAACCCTGGTGGAACTTGGCAGGCACCAGTGTGCCCATGGGAGCCACGTTGCTGACCCTGCACTACACGAACTGAAATTCAGTTATGCTTCTAAATATGTACATCTCTTTTTTTTTCAGTTGCTCTCTCAGTTAAAACAACAACAACAACAACTGTAAATTAGGGAAAATAATGTTCAAAGATGGGTCATATTAGGAGAATTGCTTTCAAAAATGTTCATATTAGGCAAAAATCCATATGAAACTGATTTATTAAGGAAAAGGTGCACAGAAATGCTTATGAATTTTCATGAATATATATATATATATATATATATATATATATACACATACACATACACATACACACACACCCTACAATTTTGGGATGAACCAAACTTAAGACTGGAAAAATTCTCAAAGATTGAGAAAGGGATGGCGGAGTATTCCACCATGAATTTCAGTGAGACCCCCCAAAATCTGTGGCGGAACGGCCTCCCACCCCCCGCCACCCCTCAGAATCCCTCCGGAATGAAACTTACCTGGGGCTCTGGCAGCGGTGGTAGAGGCTCTGGCAGCGGCGGCAGCTGGTCTTTCAGCCGGCTGCTGCAGCCGCCATTTGCGTCCTGCCAAGCTGCCGTGATAGGCTACATAAGTATTTATGTAGCCTATCATGGTAAAGGCAGCCAGACAAATGGCACTTACGTAGGCTATCACAGAAAGAGCAGCGGTGCAAACGGCGTAGTGCCTGCCATTTGCACCCCTGCTCTTTGCTGTGATAGGCTACGTAAATACTTACATAGCCTATCACGGCTGCCTGGCAGGATGCAAATGGCGGCTGCTACAGCGGCCGCCATTTGTATCCGCAACAGCCGGCCGTGGCCAGAACTCTGGCTGCAGACAGCCCTGGCCAGCAGCTCCGTGGAACCACCGTGGAGCAGAGCCGGCCCAGGGAGGATTCTGGGGGGAGGGACGGAGCACCTCCCCCGCACCGTGAATCCGAGCTGCGAAAAGGTAAGTGACTTTCATACATCCCTAGTTTGAGATGACCTGAACTTCAAATCAGAAAAATGAGAAACTGAGGTAAACTGAAATTGACAGATTTGTCCATCCCCAGGTTTAATAGCCATATTATGTGTTTATGGCATTTTTATTTCACTAGTTGGCGTACAGTTAAGAATAGGTCGGTGTTCATGTTTTGTATGGTCAACACATCTTGGTATGAAATGGAGAATCTCCACCCCCTACCCCACCCCCATTATGTTAGGGCTATTTTGGAGTACTGCGATATGGAGGTGGGAGAAGAAAGCCCTACTTTGCAAGCAGATGTCTGCTTGTCTGACATTTGAAGCAAACTCATTGTGTCCAGCAGGTTGGATCCAGACTATGTTAGTTGTGCCTTTAGTCCCACCGATTTGAACAGGAATTAAATGCAACTAACTTCATATGGATTCTACCCAATGAAACTATTCTAGTCAAGTTTTCATAGGATTAAAGTCTAGGAGGTCAAAACACTACAAACTCATATAGCCTCACATTTTGTCAGCTGAAACTTTGGAGGTTGAAATATCGTGTTTTAATGGAATTTACAGAAAAGATACAGAACAAAAGAGGCAAAGCTTTGGTAGTGTAAGAACAGCAAACCAGTTTTTGAACACTCGGGAAATTATTTGACAAATACCCATATGTGTGTGGGCTCTCACCTGGTTAAACGTTTGGGGCCATACAGTGGCATTCTCACAGATGGTGAAGACTTTCTCTTTGGAAGCTGTTGGGTCTATCTTTCCCACTTTCACTCGAAGAAAGGACTGGTTTGGGAATGTGACCCAATTGATGATATCAAATCCAGACTCTAACCCTCCCTTTTGATTGAAATAAACTTTTTCCCCAACTGTGTTGTTGAAGGAGACACTTCTCAGATGCTGGTGGAGCTATAGTTGGTAAAACAATACAAAACCCACACTTTATCGGGATGTGCTCGCTTGACACTGACAACTGTCATATTATTCACTGACAGATTGGAAAGGGGGACTAGATCACTCACTTAGAAACCTGGCAAAATGTCTTCGGATTCCACACCCCCACCAACCATCATGATTCAATCTGTCCCTGCTTACCAGACCGGATACGCTGAGGAAATCCATCAGGATTAAATGTAACGCATTTCCCAGCATCACACAACCGTACATTAGGAATATACAAGAGACCTGGCATGCAGACTGTGGCATGATTATGAACTCGCTATCAAAAACAGAGAGAAGCATCACCACATAAACAAATTAAAATTGGATCCTGAGCTGATTGGATTGGATTGAGATTTAAGGTGGATCAACTGCACTGGCAGAAGTGGGGTTTCACACTCCCTCCTTCCACAGCATCCCTTCCAGCCCCCTGAAAATGTTACACAGGGTGTCAGAAGACCTTACTGAATGGGGTGTGCTGTGATGTGGGGGACGGGAACCCCCCTCCCTAATTGTTTGGATGGACCTTCCGCAAGCAGGGCCCTTCCTTTCGGGGAAGCAGAGGCCGTATCCAGCCCATTAAGACCACTTTACAAATAGTGCATAATTGGAGCTCAACTGGGAAGCAGAACTAATTGGATCAGTGTGAACCATGAAACCCTGCGGTTCTGGAGCAGCCTAAAGAAAACCTACCTAAATACAAAGACATATTTCTACTAGGGGTGGAAGAGAATTCCGCCGTGGACCCAAATGAGGGTCTTTTGAATCAGACCCCTGGAATCAATGGCGGAATGGATCACTTACCTCCGCCTCCCGAGGATTCCCTCCAGAATGGCATGCCAGCTCCAGACCGCTTGCGGTATGGTAATGGTGGAAGCCAGTTCCGTATCGCTGTGAGGGATACAGCTGCAAATGATGTAGTGGATGCCACTTGTGGCTGTAAAGCCCTTAGTTTAACCAAATGCAGCCATAAACAGCTGCAATTAAGTTAAACTAAGGGCTTCATGGCTGCAAGTGGTGTCCACTACTCCATTTGTGGCTGTGTTCCTCATAGCGATATGGTAATGGCGGCTGCCATGACTGTATTGTCAGCGATACGGAGCCGGTGTGCGGCTCCATGGAATCCTCCTGATGTGGAGGTGCTCTGGAGGATTCCAGTGGGGAGGAATGGATTGCCTCCCCCCCCCGGGTGGATTCCCCCACAGACCGGAAGGTAGGGAATCTGCCCATCCCTAATTTCTACTACACAATTTTAATTCTTTCCCCTCTCACAGATGAAGTGAGGTCTCTTGCATTAGCATGCACAGGACATTACCTGCCATGGCTTCTGATTCAGAATCTTCTGTCTAACTCCATCAACCATAGTACTGTGTTCAGATTTGGAATAATGCATGGAATTCAAAACATGCACCACAGCATATACAACGTTGTGGATGGTGTAGCTATGGCCAGTCATGCCCATTTCAAAAACAGACCCAGGAAGGGTCTCCAGCTTCTCCACCCCAGTGCAGATTTCCTCAGATGTCTTTTCTGCCTCAGAGCTCGGAAACCAACAGTTAAATATGTCTCCCCAGAAAGCCCTGATAAAACCATCTTCCTTTTCCAAGGTTGGATTTCTCATCTGAAGGAATTGCTGGAATCCCAACACCTCCTTTGAGTGAACTGCAAGCGATAGAGCACCATGGAGGAAGTGCATGTTCCAATTTCTTTGAAAGGAAAGTGATATGAAATCCATCTGAGCTGTCATAATCCAGACTTTACTTTTTGTCTTCATTGGTATGTCCTCAAATTCAGAACCCTGGAGGAACACTCTCAAAAATATCATTGTCTGAATTTCACCATTTATGACCACCACAGTTGCAGTGCTTCTCATGAGAACCTTAAATGTTTTATCACCCTCTGCCACAGTTTCAGTAACATCACTGGAAAATGATAGTTTGGGTAATACTTCTATGAAATCAAAGCAAATACCACTCTGGGCAAACACGGGAAGCACGTCCTGTACAAATCTCTCTCCATTGTCATCATCCAGGCAAATTACCCCAATCCATATCCATTTGAAATGAAGAAGTAACTGGAGGATCCCCTTATATTGATGGGCTCCATTAGGGAACATGTTGTGGAAGAAAACAGCTTTGTTATCTGTCACTGGAGCAGATCCGTATACAAGCTAAAGAATATAAGGAAGAAACAGGGGAGGGAAATGAAAAATAGACTTGGAAAATATGTTAGTGCAGGACATGTTACTTCATAGATGGCTACATGTAGCACTGGGAGCACAAACACTATATGATTGTGCCACATCTTGAACTAATGCCATTCTTACAATGGCCAAAATTTGTTTATTTGGGATTCTCTACCTACTTTTGCCCTTCATCAGTACCGTGAAGTTAATTGCCAGAACATGGAAACCAAGGTAATATGAACATGAACAAACATACTTGGGTAGTTAACAGTCACATTTATGAACAGAAAAGATCACGTATTATTAGGGATGGGCGGACTCACCTCCATCCAGAGACACTGGTTGCTTTCTGAGTTGCCACCACTTCCCATGCCTACTTGTGTAGCGTAAGCCCCTAGGCAGCTCAGTGAGCACCCAGCAATCACTGCAATGCCACCTTCTCCTTCTGTGAGCCACCTGTAATGTTGCATAGATGTCCTCTTTACAGCCACAATCAATGCAACATTATTTTTTTCCAGAAAGCCCTGAGAGGCCCTTTTATGTAACATTGGTGTCTCGGGGAAGGAGCACGCAGCTGACCCCCATTCACAGACCATGCTTTCTTGATGAACAGGTACAGTAAGTAAGCCACATGGTCCACAAACAGGAGTCCAGGTGGCCAATCAGGGGCAAGTCTGTGTAAGGCCCCAGGCCTGAACCAAGCTATTAGTAGTTTTAGAGTGGCTTAGATCCATAATGCTCTCTGCCTTTGGTCAGAGGGTTGCTGTTTCCCTTAACTGGCCTCCTGATGTAGCCAGATGAGTCAAAAGGGTGAGAAGTAGCTCCAAGAACATTCCTCTCTAATGAGGAGAATGTCTTATCACTGACGAGCCTGAGAAGCAGAGTTTGTTTACCTTAAAGCTGCAGGTGGGTATGCCTGAGAACCAAGTGCTGTTAGTTTATGCTGGGAATGCATGCTAGGGGGTGCTTGCTGCTGTTATGCTGTCTATTGCTAACATGTATAAGACCCATTGTATCCCATGGCCCTTGGTTCAGAGAAGCTGTCTGATCCAGCCATTGGGTATGTCTGTGTGCTGTAAGTTACCCAATAAAGTCTCCTTGTAAGTAAACCTTTAAATCTCATTTATCACTATCTTGGCACCTCTAACCTAATTCAATGCCCACGGCTGGGGCAACACAGTCCATCAGACTCCACGCCCATACTGGGCACTGGCAACATCATTGTATGTCCCCCCACCCCTTAAGGGGAGGCCATAGCTCTCTTTCTTCCACATTTGCTTCCATTCAAATGAATGATATATGAGGGTTGTTGGTTTTTTGTTTGGTTGGTTGTTTCTGGAAGGTTATTTAAAATGTATTCGCAATTATTATAAGTGGTGAAGTTTTTCCAAGGTGGGTTCACCTCAGACTACAGGTGTGTGGAATCAAACGACTGCATGCTGAAATGACCTCCCAAGAAAAAAGTTTTCCAGAAAGAGAGAGACAGAGAGAGAGACAGAGAGCAAAGCATGCCAAGAAGAATGTGAGGCAGAATCCCACCCCTTTTCATCTGGTGTTCTAGTTACTCCCCCTCCCCCGTTATAAACTATGCATACACAGAAACATCGATCTGCAGTATGAAGATTGGGGAGGGGGGATATTACTATTTATTGCTCCTGACAGCATAAATTGGCCCTGCAATTGAAGGCAGTCTGGACAGTAATGGAGATCTTCTCCAGTAAATGACTATCTGTGGGTGATATTCCTGTCCATGTCTTCATAAGCCCAAATTATCATTTAAGCATCATGGAAGATGTGCCTCTTTATATCATGACACTTGCTATCTCAAACACAAAACCAAATCTGAAAAGCAAAAGAAATGTGAAGGGTTTGTTAAACTCTCATGCATCATGCAGAGGTCTTACCTGTGGAATCTTGTAGATGCACAGAATGGGTGCCATGTGGAGACAGACTTCAAAGTTAGGTCCCCCAATAACCGCTATTGGGTTGTTCTGAAGATCACATTTGTAATTAGGGATGAATCTGCCCTGTGTGCTGAGAAGTTGTAATGAGGCAAGATAAGTCATGATTGCACTAAAATGGCTATTATAGATGTGGAATCCCAGGGTGATGTTGGGTAAGATCTTGGGATTCTTGTTGATCTCCTTTACAGAAAATACCAGTGCCAGGATGTGCTGGTAGATCTGAGGCATTAGTCTGTAAGGAGAATGAAATCCTGTGTTACACTGCATCATATGATGACTTTTGTTATGTTTCTAGTGTGTATGTGTGTGTGTGTGTTCACGCACATTCAGTCAGGGGTCATAAAAATGTTAAATGACATTGGTATATATTGCTGGAATCCTTCCATGTGATTTAAAAGGCTGAACATTGGTAGATAGGTAGCCCGAGAAAAACTGATTTCCAGAATCATTCAAAAGAGGATTCTTTGCACATGGGTCTGTCAACACTCAGCACATTTATTTCATAACAGAGAAAATTAGTTCAATTTAAAGTTACATCAGGCAAAATGTTTGGGCAATGAAGGTTCATGTTCCATGCATTTCGTATCATTAAGTGTGGTGCAGGAGGCTGAGGCAATGTAAATTCATAGTTGTAGAATACTACCTAGCTGAATTAAAGGTATTATCATTACCATTTCCATTATTAGTATTGGCATTAGTGTTATATTAAAACTTCACAACATCTGAACACCCTATATTCTAAGCACTGAACAAGTCATAAAATCATAGAATCATAGAATACTAGGGTTGGAAGGGGCCTACAAGGCCATCGAGTACAACCCCCTGCTCAATGCAGGAATCCAAGTCAGAGTATCCCTGACAGATGGCTGTCCAGCCTCATCTTGAACACCTCCAGTGTGGGAGAGCCCACCACCTCCCTAGGCAATTGGTTCCATTGTCGTATTGCTCTAAAAGTCAGGAAGTTTTTCTGAATGTTCAGCTGGATTCTGGCTTCCTGTAACTTGAGCCCATTCTTCCATGTCCTGCACTTTGGGATGATCAAGAAGAGATGCTGGCCTTCCTCTCTGTGACAACCTTTCAAGTACTTGAAGAGCACAATCATATCTCCCCTCAGTCTTCTCTTCTCAGGGCTAAACATGCCCAGTTCTTTCAGTCTCTCCTCATAGGGCTTTGTTTCCAGTCCCCTGATCATCTTTGTTGCCCTCCTCTGAACCCTCTCCAGTTTGTCTGCATCCTTCTTCAAGTGTGGTGCCCAGAACTGGACACAGTACTCCAGATGAGGCCTAACCAGTGCTGAGTAGAGGGGAACTAGTACTTCATGGGATTTGGAAGCTATGCTTCTATTAATGCAGTCCCAAAAGAGCATTTGCCTTTTTTGCAGCCACATCACATGGTTGGCTCATATTCAGCTTGTGATCGACAACAATTCCAAGATCCTTCTCTCTTATAGTGTTGTTGAGCCACGTATCCTCCATCTTGTAACTGTGCATTTGGTTTCTTTTTCCTAGGTGCAGAACTTGGCATTTATCCCTATTAAATGTCATTCTGTTGTTTTCTGCCCAGTGCTCCAGTCTATCCAGATCATTTTGAATTTTGCTTCTGTCTTCCAAAGTATTAGCTACCCCGCCCAATTTGGTGTCATCTGCAAATGTGATCAGCATTCCCTGCACCTCCTCCTCCAAGTCATTCATAAAAATGTTGAAGAGCACTGAGCCCAGGACTGAGCCCTGTGGTACCCCACTCGTTACCTCTCCCCAGTTTGAGAAGTTCCCATTGATAAGCACTCTTTGAGTCCGATTCTGTAGCCAACTGTGGATCCACCGGATCGTTGTTTCATCTAGCCCACTTTGGGCTAGTTTGCTCATCAGGATATCATGGGGCAATTTGTTGAAAGCTTTGCTGAAGTCGAGGTATATTATGTCCACAGCATTCCCATGGTCCACAAGGGACATTACTGGATCAAAGAAATGAGATCAGATTCGTCTGGCAGGACTTGTTTTTCACAAATCCATGCTGGCTTCGAGGAATCACTGCATTGTTTTCAAGGTGCTTCCAGATCGATTGCTTTATCAACTGCTCCAGAATTTTCCCAGGGATTAATGTCAGATTGACTGGTCTGTAGTTCCCAATTTCCTCCTTTTTACACTTTTTGAAGATAGGGACAACATTAGCCCTCCACCAGTCTTCTGGCACTTCCCCGGTCCTTCATGATTTCTCAAAGAGAATAGACAGTGGTTCTGAGAGTTCTTCTTCCAGTTCCTTTATTACTCTAGGATGCAGTTCATCTGGCCCTGGAGATTTGAACTCATTCAAAGTAATTAGGTGTTCCTTGACCATATGCCTATTGATCTGTGGTGGAACGAAGCCCCTGCCCCACCCATGAAAGGCGCGCGAAACAGAGCACTTACCTGCTGCCATCCACACTGACTTGTGAATGGTGGCCGTGCTGCAGCCGCCATTCACTTCCTCATCATAGTTGTGATAGGCTACATAAATAATTATGTATTTATCTATCATGGCTAATGCAGGGATGCCATTTGCATCCCTGCGGAGGCCATGATAGGCTATGAAAGTATATATGTAGCCTATCACAGCAAGCTAAAAAAAAAAAAAAACAGCGTACGCAAATGGCGGCAGCTACGGCGGCCGCCATTTGTGTTCCCTTTTTTTTGCTGTTTTAGCCTACATAAATATTTATGTAAGCTATTACAGCAAGAAAAAAGGGGGATGCAAATAGCATAGTGGGCACTATTTGTGTTCCTTTTTTTTTCGCCGTAATAGCTTACGTAAATATTTATGTAGGCTAAAACGGCAGGGGAGAAAAGGAACGCAAATGGCACCCACTACGCTATTTGCGTTTCCTTTTTTTTTGCCGTAATAGCTTACGTAAATATTTACGTAGGCTAAAACAGCGAAAAAAAGGGAACGCAAATGGCGGCCGCTGTAGCCTCCACCATTTGCATATGCTATTGTTGTTTTTTTGCTTGCAGGCTGCCCAGTGGCCGGATGTCCACCTGCGGGGGCCCCCGGCCGGTGGCTTTACAAAATCTCTGTGGAGTGAAGCTGGCTGGATTAGGATTTTGAAGGGAGGGCGGAGCGCCTCCCCCCCACTGCGAATCACCCTGTCGAAAAGGTAAGTGACTTTCGTACATCCCTACATAGGGATGGCAGAGAATTCCTCCACGGATCTCGGTGAGGCCGAATGCCAGTGCATTGGGCCCCCTGAAATCTGTGTCGGAACGGCCTGCCACCACCCCACCCCCTCGCAGATCCCCCCCAGGATGAGACTTACCTGGGGCAGATCTTCCGGGCGGCGCCGGCTCCAGTGGCAGCTTTGTTGGCAGCAGCTGTGGCGGCTGGTCTTCTGACTGACTGCCGCTGCTGCCATTTCCAGTCTTGGTTATAAAAAAAAAAAAAAGACGTGATAGGCTACGTAAAGATTTATGTAGCCTATCATGGCTGGGTGGGTTTTAAAAAAATAAAGATGTGATAGATGTCAAGGGCTCCTTGGAGGGTTCTCTCAGTCTAATCCAGTAGCCAAGACCAGACAAAGGGATTCTTTTCAAAGCTTTATTCTTCTTTTACAACTTAACAACTCTACAGGTAGCAACTAGATCTGAGCAGTAGCATCCCTATGCCCTAAGTTGGAACAGTTGGTCCCCGGTTGAAAGGCAATTACTGGCAGACCCCTGAATATAAGGACTAGAGACAATCCCTCCCCTTTTCCCTTGGATTCTCTGGGTGCAACCGTTCTTTGAGAGCCAACTGGGCACTACGCCTCTTTTCCGCGCTCTCCATTTGGCGCTGCTCTCTGCATCTGCGCCACGCATCCACTAAGTCTGCTATCTCTGCTCGGTCACTCTCTGGACTGCTTTCAAGTCTAGGAATGCTGGTGGGAGGAATCTCTGCCAGCTGTGGGCCCTGGGAAAGCAGAGCGCGCTCCTCTCCCAGGAGTGACTGCTATTCCTCAGAATCAGAAATACTCTGGGATTCTATGGGCTCAGTGTCCACCCTGAGAATAGGCTATGTAAATCTTTACGTAGCCTATCATGGCTGGGTGGGTTTAAAAAAAAACAAAAACCCACGTACGCAAATGGCAGCAGCTACGGCCACCGCTTTTTGCGTTCCTTCTTTTTGACTGTCTTAGTCTACATAAATATTTATGTAGACTATGACGGCGAAAATAAAGGGGAATGCAAATAGCGTAGCGGGTGCTATTTGCGTCCCCTTTTGATTCGCCATTTTAGCCTACGTAAAGATTTACGTAGGCCAAAATGGTGAATCAGAAAGGGATGCAAATAGTGCCCGCTACGCTATTTGCATTCCCCTTTATTTTCGCCATCATAGTCTACATAAATATTTACGTAGATTAAGATGGCCAAAAAGAAGGAACGCAAATGGCAGTGGCCATAGCCGCCGCCATTTGCGTACACAGTTTGTTTGTTTTTGATTTTCTACCCAGAGGCCTCCGCAGCCAGAAATCCGGCTACGGACAGCTCTGGTCTGGCTGGGCCTGGCCGACTGCTCCGCGGAGCTGCTGCGGAGCACAACCGGCCGTTTGAGGATTCCGGGGGCTAGGAACGGAGCACCTCCCCCCCCCATTGAGGATTCCAGGGGGAGGGACGGAACGCCTCCCCCCCACACCATAAACATAAGCCGTGAACAGGTAAGTCACTTTCGTACATCCCTAACAAGTCAGGAATGTCCTGGAGGGGCCATGTTTTGCAGAATTTGTCTCCCAACAAATATCAGGGAAATTGAAGTCCCCCATTACTACTGCATCATGCTTCCTTAAAACATTGGCTATTTGCTTTTCAAAAGTTTCATCCTTGTCTTCTGCTTGATTGGGTGGCCAGTAGTAGACTCCGACCACCAGGTTCCTTTTATTCTTTGCTCCATTTATTTTGATCCAGATGCTCTTGATGGGGCTACCAAGCTCATCCTCCTGTATTTCTGTGCAGAGATATGTATTTTTCACATAAAGTGCAACCCCACCTCCCTTTCTGTTCCTCCTGTTCTTTTTGAACAAGTTATATCCTTCAATTGCTGTATTCCAGTCATGAGAGTCATCCCACCAAGTCTCAGTTATACCTATCAAGTCAACTCCCTCCCGTATTAGGAGTTCAAGTTCGTTCTGTTTGTTTCCCATACTGTGGGCATTAGCATATAGACATCGAAGACCATGTGCTTCATAGTCTGGCTTTCTTCCTACATGTGTCTGAAGACAATTTTTGGGTGATATCAGAGCTGTTCTCTCTGTTGCAGTGCATGCGCCTATGTCCATTGTTACCCCCAACATTACATCTCCCTTCCCTGTAGGATTCAGTTTAAAGCCCTCCTGATGAAGTTCTTCATGCTGTGGCCAAACACATTCTTCCCATCCTTTGTGAGGTGCAACCCATCCCTTGCCAACAGCCCATCTTCGAGGAAGTATAGCCTGTGGTCCCAGAATTCAAATCTCTCATGTTGGCACCACCTTTGTAGCCAGTCATTTACACAGAGTATTTTTCGTTCCCTTTCTATCCCTCTTCTAACTACTGGAAGGATGGATGAGGAAACTATCTGGGCCACAAAGTTCTTGAGTTTCCTTCCCAAAGCTTCAAAGTCTGACGTGATTTCTTCGTAGCTCTGCTTGGCGGTATCATTTGTTCCCACATGGATGAGAAGAAAGGGATACCTGTCAGTGGGCTTTATGAGTGCAGGCAACGTTTCAGTCACATCTCTAATCCATCCTCCCAGGAGACAACATACCTGGCGAGTCCACGGGTCTTCGCGACATACTTGGGTCTCGATCCCATGCAGCAAGGAGTCTCCCACTACTACCACTCTTCTCTTCTTGTTGTTATAGGCCTGGGTTTCATCGCCTCTGTTTGACTGACCTTCAGCCTCTTGCTCACTCTCATGCAGGTTCCCCTGTGATTCTTCCCTTGCAGGCTGTCCTCCAGTCTTATCTGCAAGTACCTGGAATCGGTTCCACAGCTCCACTGCTTCCACTGGTGCAGAGTGGCGTCTAGTTCTTCTTCTCCTAACTGTCACCCTTTTCCAAGGAGTATCCTCTACTCCATTTTTCTTCACCTCAGCATTTCCCACTGCCTCATCTTGCTGTTGCTCTTCATGCTTCTGGTCTTCCCTTTGCTGCTGTAGTTCCCCCATTCTGTCCAAGAACTCTTCGTGTCTGATCAAAACTTTACCACTTTCAATATTAGTGATGAATTAACCCAGCCAGACTCACTCAAAAGAGAGAACTGGAACAGATAAACCCAATAACTGTATCAGAAGTACCCAGAAATAATGAAGTGGTTAAAAGCAGGGCAACTTAAAACAGAAAATGAATGTTTTTATCAGTCCTATTCAAATACTGCATACTTGCTTCTAGTAACTACCAAAAATATGTAACCACAGATACAAACACATGTAGGAAATGCAAAGATAAATCAGAAAGCAGAGAACTAGCTGTCTTATCTCACCAGATGTAATATATTTTGCCAAAAACAATGATCTTGCAAAAATATTTTGTGGGCAGTAATTGAATGCAATGATAAAAATACCTGCCAATTAAGGACCAGAGGCTATCTCCTGTTGGCTCAAACGCCACAAAGACAGGAAATTGGAATCTAGGGCTCATTCATTAACTGACTTGCCCCATGAACAGTGTTGGTGTTTTGCAATGCCACAAACTGTGCTTGCTTTAAACTACCCTGCACCCTCAATTTTCTTTGGTCTTTCAGGCCCAAATCCTGATGTGGAGAAAGGAGTGCCTGGTACAAGAAAAATGTCCCACAATATTCTGGCCCTATATTGCCTTCTTAATCATCTGAGCTTTGCTCTATTGCTAGAGGAATCCTCCTGTGTGTTGATCCATGCCTGTTCATTGCTTACATCAGTAGTCAGCAAGAAGGTTTGAGCAGTGAGAGGGAGACATCCTCTAGCAACCCTAACCATCCATGTGCTATATTTTGTTTTCTTTGTTTTCTTTTATTTTTCCTTGTGGCACTATGGTAAGACTGAATTACAGGAGAGTTCAAGTTTCTTATTCTGGATTTGGAACTGTACCATGATGAGGATGGGGAAATGTTCACCACTACTTTAAGATTTCCATCAGGAAGTATGCTGTAAGATATTTGAGGTTGTTTTGGAATCAAAGATGCTTGATGGCTTAGGGTTATGAAAGAAAAACATTCATATTCTTTCTCATTGAGATTTTCACTTCGGATTCATTGTCAGATTCCTCAGTGCCCCCTTCCCCCCCCCAAGGGACACCTTCAATGTACATGTAGAGGAATTATGGACCCAAGACTTGCAAATTTTGTGTCAGGGTGGACACTGAGCCCATAGAACCTCAGAGCAGTTCTGATTCTGAGGAGGAACAGCCGTCCATGGGAGAGGAGTGCGCTCATCCCTCCCAGGCCCTGCAGCTGGCAGAGATTCCTCCTGCTGGCATTCCAGACATAGATACCGGTCCTGGGAGTGAAAGAGCATGGGAGGAGGGCTGGCTGGATGCTCGACACAGACGCAAAGAGCGATGAGCTATGGAGGGGGCGGAAAGGAGGCATAGCGCCTGTTTGGCACGCAAGCAACAGTTGCGTCCAGAGGACCCAAGGGAAAAGGGGAGGGACTATCCCTAGCCCATAAGTTCAGGGTCTGCAAGTGATTCTCATTCAAACAGGGACCAACTGTTTCCAACCCGGGGCATAGGTTACTCTACTGTTCATAGCTTAGTCACTGGTGATAGAGTTATTAAATTGTAAAAGGAATAAAGCCTTGAAAAGAATCCTTTGTCTGTGTCTGGAGTTGGCTACTGGAGTAGACTGAAAGAGGCCAGCTAGGGCCCCCTGACATTTCGGACAAATGGAACTTGACCCATCTGAACAATTTCCCTTTGTTGGGACCTTTGATTTGGTCAGAATTGTGCATTGAAAGGGAACCTTGGGATCTCAGGGTCCAAGGTGGCACAGGGTCAATGAGAATGCATTCTTTGATTGGTTTGTTGAGACATCAAAAGGTCACCTATGTCCTGGAAAGTGAAGTCTTAAGGACTCCCATGAAAAACTGAAAGACCACATCAAATTTTGAAACATCAGAGAAAAGCCACAGAAATGAAGAGAAGAATTGCAGACAGTGATCATTTGTTAAAATCCTAATTGGGCTAGCATGAACCAACTCATGCAAGCTATTTTGCCCGAAGTAGTGCATATTAGATTAAAGGAACAAGCAAATTGGCCAAATCAGGAACCAGCTGATCTTAATATTTTAGAACAAGCACACATCAGACTCCCAGGAACAACCACTGAAAATTGTCTTCAGAAAACTGATTAGGCTAAAAATCACCAATTGTAAACGAAAAAAAAAAGTGAGACTACAGCAGACTATGTGGATCATCTAAAAACATTTTTGAAAAAAAAACTAAAAACTTCCTAGCATTTCTGCCACTTTTCTGTAGCCAAGTTGAGCATTAGAAAAATCACTGTCCCCTCTGGCCTGGCCAGCTGATGGAAACACTTCACACATCCCAGCTGCTTCCTCTTCCTCCCCCTCCTCCTCAGAACTTCCAAGACGGAGGAGAGGTTTGTAACTTCATCAACATCAGTTTCTTTCTATTGACCAGAGACCTTTTCTGTAAACTTGGCTGCACCATCTTTATTCCCCGGCAGAGTATATTTAGTTATTCCTCAGCCACTTCCCTGGTCTTCTGAAGCTGATGCTCCTCCCACTGATCCAGAACAAGCACTGTTCTCAAACAACTTGGGCTTCCTGAGTATTATGTTCACACTCTCCTGTTATGAAAACACACACACAATAAAAATGTGCTCTTCATGTGCTTACCTAAAAGCATGGAAATAGGAACTGACCAGTAACATATTACAGTTCTTTCCTGGATTCTGCAGCCACTGCCCTCCTTGTTCAAGCCTCTGAAAATATCTTGTTAAGTTCTCCTTTAACTCTTTGTGTACCTCACTCAGTGGCAGCTCTTCTACTTAAAACAAAGACCCGGCACCTATCTCAATCACACCTCTTCGGGTAAAAGATTTTGCTTCTTTCTAGTAGTCATATTACAGTGCAACGTTGTTCCACTCTAAATTCCACCTCTTTGCTGCCTGATCCTTCTGAGGATATCCCTTATAATTGTTTGGCAATGGTTGGGCACCTAGCAAAGCCACGTTCAGACTTGTCAAATGAGCCACTGACTAATGTAGATGGTGTGTACTTGCAGGTGGGTTTTGGCAAAGAAATGCTGAAGGGATCTGTTGTCTGTACTTCCCATACTGTAATAAAACAAAATGTTTTGCCTAACTGTACTTCTGCTCAAGTGGCAGAGCATTTTGCCCCCTCCCATATTTCTTTCAGCAAGAAAACAGTCTCCCATGGCAACTTTTGAAGATGGTGCACAACTCCAAAATCAGGCCCAAATGTTGGAAAAGAGAAGTGGAGACTTGTTCTCAGTACAGTGACCATTTGTGGCACTCCCCAGATGGCTGCCTGGTAATGCCCTTGGCCCTTCTTCCCCACCTTGTAGTGTCAGATAAGAAGGGTAGAATCAATTGAGTCCTTTCCGTAAGGGCTGAAGGTGCCACAATTATTTTATATACATGTAAATGTGTTTAATGTACTCAGTAACTTTAGTTTTGCTTCTAGAGAAAACAATATTTATGTGCCTATGGTTCCTGCCATGTGGTGTGTAACAGTTTTACTCCTCTTAGTCTTCAAATGACTCCTTTGGGTCAGCCAGACAGATTGTCCTATACACCACACGAAAACTACAATAGCAGCAGCCACTCCCGTGCAAAGATCAAGATACAATGTTGTCTGCCAATGTGACTAACAATAAGAAGTGAGCATAATTGTGGTTTGTCTTGTGTTGTTTCCTGTGATCATTGCTTTGATTAAATGTTCCATCACATTCCTTACTAAAACTATACATAAAGCTGAACTGCACCAAATGGTCAGTGGAATACAAAGAGAATTGTGAAAAGAAGAGAAAGAGAGAGATAAAGAGATGGAACAACGGACAGCAATGCAAGTATAGATGGTGAGCATGATAGGCTCAAATGGAGGATTGTGATAGTTTGGTTCAGACAAGGTGCCTGATGGGATTGAGAGAATGTGTCTGACCATGAGAAGGTCATTGTAACTTGCTGATTATAAGCAAGAATTCCTATCCACCAAAGCAGCTCAACCTGAAGATAAGCAGGCAGCTGTGCTGATAAGACCGTTGCTGAGCTAAATTAGCTCTTGAGCACGCGTAGTGTATTTTTCGTTGTTCTCCAACTTTCCATCTGTACAAAGGCATCCTGTTTCTTCTATTTGGAGAGAGAGTTTTGACTGTCCCTCCCACAACTGTGCTTTAATAAATTTCTGACTGTTCAACCTAATCTGCCTTAACACAATGTAATATTGAGAGCCAGTGTGGCATAGTGGCAAGAGTGTTGAACTGGGAGCTGGGAGAACTGGGCTCTAGTCCCCATTCAGCCATCAACACTCACTGGGTGACTTTGGGCCAGTCACAGTCTTTCAACCCAGCCTACCCCACAGGGCTGTTGTGAGGATAAAATGGAGGAGGAAGGGGATAATGTAAGCCACCTTGGGCTCCTTGCAAGAGGAAAAAAGGTCGGATAGAAATGCAATAAATAAATAAATACAGAAATAAACAAACAAACAAACAACCCATTCCAGCTCAAGATCAATATGATCCTCATCTCTACACTCCCAAGATGCAGGGCCTCTTGGCGCCTCTTAAAAACTCTATGAAATGAGTGAATTATTTTCAAAACCTGCCTTGGTATTTCTCATTACTTGCAAAACCATCCATCACAATGGTGGTAGGAAATACAGCTACAAGCACCACAGCCAAAGTCATGAGCAGCAAATGCAGAATGACTCTCAGCTGCATCAGAGGAGACACCCTTCTCACACAGTTTAAATTAGAACAATTCTAGATACCGGAAGTTAATGTGACACTTAAAAAAGAAAACGAAAAAAAGCATAATCTTTTTTTTTTTTTTTTGCCAAATCCAGCTTATTCACTATGATTACACTGCATACCTGCCATGAATAACCATATAATCAGGTAATTATTGTCAGGGTGGACACTGAGCCCATAGAATCCCAGAGTAGTTCTGATTCTGAGGAAGAGCAGTCGCTCCTGGGATAGGAGCGCGCTCCTCTTTCCCAGGGCCAACAGCTGATGGAGATTCCTCCCACCAGCATTCCTAGCTTAGATAGCAGTCCAGGGAGTGACTGAGCGCAGGAAGTAGACTTGGTGGACGTGCGACGCCGACGCAGAGAGTGGCGCCAAATGGAGGGCGCAGAAAGGAGGCATAGTGCCCGGTTGGCGCGCAAACAATGGCTGCGCCCAGAGGATCCAAAGGAAAAGGGGAGGGACTCTCCCTAGTCCTTAAGTTCAGGAGTCTGCCAGTAATTCCCTTTCAAACGGGGACCAACTGTTCCAACTTAGGGCATAGGTACTCTGCTGCTCATATCTAGTTGCTAACAGTAGAGTTGTTAAGTTGTAAAAGAGGAATAAAGCTTTGAAGAGAATCCATTTGTCTGTGTCTGGACTTGGCTACTGGATTAGACTGAGAGAGGCCTCCAAGGAGCCTCTCTCAATTAAGTAACAATTGACACTGGGAATGAAACATGGAGAAATTACTTCACCTCCTGAGAAGGAAAAAGATGACGTTAATGCTGCTGCTGCTGCTGCTGCTGCTGCTGCTGGTGATGTTATGGCAGAAACTGGAGGAGGCTGCTTTTCTCCAAAGAAAGAGAACAACGAATAACCAATCATTCCCCAATAAGCCAGTAAAGCTACTGCCAATTCATGAGACTACCCTGCCACAGATATATAAGTTACAAGCTTAAAGAAAATCCCAATACCTTACACAATTTCATCAAACAGCTCTTTGGAGGGATGGTTTTCAAAGGTTATTTCACTGGAAATCATGAAGATCTGAGAAATAATGCCAGCAATGTTGAGGTCTCCAGGCTGATAATACTTGTGAAGAATAGGAAGAGGGTCACTGATGGAGCATCTAAGGGTAGGAATCTTGCAAGCCACCAGATGCAGCAGGTTTAATGCCATCATTGTGAAAACCACCATCTTCCATAAAATATAGTTCAAGACAACAATTCACTTTTCCCGCACATGGTCAAGAATAGTAACCTGAATAGCTTACTCACTTTTCAGTGGAATGTATCCATGATCCAAGTGACAGATCCCTGCCTATTTCTAGCCCAGGTTATGAATAACATAGGGAATCCTAATAACACACTTAACTCTTCAATCACATTTTTTTAGTGGGCTCTCAGATCCCTTAGGTATTTCAATCAGAAGTGGAAGTAAATGTGATAATTACAGCTGAGATGGTTACCGATTCAAAATTACAGGTTCTCTGTGACAGTGCAGAAGACAACATGTTTATTGCATCTCGACAGAGGTCTTCTGTGGGATATGGTAGCAAAGATGTCTACATTCTATCCCCAGTGGTGGGTTACATCTCAATTTGTCACAGTTCTTGTTAGAGCTAGGCACCAATTTAGCACACCCACAGCCTCACCTGGAGAAGATGAAAAAGAGAAATAGAGCTTCATGTCATTAGCATACCCATGACAACACATGCCAAAATTCTGGATGACCATGCTCAGTGGTTTAATTTGATGTTGAATAACATGGGAGACAAAACTGACCCCTGTGGAACCCCATACTGGAGAGTCCACCAGGCTGAGCCATATCCCCCAAGTACCACCTTCTGGAGCCAACCATCCAAGTAGGAGTGAAACCACTGCAATGCAGTGCTTCCCACTCCCAACTCAGACAATAACCCCAGAAGGATTCCATGGTCAATGGTATCAAAAGCTGCTGAGATATCAAGGAGAATCAACAAGGTCACACTCCCCCTGTCTCTCTCCTGACACAGGTCATCATAAAGGGCGACCAAGGCATATGGGGAAAAAAGTAAGGCTTAGAGGCCATGGCAGGGGAGGGGGTATCCTTGACAGGAGTAGTTTGATGTTCCCATTTAAGTTTCATTTTCATTTCCCCATTTGAGTTTCATTTCTTCAGTTTTAAAATAGTACTTTAGGTTTTGAGGGAGGAGGATATATAAGGGCAATGAGAGAGCCTGGAAGAGCAGAGTCTGGGAGACCAGAACCTGGAGAGGGAGCAGGAAGAAGCAGCCTGAAAAAAATCTAAGTACAGCTAGGATAAAGGAACTTGCATTTTGCAACTTTTATTTTATCTTAATGCCTTTTTTTTAATCATTCAGCTCTATTGTGTAAAGACCTTCAGTTGTAATCATTTGCTTCAATTTACCAGTAAATGGTTGTGTTTAAACCCTATGTCTAGAGTGTCGATCACCCCATGTCCACAGCCTAAACCCAATATTTCTGGAAAGGGGAAGATAAAAGAAAGAAGGTGGGGCTCTTAAGGAGACAAGAGATAGTTGCTCAGGAGGTCCAGGTCATAGGGGAACTGTGACAGAACCACGTTCACTTGTCTGTGTATCTGTTGAGAGGCTGCTTAAAGGATGGTTGTACTGATCTTCCCCTCATGCTAACCATAAAAGAAATCTAAGTGCCCTCTTTATCCTCACAACAACACTGTGAGGTGGGTTAGGCTGAGAGTCCATGCCTGGCTAAAGTAATCGAGTGAGATTCTCCTTATCCTCACCTTCATGCAAATGTAAAGCAGCTCCTTGGTTTTATGTAGGGTTGTATGAAATCCCTTACCTCCAGTCCGCTGGGGGTCCGCAGGCGGGAGGAGGTGATCCATTCCTCTCCGGCCCCCAGAATCCTTGCCAACTGGCTCTGCTCCACAGCGAGTCCATGGAGCCGCCGGCTGGCTCCATTCCACAAGTAATACTAGGGATGTACAAAAGTTCCGCCATGGATCTCAGGGAGGCCGAATGCCAGCGCATTTGGCCCCCTGAAATCGGTGGCGGAATGGCCCGCCCCCCTGCCGCCCCAGGGCGGGACTTACCTTGGGCAGATCTTCCTGGCGGCAGCGACCAGCGTAGCCTATCACAGGTGACTTTAAAAAAAGAAAAAAGCGCGTACACAAATGGCGGCCCCCATAGGGAGCCGCCATTCGCGTTCCTTATTTGGTCGCTGTAGTCTACGTAAACCTTTAGATCTTCCTGGCGGCAGCGACCGGCTGCCGCTGCCACCATTTCCAGTTAAAAAAAAAAAAGTGATAGACTACGTAAAGATTTACATAGCCTATCATGGCTAGGTTTAAAAAAAAAACATGATAGGCTACGTAAATGTTTACGTAGCCTATCACGGCTGACTTAAAAAAACAAACAAACAACGTGCGTAAGCAAATGGCGATGGCCACGGCCACCGCCATTTGCGTTCCTTATTTTGGCACACCTTAGTCTAGGTAAACATTTTTGTAGACTAAGACGGCGAAAATAAGGGGAACGCAAATAGCGTAGCGTCCGCTACGCTATTTTTGTTCCCCTTATTTTCGCCGTCTTAGTCTACGTAATATGTTTACGTAGACTAAGACGTGCCAAAATAAGGAACGCAAATGGCGGTGGCCGTGGCCGCCGCCATTTGCGTACGTGCGTTGTTGTTGTTGTTTTTAAGTCAGCCGTGATAGGCTACATAAACATTTACATAGCCTAGCAAGGCTGACTGCAGGGATGCAAATGGCGGCGGCTATAGCCGCCGCCATTTGCTTCCCTGCTAGCCAGCGGCCGGATGTCCGGCTGCTGGTGGAGCTGGCCGGCGGCTCTGCAGAATCCCTGTGGAGCGAAGCCGGATGTCCAGGATTCCGAGGGGGGAGGAATGGAGCACCTTCCCCCCCAGTGAGGATTCCGGGGGGAGGGACAGAACGCCTCCCCTCCAACCATAAACATAATCCGTGAAAAGGTAAGTCACTTTCGTACATCCCTAAGTAATATAGCTGCCATTGCAGTCCGTATCGCTGTCTGAGTGGAAAGAGGAAGTGATCCGGATGCAAATGGCATCGGCTATGCCATTTGCATCCCCGTTTCTTCTTGCAATAGGATACGGGTCTTTGTTTACATAGATATTTACATAGCCAATCACGTGAAAAAAAAAAAAAACAGGGATGCAAATGGCATGCACTATGCCGTTTGCATCCCTTTTTTTCCCCGTGATAGGCTACTAAGTATCTACATAAATAAAGATGCATAGCCTATTGCCAGAAGAACCGGGGATGCAAATGGTGTAGTGGATGCCATTTGCATCCCATCACTTCCTGGTTCCACTCAGGACAGCAGAACGGAATCAGTCAGGAGGGGAGATTCGGCTTTGTTGCGTCTGGGGTTGCAGGGTAAGTACATTTGTTCTGCCACGGACTCCAGGGGGTCGAATTCACTGGAATTTGGCCTCATTTGAGTCCGTGGCAGATTTTGCAGCCATCCCTAGTTTTATGGTTTTGTGACTCTGGCTTGTTGGTGGAGATAGAGGCCTGAGTTCCTGGTTTGGACAGAATACTTGTTTAACCACTCCAGCTGGCAGGAGGAGCCAGGCAGGAGTGATTTAGACATGTACACTAGCATGCTGGCTTGCTCATGATAAGCCAGATTTTTAAAATGGTTTACCATGATATATGGTTAGGGATGTATGAGACATCAGGGCCGAATCTTCATGGCCGATTTAATACAGAGCGACAGCACATCAGGGTCATGCAGGACAGATGACACTGTTGTAGGGATGTCAGAGAATTCCGTGACGGATCTCGGTGAGGCCAAATGCCGGTGCATTCAGCCCCCCAAAATCCATCACGGAACAGCCTGCCACCCCCCAGCCCCCCACGGATCCCCCCTGGGATGAGACTTTCCTGGAGCGGATGTTCTGGGCGGCGGCGGCTTCAGCGGTGGCTTTGGCGGTGGCGGCGGCTAGTCTTCTGACTGGCTGCCGCTGCCGCCATTTGCAGTCTGGTCTTTTTCTCCCCCCCCCATAGACGTGATAGGCTATGTAAAGACTTATGTAGCCTATCACGTCTGGGTTAAAAAAACCCAACAACAACGCGTACGCAAATGGTGGCGGCTACGGCCACCACCATTTGCATTCCTTATTTTTTGCCATCTTAGTCTATGTCAATATTTACATAGACTAAGACGAAGAGAAGAAAGGGGAATGCAAATAGCACCCACTACGCTATTTGCATTCCCCTTTCTTTTCTTTGTCTTATTCTATGTAAATATTGACGTAGACTAAGATGGTGAAAAATCAGGAACGCAAATGGTGGCGGCTGTAGCCGCTGCCATTTGCGTATGTGTTTTTGTTTGTTTGTTTTTTTACCCAGAGCCCTCCGTGGCCAGAAATCCGGCTGCGGATGGTCCTTGCATGGGCCTGGCCAGCTGCTCCGCAGAGCCGCCGAGGAGCACAGCTGGCTGTCGAGGATTCGGGGGGGGAGGACTGGATCACCTCCCCCCCCATCAAGGATTCCAGGTTGAAGGACGGATCACCTCCCCCACACCATGAACAGAATCCGTGAAAGGTAAGTGACTTTCATACATCCCTACACTGTTGCTGATCTGCAGGCCCACCGCTTCCCTCTGGAACCTGTGACCTGTGAAAGCAGGTTTTTAGGCAGTGTATACTCCACTTTTCTTGCTTGATGTACCCCTGATGGCAATTTCATCATTCTAGACATAACCAGAAAGGTTTTCTCATTCTGTTCCCATGTAGATGGAGCCCAGTTCAGCTGGTTTCAGTTCATCTCACACCACTTGAACGTGAACAAGGACTTGAACACAATCTGCAGTCAACGTCAGGACAGTTCCA